>ML660201.1:55542416-55569342 GCA_007570785.1 Antilocapra americana
CCGGGGGGGCGTCTGAGTGGTCCGGGGGGGCGTCTGAGAGGTCCAGGGGGCGTCTGAGGGGTCCGGGGGGCGTCTGAGCGGTCCGGGGAGCGTCTGAGAGGTCCGGGGGGCGTCTGAGCTGTCCGGGGGGCGTCTGAGCGGTCCAGGGGGCGTCTGAGCGGTCCGGGGGGCGTCTGAGCGGTCCGGGCCTTCGGACGGGCGCGGCGGGGCGGGCGGTCGGCTGCCGTCGGGGTAAGAACGCTGCCGACTCGTGGCCGCAGGAGCCCACCAGGGCTCGCAGGGGAGCCTGGAGGCAGAACCACGGTGCGTTCGCGGCTGAAAGCGCGCCGGACCCGGCGGGGCGCCCTCCGCCTCCACTTCCGAGGGTCTCGAGAAGGGGCTCCAACCCCACCCCGAACCCCGGCTTCCCCCGACATGTGACGTCTGCGGACGTCACGCGTCCTGACGTCACCCAGGTGCTGCCGACGTGGTGACGCAAACCCTCGCCCGCGTGTACGCGGGCAGAGCCCCGGGTGCGGACCGAAGTGACAGTTGGCGGCCTTGAAACACTTGGAAGCCAGACTCGCAGGGAGCTGCAGAGGCAGCAGAGCGGCCGGCGGAAGGCGGGCGGCCCGGTTCCCGGCGGCCCGCGGCTGCCCTTTGCCCGGCTGCCCCCGGGGCCTCTGCCCGGAGCCCGCGGCCGTTCTTGCAGCTGCCTGGGTGCTCTGCCCACCACGCCCGCGTCTCCGGGGCCGGCCTCCCTCGGAGCGGGCCTGCGGCCCACGAGGAGCCCGCCACCGCGGTTCTCAGCCCAGGGCCGCGCCCACTCCTGCCCCGGTTCGGAGCCGCCCTGTCTGTCCGTCTGCCTGTCTGTCTGTCCGTCTGCGTGTCTGTCCGTCCGTCTGCGTGTCTGTGGCGTCCAGGCCGCTCCCGTCCCCCTTCAGCAGGACCGCCGGGTGGGCCCGAGGCGGGCCAGGGGAGGTAAGCGGTGTGGCCTGCATCTTTCCTGCTCACAGTCTGGTTGGAAATACACCGTTTCCTCCGTCCTTCCCACCAGAAGGGGTCTGAGCTGCCCTCTCAGGCCCAGCTCTCCGCTTGTGAAGATCAAACCATGACGAGTGTCGGCAGGGCCGTTTCTGTGCTTTCCGGACGTCCTTCTCGTGGCTTCCCCAGATTCATACTCCCGCGTCCCGGTTTCCCGACCCAGACACGGAGCTCTTTTCCTCCCGACACCCCTGGTTTCTGATCAGTGTTCCACCCTCGGGGCACCCTTGTGCCGTATCCTGTAACTTTGTATGTAGAGCGTTGTCATTTAATTCTAAGAATTTCATGTTTTGCGTTAATTCAAAGGGTGATTTAGGAGTGTAATTTCATTCCCAGGAGTGGAAAGCTAACCCTTTATTTCAGAGATGCGAATGTACTGCCGGGTTCAGAGGTTTCTTTCTATTGAGGATGATAAGTCTCATCACATGAGTGGAGGGCAGGGGTTTCTTTCTTTCTGGTGATTTTCAATCTTTTAAATTTTAATTCTGGAGAATTGTGGTGACTCTTCCTTCAAATATTCCTTCTCCATCGCTGTGTTCCTTCTGAGCCCTTAAAGGCACCCTGAGCCCAGCCTTCTCCCCGTCCTTCCCATCCTTATGGCTCAGCTGCTGCCTCCCCTAGGGCCCTACCCCACCTGCTCACCGTCGCTCCTTTTCAGTTCAGTTCAGTTGCTCAGTCGTGTCTGACTCTTTGCAACCCCATGGACAGCAGCACGCCAGGCCTCTCTGTCCATCACCATCTCCTGGAGTTTGCTTAGACTCATGTCCATTGAGTCGGTGATGCCATCCAACCATCTCATCCTCTGTCATCCCCTTCTCCTCCTGCCTTCAATCTTTCCCAGCATCAGGGTCTTTTCCAATGAGGCAGTTCTTCACATCAGGTGGCCAAAGTGTTGGAGCTTCAGCTTCAGCATCAGTCCTTCCAATGAACACCCAGGACTGATCTCCTTTAGGATGGACTGGTTGGATCTCCTTGCAGTCCAAGGGACTCTGAAGAGTCTTCTCCAGCACCACAGTTCAAAAGCATCAGTTCTTCAGTGCTTAGCTTTCTTTATGGTCGAACTCTCACATCCATACGTGACTACTGGAAAAACCATAGCTTTGACTAGATGGACCTTTGTTGGCAAAGTAATGTCTCTGCTTTTTAATATGCTGTCTAGGTTGGTCATAGTTTTTCTTCCAAGGAGCAAGTGTCTTTTAATTTCATGGCTGCAGTCACCATCTGCTGTGATTTTGGAGCCCAAGAAATAAAGTCTGTCACTGTTTCCATTGTTTCCCCATCTATTTGCCATGAAGTGATGGGACTGGATACCATGAGCTTAGTTTTCTGAATGTTGAGTTTTAAGCCAACTTTTTCACTCTCCTCTCTCACTTTCATCAGAATGGTCAGTCAGAATGGCCATCATCAAAAAATCCACTAAAAATAATTTCTGGAGAGGGTATGGAGAAAACGAGACCCTCTCGCACTGTTGTGGGGATGTAAATTGGTAGAACCACTATGGAAGACAGTATGGAAATTCCTTAAAAAATTAGGAAAAAGCTACCATATGACCCAGCAATTCTACTACTAGGCATATACCCTGTTGTGGCTGTTCAGTCACCAAGTTGTGCCCGAGTCTTTGCGACCCCGTGGACTGCAGTATGCCAGGATCCTCCATCCACAGGATTTTCCAGGCAAGAGTACTGGAGTTGGTTGCCATTTCCTTCTCCAGGGGATATTCCCAACCCAGGGATCAAACCCGGGTCTCCCGCATTGTACGCAGATGTTTTACCATGTGAACCACCAGGGAAGTGGCATATATACAAATGAATATTACTCAGCCATAAAAAAGAACGCATCTGAGTCAGTTCTAACGAGGCAGATGGACCTAGAGACTATTGTATGGGGTGAGTGAGTCAGAAAGAGAGAAACAACTGTCGTCTCTTAGCGCACGTGTACGGAATCTAGAGGTGGTGCTGATGAACATTTGTGGGGCAGCAGAGGAGACAGAGAACAACGTATGGCCATGGCTGGGGGAAGGAAGGAGAGGCTGGGACGAATGGAGAGGCCAGAATGGAAGCTTACACTTTCGTATGTAAAATGAGCCTCAGTGGGAATTTTCCGTATGACTTGGGGAACTCAACTCTGCTCTCTGTGACGACCCAGAGGTGTGGGAGGGAGGTACAAGAGGGAGGGCACACAAGCGTACGGTGGCTGCTTCGTGCTGGCGGGTGGCAGAGGCCAGCGCAGCACAGCAATTATCCTTCCACGAGAAAGGACTCTCTTAAAGAAGTAACGATGCTGGAAACACTCTCCTTAGATCCAAGGTAAACGCTCTCTGCCCATGACTCAGTCCTGTGCTGACCATGACGACGTCTCCTTTCAGACCAGCAGAGTCTGGTGGGGATGAGAGCCGACCAGAGCCCTGGGCAAGGGCGGTGACCTCAGGTCTGCAGCCTGGTCCCGGTACTTCCCAGCATGTGAGGGAGCAGGTCCCGGCCCTCTGGCCTCGGCTTCCCACCTGACTTCCCGACCCACGTAAAGCTCTGCAGAGGGTGCTGATCCAAGCCAGCTGTGACCCTCAGGCTCCTCCAGCGCCCGCCCTGGCCAACACCAAGGCACAGGGCACAGTCAGACCACTGGGAGCACCGGCGGCTCAGCAGAAGCGCTCGCACTGTCCACCCTGTAGTGACCTGTGGCCTGAGCTGGTCGAGGCCTTGACAGGCGCATGAAGAGCTCAGCGCACACACATGCCAGTGTCCGGCCCCGAGCCTGTGGTGACCCAGCCAATCCCCCGTGGGCCTGTCTGCTCACTGAGTGACCCCATGAGCTGAGTCCTCAACACTGGAGATGAGCGACAAGCCAGTGTGTGAGTGGGTACGCCTCCAGAGGCTGCTGGGGCAGCCGGGCCCAGGCCCCCAACGTCCACATTGCAGTGAATGGTGACCAGGCAGCTGAGGTGGGGGCCCCGAAGTTCCCTCCCCATCTTCCCAAGGTGTCTCAGCCTATAAGGACCACGTCCAGGCCCTCAGCCGGTTCCGCAGGACACAAGCCTTGGAGGTCCTGCCACCTGTGGTCTGAGGGGCCTACTGCTGGGCACTTGGGAGGTGCTGAGAGGCTGTGGGACAATGAACCACCAGCAGGAAGTCTCAGGGCTGTGACGGGAGGAGGAAGGGATGTGCCAGCCTGAGAGGACATCAGAGGGGACGTGGCCTCGACAGGGCAGCCCAGGGGAGCAGGGGTGGGGGGCAGACAGGGCGGGGACCACTTCTCCCACCTCCCCACTCTCCAGTCTCACTGGCATCGCCTACTGCTGACTCTGCAGGGAGTCGCAGAGTCGGGAGATGCAGTCTCTGGGGCAGCACAGAGCAGGGGAAGGACACGAAGCCTCAGGGCTGTCTCCACTCTGAAATTCACAGTCGGGCAGGGCTGGCCCAGGCAGGCATCAGTCGGAGTGAGTGGAAGTGACCAACAGGGGTGTCGTGTTCGGCAGTGCTCTAGTGGGGGCCGGGCCTCTAGGTGCCTCAGTGCGAAAGAATCTGCTTGCCAATTTAAGAGACATGGGCTCGATCCCTGGGCTGGGAAGATCCCCTGGAGGATCATGGAGGGCAGTGTTCTTGCCGGGAGAATCTCATGGACAGAGGAGCCTGGCGGGCTACAGTCCATGGGGTTGCAAAGAGACACGACTGAGCAACTAACCAACAACAACTAGCAAGGGCTGGCTGGCTTTGAGGTCCAGCAGGAGACAGGGCAGGAGTGGGGAACCGGAGTCAGAAGCCGAAGAGGAAGGAACAAGGGGGCTCCCAGGGGTGCAGCTCAGCTCCATCTCCTACCTCTGTGCACTGGGTGGGGCATGAACTGCATGAGGAGCTGGGGCGGGGCGGGGGGTGGGGGTGGCAGAGGTGGGTTCCCGACATCCAGCATCCGAGGTGCAGCCTCCACCGGCCCAGGCTCTGCAACATTAGGGTCGCAGGCGGCAGTGTCCTCGGGGCACCAGAGAGTGAGCCGGGGCAGGGTGGATGGCCCTGATGCCGGTCCTGACATCTCTCCCACTCACGCAGCCAGGCTGTCGGGCAGTCGGGGGTGGTGAGACATGTGGAGACAGTGACATCCAGCCAGTTTCATCACATTGTTCTACCTCATCACATCTAGTTTATATTCAGCGTACGGTGAGAGACACCAAACTCCCAAGTACTTTAGTGATTATACTTAATATGTGAGACTTCCTTTAAAAATGCACTAGTTGAAGTAACAATAGAAAATTTAAAATAACACGCTACATACAGGAACGTGGGAAGCCTTCAAAGTTGGCATAGGAATGACCAGAGGTCAGGACTGAGTGTCTGAATGTCCATCCAGACATCACCGCACGGGGTGGGCTGAGCTGTGGACGCTGGCCCCTGACCAGGCAGGAGGACCTCTCCACCCTGCAGAACAGATGGAACAAACACGGCAGCTGCCCAATCAGTGAGACGCCTCTAAAGAGGTGTTCTGAGACAAACTTCAGGTTCATCACAGAGGAGACCGAGAGGTTCCAACAGAAGTTAGAAAAGCAGCCACAGAAGAAACCTAAGGAAACAAAATGAAAGAAAAAAAATACAAAGACAGAATCCACAAACATAATGACGAAATGATTTTAAAAGGTAAAAAACCAAAACAGCATCTGTTTTCTTAAAAAAAGTAGCCAAAACACTGGGAAGAATAAGAAAAACAAGAGAAGATATACGTAGGCAAAATACAGAACTACAAAAGCAATTCATGAACTGCAACATGCAAGTAAATGTCATAAGCAAAATGATAGTACTCTTACCACTAAAAAGCCCCAGGCACAGACAGTTTTACAGATGAATTTTCCAAACTTCCTCACAAGAACACTCCAGAATGTATTTTTAAAAGAGGATAACTTTGAAATTAATTTTTGGAAGTTATTATTACCTTAAATTCAGAACTGGTAAAATCAACACAAGAAAACACATCTAGGTTATTTCCCCTTTGTGTAAAACATCCTGAATAGCCCAGAACAAACCAAATGCAAAATGTCTTACAAGATAAAACCTGTGACTAGACGTAATTTACTCCAGCAACGCAAAGATGATTTTCCACATGAAATAATTCACTACATTGTTAGGCTGCAGTAGATAAAAGATGACTATCTTAATGATTTCACAAAATTCTACTTGGCAGATACAGAGAAAACGTTTGATAAGATTTCAGTACATTCGTAAGTTTTAGAACTCCCAGAAAAACAGAATGGCAAGGAATAACGTTGAACTTGATAAAGCCTATCTACTCAACGCATGCCTCTCTAAGAAAATGAGAGATCAGGCAAACCAAAAATTAGCCAAGGATGTAGAAGAGGTGATCTGACAGACACGCGTGGATCTCTGCTGTCACCATGTGTGTGTGAGGGTAGACCCACAGGATTTACCGGGTTTACAACAACAACGAATTGTGAAGAACTGGTTTCCTACAGGCCCCTTCCCCAGCAGGGGAATCAGGTTACAATCAACCAGGGAAACCAACAACTGCAGTAAGCGCCTCAGTGTGCGTGTCCGCAGGCCTTGCACTCAGTGTGTGCCGGTCTTCCTCTCAGTGTGTGCCGGTCTTCCTTCTGACTTAGACTCCCACTAGGAAACGAAATGAAGTGGTGCTTTACTTTCTGAAAGAAAAAAATAGCTGCCAACCTAGCAGAAAGGGTTAGCAAAATATCCCTTAAACGTGAAGGACCAAAAAATGACATTTTTCAGGCAAACATAAGCTGAGAGCGTAACTCACAAGAACCTGAAGCCAGAGAAATGCGGGAAGAAGAAAAAAATGATTCCAGCTGCAAGCGTGGAGACTCAGGAAGGAAAGAGCACAGGAAAGGGGAACAAATGGAAAAGTGTGAAAACAATGATTATTTAAGACTAAACAGCTGACGCTGTCTTGTGAAGTTTATGACAGAGATGCAGAGAGCAGAGTACGCTACAGCAATTAACAACAGCCACAGGGAGAAGTGGGAGACGGGTTGGACTGCGTGGTCTGGAAATTGGTCCAGATACGCGTATCAAGTAGACAGTAATCAGTGGAGGGTCTCTGTTTTAATCTTCAGAGTAACCACTAAAAGAATGATACACTGAAGTATAATTTGAAAGTAATAGAGAGATACAGTGGAGACATTTTTTAAAAAGTGAGTATACAGAAGGTGCAGGAGGAGGTAGGGACAGGAGAACAGAGTGAGGTGTGGACCAGAGCAGCTGTGTCAGGGGTCACGGCAAGGGTGACTGGGCTACACAGTCCGGCTGAAGGACAGGGAGACTGGGTGTTTAACGCTCTCTGAGGATGTGAGGGTGCTCTGGCTGAGACATTGATCACCCTGCTGGTTGCAGGGTGGGTTCGGCTGATCCGCTGGGTAGGGGGGCGCCCCCTCCTCCCTCACCACCCCAGGGGTGTCCCTGCTGAAGCTGCGCGCTCAGCCAGAGAGGACGACCAGTGCTGATGGAGGAGGACCGGTCTTCCATCAGGGGCATATCAGTAGCCGCGCTCCCCTGCTAGAACCCCCAAACAAGCTCTCAAGAAACACACTTAAATATAATAGCAGAAAGTGCAAATAATGCAAACCCTAACTAAAAGAACAGATAAATTCCCAGACAAAACAGACTTTAATGCGAGAAGTATTGAACAATGTCACATGTGACACTCTATAAGAATAAAAGGGACCAATAGTTCAGACAATAAAACAACCCTAAATTTGTAAACAGATATTAACATCTTTAAAATATAAAGCAACAATTGACAGAACTAAAAGGAAAAATAGAAAAATGCAAAACCATAGATTTTAATTCTCTCATAAGTAAAGAACAAGAAGACATGAAAAATAGAACATGTGAACAGAATAGCCATCCACCTCGACCCCAGTGACACATGTGGCGGGTACACCAACAGCTGAAGAATCTAAGTACACGAAAACGTTCACTAAAACACACCATACGCGGTGCCAAAAGCTCCAAAAATTAATTTGAGATGGAAACATAAAAGGTAACGCAATAAAACTTCAAGAACAAAATACGAGAATATGTTCATGACTTTGAAGTAGACAAAGAATTAAATAGGTTTAACAATTTTAAACAGATTGAAGAGCACTAACAAAAAAATATTGACAAATCAGACTTCCATAAAGTTAAAAACTTCTGTTCAGCAACAGACGCCACTTAAAAAGCCACAAAGAGGGCTTTCCTGGTGGCTCAGTGGTAAAGAATCTGCCGGCTGCTGTAGGAGACACGGGTTTGATCCCTGGTCTGGGAAGATCCCACGACAGCTAAGCCCATTCACACAGCTATTGAACCTGTGCTCCAGAGCCACAGCAGCCACGGAGCCCAGGAGCCGCAACGACCAAAGCCCACACAACCTAGAGCTCTGTAGAAAGAAAAGCCACAGCGATGAGAAGCCCACACACTGCAAGGGAAAGCAGCCTCTGCTAGCTGCAGCTAGAGAAAGCCCGCATGGCAACAAAACCAGTGCAGCCAAAAAGCAACAACAAAAAACCCACAAAGAATATTTAATCAGCACTTGCATCTAACAAAAGACTTTTCTATGGACTATATAAAGAACTTTCTATAAACAGGCACACTCAAAGAGCACAGCCCCCACCCAAAGGAAAACTGAGGAACTCTGGCTTCTCCAAATAGGATATGCAAATTACCGTATGATCTAACCTAATCCCATCCCCCCAAAAAAGCCAGGTATAAAATACACTGTTAGGCAAAAATAAATTTTAAAATTAAGAAAACTTAATTGAAAAAAATTTAAAAACACACACTTTTGAACCCTTCTCAAGGGAAAACCTACACTGTTAGGGCAACTGGGAATGTGTGTGTGGTCTGCAGACTAGGTACTGCCAGCAGTGATGGCGGCATGACCATGCAGGACAGTGCCCTCGCTCTGTAGAGATGCACAAGGAAGGGTCAGGCATCCGAAATTTACCCTGACTCCGTTACCAGCTTAGTGGGGAGAGGACAGCCTGAGAGGGAGACTGGTGAACGGACCCAGGGACATCACTTGTGAGAATATTTATGTGACTAGAGACAGAGATCAAAGACAAATTCACAGGAGGAACGACCCACTTAGGTGGCGCGTACACGGGCGTCCGTTCTTCCTGCTACTCCTACCATTGAAACTTTCCAAACACAAACAGGAAGCAGGGGCAAGCGCCCCGGTGGGGCGTGGGGCGTGGGGGAGCTGTGGGTCTCTGTGGCCCGCAGCCCCCGACAAACCGCTCCACTGAGGGTCCTGGCCCAGCCGGCAGGCGACATCTGCCGTTCTCCGGGCACTGATGTACCTGGGGTGGAACCTGGCGCACGGCGGGACTCCCCAGCCCGGTCACTGGGACAAGTGGCCTAGCAGCCTAGCCACCTGAGGCCGTGCCCACCACCCTCTGTGGCCTCCCGAGGGGCCGGCCCCCGGGCACCTGTCACCAGCAGTCTCAGATTTGTCCAGACTTTTGCAACCAGTGCAAAAAGGGAAAGGCACGGTTCGCATCCCGCCCAAGAGACCGCTCAGCTGAGGGAGAGGGAGGCGCGCCACCCTCTGCAGAAGCATCAGCCTGCCCGGGCCGGGGCACCACGAGGAGCAGAAGGCGTGACCTCCACGCTTGACGAACACCGGCACCTTCAGGTCCCGGGAGACTCGGGCTCTTCAAGCTTAACTCGACCTTCTACCGCGGCGATTATTCCAGATTCCAAAACGGCATCAAGCAACTGGAGCATTTCATGTTTATCCCCTTCAAATGCACTTTCGAAGATCTCTCTCGGAATCAGTAAAGGAAAATACTTCTGCTTCAGAGATTCAAACGTTGTACAAAATGCTGCTTGAGAAACTGTAGCCTCCATGGCAAGGGCACATACTACCAGTATATGAATATTAAGTGAGTAAGTCTCACTTAACCTTCAAGCTGTACTACAAGAATACTGTTTTCATTTTTATTAGTATTCCATTGTAACACCTATGGTGAACAGAACAGTAATTGGAAGATTATAGAGAGACCTATGAGATACTTAGAACCGCAAAGAAGATTCTGGTTTTTCTGCTGGCAGAAAGAAGATAAATAATATTTACTTGATTTTCCCCTTAGTAATAATTGCTTTAAAAGATACAGAAATAAAACATCACCTATTACTATGGAATACATCTCAAGTGATACATTCAAAGAAAATTTTATGGCATTAAAATTATATTAGAAAACAATAAAGGCTAAAAATGACTTGAGTGAGCGCTACCTACAAGGCGTTATGAAACAATCAGCCCACAGTGAACACAGGGAGCAGAGAGCACCTTCAGAAGACAAGAGAGAACTGCTGAGTGGACAGAGGGTTCAATAAAACCAAGAGACGTACATTAAGATTTCTGCTTTTAATATATGCAATATTAAGAAATAAAAGTGGGATACCACAGATACTCAACATAGTAGGAAATAATAACATAAAAAACTTTTTGGTAACAAATTTGAAAATGAGATGGATGTATACGCATGTAAGTGAGGCTGGGTCTTTCTAACAAATGAAGCATAAACACAGCTGGAAGCATGGCATCGTTTATTTGTAAGACGCTCACTATTACATGTCTTGTTAGAATGCCCCGTGCTCCCCATCTGTCACAGCAGATTTGGAAGTTATCTGGGCAGTGGGCACAGCAGGGCTCATGGACCCCATGGCCCCTAAGCACTGGAGGGCGAGGTCTCCAAGCACATATCAGAGCTAGAAGAGACGGCGGCGGGCCCTGGAGGGTGGTCTGGGGGAGTGGGGACTGTGGGGTTCCGGCTGAGGGTCCACATAGGGGGAAGGAGGCAGAGGGCAGAGTTCTGGACTGCAGGGTGGTTTGGGGGCCCAGATGCTGAATGTGGACATCCCTCCTGAGGGAAGGACTTCGAGCATCATCTTCACGTGGGAAGCAGCTCTGGACGGCGTCCCCACTGCAGTCAGGAGGGCTGAGCTGGGTGGAGTCTGCCACCCTCGCTGGGCACCGGGCTCGGGGGTGACCCCACCTAGGGTTGGAGGGGCTGAGGAGTATGGGGGTGGGGACTCCACAGGGTAAGGAAACAGCCTGGAGGTCCAGGGAGCCAAGGGCTGGCTCCCCACACACCCCATCTGGGCATGAGGCCCCAGACCACCCACAGTTAGAGCTGGAAGGACTGAGGAGTATGGGGGTGGGGGTCCCACAGGGTAAGGAAACACTCTGAAAGCCCAAGGGCCTGAGGGCTGGCTCCCCACGAGGGGATCAAAGCTGGAGATGTCCCAGGCCCAGATGGAAGGCCCTGAGGAAGCTGGAGTGGGGTACCCCATCCAAGGATGGCTGGCAAAGGGCACCCAAGTAGCACTGTATGGGTCGGGGAACTCCAGCCAGGGACCCCTCCAGTCAAGCCAGCAGATGGGGTCAGCTACATGCTGGGCTCCCCAGAGGTGATAGGAGGCGCAGGGAGGGCACACGACTGCCAAGGGGGCCAGGGGTGCACGGCCAGCACCCCACATGGCTGGAACCCTGGATGCACACGTGTCCATCTCAAGGGAACTGCTCTCCTTCCACGGGCTGACTCCTCAGGGTGCCCAGGCGGCTCCTTGCAACCTGCAGGCAAGCAGACAAGAGGGTCAGAGAGGGTTCGCGGCGGGGCCGGGGTGGGGGGGGGGGCGGGAGGAGAGGTCGGAGGGGAGGGGAGGGGAGAGCTGAGCTAAAGCACAGAGGGTGATGAGAGGGTGATACAGGAGTGATACAGGAGTGACCCTGCCCAGGGTGCCTGAGCGGCTCTTAGTCATCTGGGCATCAGGCATTCAGCCCCTCGACCCCACCATGCAGGCCACAGAGGACAGAGATCAGAGAGCACCAGCGGCCACTCGGCTCCCTGTGGGGGGGCCTGGGCCCTTCAGGGCAGAATCCGCAGGACAACCGCTTCCTGTGGCACTCTACCCCTTTCCTGAGGCCCAGACCCTGAGACCCCAGCTCTGGAGGCCGGCGCTGCAGTGGACGGTGCTCAGGAGAGCCAACTCGTGGGGCGCATGGGCTGGGTTGGGGGGTCCTCTGCTCCCGGGGCTTGGCTCAGGGGAGGGCAGGCAGCACAGCGCTGGCTCCAGAGTGGGGTGTGGGGGCTGCTCAGCGGCTGGTAAAGGGAGGGTGGAGGAGGGGGCAGACGGAAGGGGAAGCGGCAGAACTGACAGCCTGGCCACCCTCTCACAACCTCGTCCTCACCTGACCCTGTGGGGCTGATTCCGTCCTGCAAGGCCCTGGAGCGCGCCCTTCACGCTGAGGCCGTAGCAGCTGAGGTGGTCCGAGGAGGGTCGGGTTTGGGAAGGTCTCAGGTCCAAGGAGGTCGGGTCCGAGGAGGTCTCTGGCCTGAGAAGGTCTGAGAGGATCTGAGGAGGTGTCAGCTCTGAGGACCTCTCGGCTCCTAGGAAGTCTCGGGTCTGAGGCGGTGCTGCAGCTCAGGCCGAGCCCCTCTGCCCACCCGAAGATGCTGGTCTGAGGCGGGTGGCCTCTCTTGAACAGGACCTGGCTGGGCGGGGCTCGAGCCTCGGCCAATGGCTGCCTCCTGGTGATGTGGTCAGCGATGCCCTGGAGGGGCGTGATGGGATTACCGGCGCACCTAGTGAGGGAGTGACTAGACCGGGTGACGGCTTGTCCGTGGGCCGGGCCTCCCCACGTGTGAAGAGGCCTCCTCCTCCGGCGGAGGTCAGGGAGGAGGCCGGAGGACCTGGCTTGTCCCTGACTCGGACGGTTCCCAACTCGTTGCAGGTGGAAACGGAAGACGCGGAGCGCAGAGGCCCAGCCAGAGGCTGGGAGGCTGGAGCCAGAAGCAGCGGCGGCCCCTCCCAGGCCCTTCTGGGGGCCTGGAGAGGAGTCTCCACCGGGCAGCTGGGGCCGTCCTGAGCCTGCACGGCCGGGACGAGACCGCACGCTCCGGACGCCCGGCTCTGCGGGGTCCAGCCACTCGGGCCTGTGTGCGATGGCCGCTTCCTGTCTGACGCGCAGGGAGAGTGGACTCTGCCGGGCTCGGCAGTGGCTCACCCCCACGTCGTCCGGCCAGCGCTGCAGGACCTGGGGGGGCTGGACCCCTGCGGAGAAGCTGGGGCTGCGCTTCTCCAGGTGCGAGGCTGTCGCGGAACGCTCCGGGCAGGGAGAAGGCCCCGGGGAACCCGGAGATGCAGGCCGGACGCCGCTGACGGCCTCGGTGTGGCGCGGTCACCGCCGCAGGAGGCCCGGGCTGAGCGGAGCGGTGGCGTCAATCAAGAGGCGGCGCTGGCACTGCGGGGCTTTGCTCCAGGGTCCGGGCCTCCAAGCCATGCCCCTGAGGCTTGTGGACCTGCAGACGCCTCCAGGAAGGCAGCTCTGCAGGCTTCCTCAGACTCCGTGGGCCCTCCTCGGCTGGCCTCCCTCAGAGCCGGGCTCCCTGTGGGCGCTGACATCACTGACCGGCCCTGTTCTTGCGGGACAAGAATGGGGCATTCACCCTCACAGTCTGTAGCCCTTGGGTGCTCCCCTCACCTCCTCCCAGGCCTCTGCAGAGTTCACGGTTAAACAGCAAACGCTCTCCAATGAACACTGGTGCATCACACGGGGTCCTGAGAGGTGCCCTTCCCCTGAGTCTTCAAAACAGTCTTTGCCTTGATTCACATTGCCTCTGATGCCCCCATCACCATGCACGCTTTTGTGGAGTCGTCACTGTCGCTTGACAACTAATACAACAGTATTTGTTGTTGTTCAGTCGCTAAGTCATGTTTGACTCTTTGTGACCCCGTGGACTGCAGGACACCGGGTTTCCCTCCCATCTCCCTAAGTTTGTTCAAACTCAAGTCCACTGATGCCATCCAGCCATCTCATCCTCTGTCTTCCCCTTCTCCTGCCCTCAATCTGTCCCAGCAACGGGGTCTTTTCCAATGACTCAGCTCTTCCCATCAGGTGCCCAGAGTACTGGAGTTTCAGCATCAGTCTGTCCAATGAATATTCAGTGTTGACTTCCTTTATAACTGCTTTGAACTCCTTGCAGTCCAAGGGACTCTTAAGGGTCTTCTCCAGCACCACATTTCAAAAGCATCAATTTTTCAGCACTCAGCTTTCTTTATAGTCCAAATCTCACATCCACACATGACTACTGGAAAAATCATACTTTGACTAGACAGACATTTGTCGACAAAGTGATATCTCTCCTTTTTAATACGCTGTTTAGGTTTATCATAGCATTCCTCCCAAGGAGCAAGCATCTTTTAATTTCATGGCTGCAGTCACCATCTGCAGTGATTTTGCAGCCCAAGAAAATAAAATCTGTCACTGCTTCCACTTTTTCTCCTTCTATTTGCCATGAAGCGATGGGACCAGATGCCACA
Organism: Antilocapra americana; assembly: GCA_007570785.1. NCBI lineage: Eukaryota > Metazoa > Chordata > Mammalia > Artiodactyla > Antilocapridae > Antilocapra > Antilocapra americana. The sequence continues at coordinate 55,556,765 of ML660201.1, forward strand.
ATCTTAGTTTTGTTGATGTTGAAATCTAAGCCGCTTTTTCACTCTCCTCTTTCACCTTCATCAAGAAGCTCTTTAGCTCCTCTTCGCATTCTGCCATCAGAGTGGTATAATCTGCATAACTGAGGTTCTTGATATTTCTCCTGGCAATCTTGACTCCAGCTTGTAATTCATCCAGTGTTGCATTTTGCGTGATTTACTATGTATATAGCTTAAATGAACAGGGTGACAATATATATACAGCTTTGACATATCTCCATTTTCCTTGAAGAGCTCTCTAGTCTTTCTTATTCTGTTGTTTTCCTCTACTTTTTTGCAGTATTCATTTAAGAAGGCCTTCTTTTCTCTCCATGCTATTCTCAGGAACTCTGCATTCAGTTGCATTTATCTTTCCCTTTCTCACTTGCCTTTCACTTCTCTTCTTTCCTCAGCTATTTGTAAAGCCTTCTCAGTTCAGTTCAGTCGCTCAGTGGACCCCATGGACTGCAGCACACCAGGCCTCCCTGTCCATCACAAACTCCTAGAGATTACTCAAACTCATGTTCATTGAGTTGGTGATGCCATGCAACCATCTCATCCTCTATCATCCCCTTCTCCTCCTGCCCTCAATCTTTCTCAGCATCACGGTATTTTCCAATGATTCAGCTCTTTGCATCAGGTGGCCAAAGTATTGGACTTACAGCTTCAACATCACTCCTTCCAATGAACATTCAGGACTTATTTCCTTTAGGATGGACTGGTTGGATCTCCTTCCTGTCCAAGGGACTCAAGAGTCTTCTCCAACACTGCAGTTCAAAAGCATCGATTCTTTGGTGTCCAGCTTTCTTTATAGTTCATTTCTCACATCCATACATGATCACTGCAAAAACCATAGCTTTGACTAGGTGGACCTTTGTTGGAAAGTAATGTCTCTGCTTTTTAATATGCTGTCTAGGTTGGTCATAACTTTTCTTCCAAGGAGCAAGTTTCTTTTTATTTCATGGCTGTAGTTACCATTTGCAGTGATTTTGGAGCCCCCCAAAATAAAGTCTTCCACTGTTTCCCCATCTATTTGCCATGAGGTGATGGGACCAGATGCCATGATCTTTGTTTTCTGAATGTTGAGCTTCAAGTCAACTTTTCACTCTCCTCTTTCACTTTTATCAAGAGGCTCTTTAGTTCTTCTTCACTTTCTCCCATAAGGGTGGTGTTTTATCTGCATATCTGAGGTTATTGGTATTTCTCCCAGTAATCTTAATTTTAGCTTGTGCTTCATCCAGCCCAGCATTTCTCATGATGTAAATGTAATATGTAAGTTAAATAAGCATGGTGACAATATACAGCCTTGATGTACTCCTTTCCCTATATGGGACCAGTCTATTGTTCCATGTTCAGTTCTAACTGTTTCTACTTGACCTGCATACAGATTTCTCAAGAGGCAGATCAGGTGGTCTGGTATTCCCATCTATTTCAGAATTTTCCATAGTTTATTGTGATCCACACAGTCAAAGGCTTTGGCATAGTCAACAAAGCACAAATAGATATTTTTCTGGAACTCTCTTGCTTCCTCTGCCTTTTCTAAAACCATCTGGAAGTTCACAGTTCACGTATTGCTGAAGCCTGGCTTGGAGAATTTTGAGCATTACTTTACCAGTGTGTGAGATGAGTGCAATTTTGCAGTAGTTTGAGCATTCTTTGGCATTGCCTTTCTTTGGGCTTGGAATGAAAACTGACCTTTTCCAGTCCTGTGGCCACTGCTGAGTTTTCCAAATTTGCTGGCATATTGAGTGCAACACTTTCACAGCATCATCTTTCAGGATTTGAAATAGCTCAACTGGAATTCCATCACCTCCTCTAGCTTTGTTTGCAGTGATGTCTCCTAAGGTCCACTTGAATTCACATTCCAGGATGTCTGACTCTAAGGGAGTGATCACACCATTATCTAAGTCATGAAGATCTTTTCTGTACAGTTCTTCTGTGTATTCTTGCCATCTCTTCTTAACACCGCCTGCTTCTGTTAGGTCCATACCATTTCTGTCCTTTATTGAGCCCATCTTTGCATGAAATATTCCCTTGGTATCTCCAATTTTCTTGAAGAGATCTCTACTCTTTCCCGTTCTGTTGTCTTCCTCTATTTCTTTGCACTGATCACTGAGGAAGGCTTTCTTATCTCTCCTTGCTATTCTTTGGAAATCTGCATTCAAATATTTCCTTTTCTCCTTTGCTTTTCACTTCTCTTCTTTTCTCAGCTACTTGTAAGGCCTTCTGAGACAGTCATTTTGCCTTTTTGCATTTCTTTTTCTTGGGGATGGTCTTGCTCCCTCTCTCCTGTACAATGTCACGAACTTCCATCCATAGTTCATCAGGTACTCTGTCTTATCAGATCTAGTCCCTTAAATCTATTTCTCACTTCCACTGTTTAATTGTTAGGGATTTTATTTAGGTCATACCTGAATGGTCTAGTGGTTTTCCCCACTTTCTTCAATTTAAATCTGAATTTGGCAATAAGGAGTTCATGATCCGAGCCACAGTCAGCTCCCGGTCTTGTTTTTGCTGACTCTATAGAGCTTCTCCATCTTTGGCTGCAAAGAATATAATCAACCTGATTTTGGTGTTGACCATCTGGTGATGTCCATGTGTAGAGCCTTCTCTTGTGTTGTTGGAATAATGTGTTTGCTATGACCAATGTGTTCTCTTGGCAGAAGTCTATTAGCCTTTGCCCTACTTCATTCTGTACTCCAAGGCCAAATTTGCCTGTTACTCCAGGTATCTCTTGACTTCCTACTTTTGCATTCCAGTCTTTTATAATGAAAAGGACAACTTTTTTGGGTGTTAATTCTAGAAGGTCTTGTATATCTTCTTAGAACCATTCAACTTCAGCTTCTTCAGCATTACTGGTTGGGGCATAGACTTGGATTACTGTGGTTCTAATGGTTTGCCTTGGAAACCAACAGAGATCTTTCTGTCGAGCGGGTGGCCGAGAGGAGATACCCCACATCCAAGGTCAGAGAAACCCCAGTAAGATGGTAGGAGGGGCAAATTTGTGTTTAGAATCAAACCCTATTCCTGCCAGAGACTCTCAGGGAGCTCAAACAAATGTGCGCACCTGGACCCAGGGATCCCACAGAGACTGAGACAGAACTTTGTTTGACCACCTCCTGTGGAGGGATGGGTCGACAGTGGTCTGCCGCAGGGACAGCAGCTCTGGGTGTGGGTATGACATAAGCCCTCCTGGAGGAGGTCGCCATATACCCCACCATAGAGCTGCCAGAACTTGCTCAAGACTGGGAAATAGACTCTTGGAGGGCATAACAAAACCTTGAGTACCAGGACCCAGCAGAAAGGAGCAGTGACCCCACAGGAGACTGTCCCGGACTTGCCTGTGGGTGTCCAGGAGTCTCCAGTGAAGGTGTGGGTTGGTGGTGGCCTGTTGCAGGGCTGGGGGGGGGCGTGGACTGCAGCAGTACATGCATGGGGTCTTTTGAGGGAGGTCACCATTATCTTCATTACCTCCACCATAGTTTGGCCCCAGGTAAACAGCAGGGAGGGAACACAGCTCCACCCATCAACAGAAAATTGGATTAAAGGTTTACTGAGCATGGCCCCTCTCATCAGAACAAGACCCAGTTTCCCCCTCAGTCAGTCTCTCTCATCAGGAAGCTTCCATAAGCCTCTTATCCTTCTCCATCAGAGGGCAGGCAGACTGAAAACCACAATCACAGAAAACTAACCAATCTACCCACATGGACCGCAGCCTCGTCTGACTCAATGAAACTATGAGCCATGCCGTGTAGGGCCGCCCAATACAACGTGTCATGGTGGAGAGTTCTGACAACACGTGGTCCATGGAGAAAGGAATGGCAAACCACTCCAGTACTCTTGCCTTGAGAAGCCCATGAACAGCGTGAAAAACCCTCTCAGACAACCACTCTGACTTCTTGCATTTCTTTATCTTGGGGGTGGTTTTGGTCTCTGACTTCTATACAACGTTGTGAAGCTCTCTGTCCATAGTTCTTCAGGCATTCTGTCCACCAGATCTAATCACTTGAATCTGTTCATCATCTCCACTGTATAATCCTAAGGGATTTGATTTAGGTCATATCTGAATGGTCTAGTGGTTTTCCCTACTTTCTTCAACTGAAGTCTGAATTTTGCCCTAAGGAGTTCATGATCTGTCTGAGCCACAGTCAACTCCAGGTCTTGTTTTGCTGACTGTATAGTTTCTCCATCTTTAGCTGTGAAGAATATAATCAATCTGATTTCAGTATTGACCAACTGGCCATGTCTATGTGTAGAGTCATCTCTCGTGTTCCTGTAATAGGTGTTTGCTATGACCAGTATGTTCTCTTGACAAATCTCTGTTAGCCTTTGCCCTGCTTCATTTTGTACTCCAAGGCCAAACTTGCCTGTTACTCCTGGTGTCTCTTGACATCCTACTTTTGCATTCCAATCCCCCTGGGATAAAAGGATATCATTTTTTGGTGTTAGTTCTAGAAGATCTTGTAGGTCTTCAAAGAACCCATCATCCTTAGCTTCTTTGGCATCAGAGGGCTCCCTGGTGGCTCAGCTGGCAAAGAATCTTCCTGCGATGCAGAAGACCTGGGTTAAGTCCCTGGGTTGGGAAGATCCTTGGAGAAAGGAATGGCTATCCACTCCAGTATTCTTGCCTGGAGCATCCCATGGGCAGAGGAGCCTGGCGGGTTAGTCTGTGGGGGTTGAGAAAAGCTGACAAGTTAGCTGACTTTCTATCACATGTCACTATTATCTTTTAATAAATAACTTTATGCATTTGTGTTTGCTTAGGGCCTCCCGCAGCTCAGTTGGTAAAGAATCTGCCTGTAATGCAGGAGAGTCGGATTTGATTCCTGGGTCGGGTAGATCCTCTGGAGAAGGAAATGGCAACCCACTCCAGTGTTCTCGCCTGGAGAATTTCACAGAGAGAGGAGCCTGGCAGGCTACAGTCCATGGGGTTGCGAAGGGTCAGACACAAATTAGCAACTAAACCACCATGACCACGTTTGCTTATGTTAAATGAGTAAATCAAAAGCCGTATTCTCCCTCTAAAGAAACAAAATTCTTAACATCGCTTTTGTCTTATCTTCTTGTATATCCCTAATAGCCTATATTGATATTTGGAACTGTAGCTTGATCTTGGTACATATTTGTAATGAAGCATTGCTTTTATTTTTACTTTTTAAAAATTTACTTATTTACTTGCCTGGGCTGGGTCTTAGTTGCAGCATGCGAGATCTTAAGGTGCAGCTTGTGGGGTCCAGTTTCCTGACCAGGGACTGAACCAGGGCCCCCAGCGTTAGGAGCAGAGTCTTAGCCACCAGATCACCAAGGAAGTGCCAGTATGTAATTTCCTTAATCACTACCTATTTACATTTAACAATAGCTCTCACCAGTGGCTGTTCTATGCTGCTCTATGACTTATACACTTTATTTCTGGATTCATTTCTTTTCACATGTTTATTCTACGATTTCAACGATGCAATATACAATCCACACAATTCTCTAATTTCCATTCTGTTACTCATCCTGCACTTGGTACAGTTTGGAAAGTTTCTACCTGTGGAGATGCAGCCTCAGTTTTGACTGACCACTGGCTGGGTACAGGACTCAGGTCCAGTCACTCGGCCTCACCACTGTGCTGCCAGTGTTTAGTGGACCTCTCGCCTCCACGTCTGCTGCCGAGGAAGGTGACTCTTTCAGATCGCTTTCCTCACGAGCACTGGTCTCCTGACACCCGGGAGGGCTGGTCCTCCCCTCACCCCTCACAGTCCGAACATCACAGGAGCACAGTTAGGATCCCTTTGTGCGCTCCATGGAGTTTGTTCTGATACACACTTGGTGTGACCTTTCTATCTGAAGATCAATTGTTTTCTTCAGTTTTAAAAAGCATTAACATTTATTATGTTGATTAACGAACCATCAGTATCACCAAAGAAAATCTATTTCTGACATTTATAGTGGGATTCAGCCAGAAATAGCCAAGACAAGTTTCAGAAGAATAAGGTTGGAGAACTTTCACTATCAGATTTTAAGACCTCCTATGAAGCAATAGGCCGGCTACAGTCCACAGGGTCACGAGAGTCAGATGTGGCTAAACAACAGCAGCAATAAAGTGAGTGAGTCAGTGTTGTTTTATGCAGCAGTAGACAGTTAGGTTATGGAAAAAAAATAGTGATTCTCTAAACTACAACCACTTATGATTCGAGCTAAGTTATCAATGATTCACCAAATAATTGAAATATCTTTCAATAAATGGTGCTAGAGCACCTGGATGTACCCATATAAAAATCATAACCCACACATCACATCACACACAAAATTAGCTTGAAATGGGTCACAGACCTAATTTCAAAGACAAAATAAGAAAGCTTATAAAGGAAAAAATGTCTATTTTGTAGTTTTGATAAAGGTATTGTGGTTCTGTAAAATATTAAAATCAGAGCAAGCTACATTAAGTGTATATGCATTCTCTGCACTATTTTTTCAACTTTTCTGTAAATCTAAAATTAGTTTAAATTTATATTTTTTAAAAATAGAGCATAACTTTATAACTATGAGATAGGCAAAAGATTAATTTGTAAACTAAAGTTACTAACGAAAAAAAAAAAAAGACTGATGAGTTTGACTGCCTTTAAAATTAAAGCCTGTTCATCAGAAGACGTGATAGAATGAAGACACAAAACTAGGACAGATGTTTGTAACACATGTGCCCAGCCCAGGACATGTACGCAGAATACAGAAAGAATGCCTACAAATCAATACAAGAAGAACACAGCCAGATTTAGAAGTGGGTTACACTCCACAGAGAACATCCAACTGATCAGCAGGAGTACAGCAATGCGTCGGCGTTAGCCATCGGGGAAACACAACTTAGCCAAATGAGACGCCAGCACATACCTCCAGGGACAGCGCACCAAAAAGGCTGACGCTGGGACCTCCCTGGGCTCCAGTGGGTCAGACCCCACGCTCCCAATGCAGGGGGCTGGATTCGATTCCCGGTCAAAGAACTAGATCCCTTGTGCCACAGCTAAGAGCTCTCCTGTCTCACCGAAAGCTCCTGCATGCCGTAACGAAGACTGAAGACCCTGAGTGCTACAACCAAGACCTGGCACAGTCAAAAAAATAAAAATAGATGCTGAAAAAAGACTGACATTATCCAGTGTTGACGAGCATGTGGAGGAACCAGGAATCCTCTGAAGTTTGTGGCAGGACTTTAAGTCGGACAGTGCTTCAGAGGAGGAGGGCACGGCAAACCACTCCAGCATTACCGCCTGGAGAATCCCCATGGACAGAGAAGCCTGATGGGCTATTGTCCATGGGGTCGCAAAGTCGGGCACGACTGAGCAGCTAAGCACAGGGCACAGCGCTTTACAAAACTGCTTGCCAATACGCTGTAGTCCAGAAACTATACGCCTAGGTTTATATCTCAAAAAAGATAATGCTGAGCGGGGGTCCAGGTGTGTCTACACACCTGAACATTCACTGACACGATGAGATCCCAGAGGCAGGAGTGCAAAAAAGGACCAGAAAGCACATTTGAGGACACAATGGCTGAAAACCTAACAAATATGACCAAATTGAAAAAAAAAAAAACCCTCTCCATGTCCAAGAAGCTTAATAAACTCCAAGTAAGATAAATTCAGAGATATCCACACCTGGAAAGATTATAATCAAACTAGGGAAACCCAAAAACAAAGACAAAATCTTGAAAGTGGCTCAAGAGAAGCAACTCATCACGTATAAAGGGTTCTTCATGAGATTAACAGAAATCTTGGCCATGCAGGGTGCGGTGTCCAGAGACCTGTCAGTCAAGAATTCTATATCCAACAAAACTATCCTTCAAAAATAAAGAATCAGTTAACACATGCCCAGAGCAACAAAAACTGAGCAGTCATTGCTAGAAGATCTGTTCTACAAGAAATACTGGGCGGCGGGTCCTTCAGGCGGAAATGAAAGGACATGAGATGGTAACTCAGATGCACATGGAGAAGTAAGGACCCCGTTCATGTAACACATGGGTAAATACACATCAGTAAAATACCGTGTGAATGTGGTTTTTTTGTTTGTGACTCCTTTTTTCTCCTCACCAATTTCAAAGATGACTTCAGGGCTGGGGGTCTGGGCAGGAAGCCAGGAGGGTGGGGAGTGCCTTTGTGGGGGAATGTCAGGAGGCAAGAGCTACCGTGGCTCCACCGCTGAGCGTGAGACAGAGGAAGGGCCAGCAGCCCTCTGCCCAGGGTGGGCCGACCCCCTTCTTCTGAGGCAACAGGATCCCCCATGCCCCAGCCCGTCAGACAAAATCTGCTCACCACCCTCGGACACCGGCAGTCCTAGGATGTCCCTCTCTGGCTGTGTGCCTGGAAAGGCTGGCCTCAAACCTCCCGGGCAGCAGGGCAGCCACTGCTGGGGTGCTGGGGCTCCAAGTAGCAAGCCCCCATCCCCACCACACACTGTTCTCATCCGCGGTGGGGGGCCCGGGTTCTCCAGGGGCGAGAGGTGGAGTTGGGGTGGGGAGGGTGAGCTTGGGCCAAGTGCGACTCTGACGGAGAGCCGGAGAGTGTGGGACCAGCGTTCTCTGTCAACGGCCTGCCTCCCCGTGAGCTGGAAGCCGGTTAGGTTGATCTGGTTATGGGTTTATCCTAGAAATAAAGGTACAACTGTGATGAGTGTCAGCAAGGAGAGGGGCTGGGTACACAGCTGTCGAGGCTACCAGAGGTCAGGAAAGACAAGGGGGGGGCTTGGAGCTTGTCTGGAGGAGGGGAGGTGGAGTGGGTCCTCGTGTGGCGAGGGAGGGGTGATGGGCGCGGGGGCCTCACAGGCCTGGAGAACCCCAGGGCCCCAGACCCCTCCAGGAGTTTGCAGGGCCGGAAGCCAGGGGGTGTGTGGAGGCAATGGAGCTGGACTGGCAGCCCGCTGAGCCCCAGACCCTCTGGGGGTCTTTCCCCCTCGCTGCCCGTCCCCCCCCAGGGCATTGCTGCAGTTACAGAGAGCACATGCTGAGCGGGCACCCATCAGGCCTGAACTTACACAGTTTGGGGCAACGCCCTTGAAACCATTCAAGTTCAGGATGTAAAATTGCTAGCCCCCAAACCCGGCCCTGGGAGGGGCTCTGCCCTGGCTACAGCCCCACCTCAGGCCAGCCCCCTTCAGGACTGCAGGGAGGCGCCATGCCACTCACAACCAGGGATCGGGTCCTGGGGAACAATGCAGGTGACACACGTGGCTGTCACTGCAGTGAGATCAACTCCAAGAACACAGCGCCCTCTCATGTCCGAAACGCCCCGAAGAAAGAGAACGCAGTGGGTGGCTGTGAGCTGAGAAGGGCGGTCACTCCCTACCAGCCCCACCCGAGAGTCCACGCAGAGGGGAGATGGACAAACGGCCGGAGGCTGGAGCTGGGCCTCCAGCCCCACGAGGGCCGGTCCTGGGGACCCCTTCCATGGGAGGGGCCTCGGTCTTTGGCCCGACGACCTGGAAGACACAGCCGCCCAGGACGCACAGGGGCTCAGACGTTGGGGGTGGAAGGGCCTCGCCTTCTTCCCGCAGGCTTCTCTCCCCGTCGGCCCCCAGTTGATGGAGTGATGTTGAGGCCCCCACAACTACAGGGCTTCCATCTGGACAATCTGAAGCGGCTTCCTCAGGCCAGCAGAGGTGATCTGTTCCCGGAGAAAGCGCTCTGTTGTCAAAACACAGTGGGCCACTTTGTCTCTCCGCACACTTTGCCCTGGATCATGTTTTCCACATACCTCTGTTTCATCTGTCTTTCTATCAGCATCCGTCTCTTGTACCTTTTGTACTGTCTTTCCCCCATTTCCCCCCTTTTCTCTCCATGCATTTCAGGTGCATCTCTTGCAAACAAAGTACAGCTGGACTTTGTGTCTTAATCTGATTTGAGGGTCTCTGTATCTTAATAAATACCCATTTACATCTATTCTGCCCAGTTTTTTTCCTACTTACTATGATCTTTTACTATTTTTCCTATCCTGACATTCAACGGGTCATTTAATTCATTTTGCCTTGAGAGTTACACCTTTTCTTTCTGTTCTTCTAGTCGTGATCTTTACCTTGTTAACACATACACACGCATTGTTTAAATTCCCACCTTAACCAAATCTGTACTCTTCACCCCCTGGTGACAAACCTTCCATTTGGAGCGACTCCAGGCCCCAGCCCTCCCGCCAGACCCGACATCACCACCGGACCCTCGCACCCGCGGGTCGGCTCTGCTGTTTCCATGGACACTGTGCTCGCCTCCTGAAGGTCCCCATCCTCCCAGCGCTTTGGTGAATCTGTCTCTGGGAGCCGTGGGATGCTCCCCTCCCCTCCCGCTTCTCTTGTCACCCTGCTTTACGTGTTATCAAGTTTGCTGCTGCGTATGCTGAGGGCCACGCTCTCTGTGCCTCCTCTGTGCCGGCTCCTCGAATCGGAGCGAAACGCAGAGCTCAGCGATGCACCTCCGGGCCCCTCTTTTCTGCCCTATGTGAGGCCCCAGAGGCTGGCCTCAGTGGACTGTGACCTCGCCAGCTCCAGGAGGCCAGAGGGCAGTGAGGCCTGAGCCCCTGGGCCCACCGCGCTCCCCGCTCCTCAGGGGCTGCGGGCTGGCTGCAGCACGCTCCTTAGAGACCCATCACCGCCCCTCCTACGGCTGCACCGCCTGGTCCTGGGGCCACCGGCCCCCTGGGAGCTCAGCCCCCGTGCTGGTTCCTTCAGCCCCACCGATACCTTGCAAGCCAACGTCTGTCTCTTCAGTCGCTCTTCTGTGACCCTTTCAAGCATCTCCTCCTGGAACACGGCCGATCCAGAGCTTCTCTGCCCCGTGTCCTGCCTGGCCCCTGGTCAGGACTGCGACCCCGTCCTTCCTGCATCCCTGTCTACCTGCCAATCCTGACCGTTCAGGAGACAAGGTCCCCCACCTCCCCACGTCACCACTCTCGCCCTCAGGGATGGTCCTGGTGGTCACTGAGCAGCTCCTTGATCGACGCCCCGGGTCCTCCATCGTGCGGCCCCGCCGTCCACAGCTGCCCATCACCCCAGCCTCCTCCTGGCCTCTGGTCACCCGCAGGCTGCTCCACAGCCCTCCGTGGGGCCAGTCCCCCCGTGGTCACCGTCAGGGCGCAGAGCGGCTGCGGGCACTCCCGTGTCTCAGTACCCAGGCCATCTCTCCCTCCTCAGCGCCACCTTCACAGTCGTGCCTGCGTCTCTCACTGCGGACGGTCCTGGGCCCACAGAGGCTTTTGGGTGAGCCTCTGTCATTGCTGCAGGGAAGCCCAGCCCCGTGTGTCGGTTTTGTTGAGGGCTGCTCTGCCTCTCAGGGGGCCCTCAGTCTTGCTTTCTTCTGGTCAGGCGGGGGTCCCTGGGTTTGTGTTCCCCAGCTGCTCTTCCAAACGTCCCATCTCCTACTCCTTTCTGCAGGATGCTCTGCAGGGTACCCATCTGTTAGTCCCTCACGGGAAACAGTCCGCGTTTTGTGTCCACAGCCTCTAACTGGCCCATCTCCGTGCCCTCTGCTGCTGTTCTCCATGTGAGGAGGTCCTGGGGTCTGTCCCCAGCTCAGTCTCCATGTCTGGGACCACGTGAACCACCCCCCATCCATCTGGGGGTGTCTCCCCAAGCGAGGAGTGTGGAGCCCAAGCAGGCAGAGCCGGCCTCCGCGCTATGTCTGTCCCCCTCCCCACAGACTCCCACCCTCCCACAGACACAGGGGCCTGCCTCCCTCTGCCCCGGGGCTCAGACCACTTCCCGGGACACGCACCGCCGACTCTCTTCCCGCTCAGAGCCCGCCTGCGTCTGCAGCGACTCTGCCGCAGGTCTCCAGCCGACCAGGCCCTGGATCCGCCTTTGCATCTTTAGCTCACCAGGCCCCTTTAACACCCTTCCTTCTTTGCGCATCCCTGGAAAGTCCCGGCTTCCTTGGAGCCGATCTTCGCCACCCAGCGCGCGAGAACCTCCTCTGACGGGGGCAGCGCCGGCACCACGCCGGGGCCTTGGCAGGAGCTGCTCGCTGAGGCGGGTGCTCCTTGGGTTTGGTTTACACGTACCTTCCAGGGACAGCACGTGGTACCAGCTTTCTGGTGTTTTGTGAGGATCCACAGACACGTATGTTGCAGTTTTTGAATGCATGGATTTGCAGAGGATGTATGAAGTAAATAAAAGCACAGGGGGATCCGACGCCAGGAATGACACACGTGATGGGCGTCGGGGGCTCCCCAGAGCCCCCAGGAGACCCTGCTGACGCTCCAAGAGTGGGTGGGGTCCCGGGGCCACCCCTAGCTGCAAGGACACCTGGAAAGGGGGTGCTTTCCCAGCTGTGCAGAGAAACACACGCCCACAGATGAGGAAGAAGAGAGGGACGCTCAGAGACTGGATGGCAAAGGGCATCTGCACAGTGCCCACTCTGCCCGTGAGATGCCAGGGCCCTGGGATGTGAACCTCAGGAGGAATCGGGATTCTGAGCACCAGACACCAAAGGAGGCAGGGCGGGCCGCTCCCTGGCCCCGCAGCCCCCTGTCCTTCCCAGGAGAGGCTGAGCTTGGGCTGGAGCAAGGCGGGTCAGTCCAGACCAGGACCCCGTGACGGGGAGGCAGGCG
>ML660201.1:55569562-55599335 GCA_007570785.1 Antilocapra americana
CAGACCAGGACCCCGTGACGGGGACGCAGGCGGGTCAGTCCAGACCAAGACCCCGTGACATGCTCCCGAGCTCAGCCACCCCCTTGGAGACCCTCACTTCCTGGACGTCTGAGCTCATCCCCTCCCCCCCATCCTCCTCCCTAGCACCTCCCACCGCAGTCCCCGCTTCCTGCCCCTCTGCCCCTCCCTGCCCACGGCCAGCAGCTTCCTCTCTGCCCCACTGCAGTCACCACGTAAGCCGGACAGCAGGGTCTCTTGTCCCAGGGACCCTCCCTGTGTCCCCAGCACATCCAGGGCCTGGGAGTCAACAGAGTGGGCGCCAGCATCACCCAGGGTAGGACTGGGAAGAGGGGCAGCCCTTCCTGGCCTGACCTGGTGCTGCTGCTAGGCCTGGACGGGAAGCCCCTCACGCCCACGCTACGGGGAAGGCCACGTGCTGAGCGAGGGCTGGCCTGGCCAAGGAGCTGCTTGGAGGGGCGGTCCGGCCAACAGCCCACAGCTCCCAAGCCTTGGGCTCTCCTGCGCCTCACTGGAAGCTAGGGGCTGAGCCCAAAGGGGCGGGGCCCCCGCAGGCGGGATGGACTGGGGCTGCACCAGCCACCTGGCCACCTGCGCTGTGCTGCTCAGGCTCCTCCCCTCCTCCTCCCCACCCCCCGCCCCACCCCCACCTCTGGTGAGCCCCACACACGTCTCACTTCCTCTCCTGTCTGCTCCCTGGGGACTAGAGCTGACCAGCTCCCAGACCCTGGAGAAGCTCTGTCCTCTGCTTCGGCTCAGGGATGCCCCATCTGTGCCCTGGGGCCCCACCCACCCCTGCCTCCCAGGAGGGGCTTGGAGCGCAGCCTGCCCCCATCCTGAGGCTGGTCACACTGACACCACCTTCCGGGAGGACACCTGGTGCCCCCAGGCTGCAGGCAGGAGGGTGATGTCACCCTGAGGCGGTAACCATGGAAACAGGGCTGTGAGCAGCTCTGGCGTGCAGTGTGAGGTGCGGGGATGAACCCCAGCTGAGAAGGCCGGCGGGGGGCCCCTGTCTGGGGGTGCCAGCCCACCAGCCGAGCAGGGTGGAGGAGACACGCTGGCTCCCCACGGCCCACCCATGGCAAGTCCAGTGCCCCACATAGAGCACGTCCCCACAGGCAGGCGCTCACAGGACCTGGGTGATGCATCCCAGGCTGCCAGCCGCTTCTTATATGCGAGGCTCAGAGAGGCTCAGTGACCTTTCCAAGACACACAGCTGGAATCCAGACCACATTCTCCGACTCGGGTCCAGGGCGTTGGGGACCAGCTCAAAGAGCCAAACCAGTGTCCCATGAGGCTGGGAGGGAAGCCCAGAGCAGCGGGCAGTGAGTGAGAGAGTGTGGAGCTGGCCCCAAAGGGAGACTCAGCTGAAGAAAGAATTCAGAGCCTTGGAACAGACCCCTTGGGTAGAGGAGGGCCCTTGTTCACAGGAAGTGTCAAGACGGAATAATGCCAACGAGGTGATTTACAAAGTAATGCTGAGATGCCTGGAGACCGATTCTGGAAAAGCCGAAGCTGAGCTTTACTCCGGAGACTGCATTACAGGTGACCCACAGACCTGACGGCCATCCGATCAGAGGAACCCCCGGGAAGAGCCCAGCTCGGGCAGAAACCTGCAGGTAGCTACAGCTGACTTGGAAATCAAAGACGAAATAACAGAATTGATAGGGTGATTTTTAAAGACTAGGAGACACTCGTGTCAGTCACTGTCACCTGTGGGTCACAAGCATTCGTCCAACAACAGCTGCAGTTGTTCGGTCACTCCAGTGGTGTCCGACTCTCTGCGACCCCCTGGACTGTAGGCCGCCGGGTTCCTCTGCCCATGGGACTCTCCAGGCAAGAACGCCGAAGTGGGTTGCCATTTCCTCCTCCAGGGGGATTCCCCGACCCAGGACTGAACGAGAGTCTCGTGTGTCTCCTGCCCTGGCAGGCGGGTTCTGTACCATTGAACCAGCAGGGAAGCCCCCACAGCCAAACGTGCTCATCACAAGGGTCCTAGAGGCTGAGCAGGGAAGCTGGAAACAAAATCACAGTACTGTACACCTACGGATTTTGTGCAAGTTGAAAACAGAGACAAGGGCTGGCAAGGCCGCCTCCCGCCCCCAGGCCCGTGCTCACAGCCTGTAAACCACGGGTCCCTCGGAAGCACACGCCCCGGGCCGGAAGAAGTGTCAAGCCTGGCATCCGTGATCCCAGCCTTGGGGAGGCATCCTCAGGAAATGTGAGCGAGGCGGAAACGCCGTGAACAAGGATCCCCAGGCTGAAGCGCTGTTCCGTGGTGTATTATGAAAAGTGTTGGCCCCCACACAAGCAGAGAGCAAGACGATGCGTCCACACGACGCCCTCGGTTTGAACTGTCTCAGCTCACAGAGGGTGTTTGTGTCCCTGCCACACACGCACACACACGCACACACGCACACACCCTTTTTTTAGTAGTACGAAGGGAATCCCAAACATTTCATTTTGTCCATTAACACTTCAGCTTGCATCCCTAGCAAATAAGGTTTCTAACAGTCTAATCATCACCTCATCACACCCAGTAGTGAATTCTTTAACGTCGTTTAGTCCACCGCCCACTGTCGATCTTTCCACATGTTTCAGACACGGCAGGACCTGTCTGTGGGAAGCGGAAGCACAGGAGCGCGAGGCGCCATGCCTAGCCGCTGGGCATTACTCGCTTTTGTTCTGTAACAGCCTTCGCGTCCCTCCCCACCGAGCCATCTGAAACAACGCCCCTGAGTGGGCAGCGGTCATCAGGCCCAGGGCCAGGGCCAGCTGGGCTGTGTGTGGTACACTAGCCTGGCTCCAGGGCCCCGATCGTCCGGGCAGCGGTGGCCGAATGTGACCGGGAGCAGCTGGCCACAGGCCCCTGTCCAGCCTGGCTGCTGCTCACCCAGCTCTACTGCCCATAGCAATGTGGCCACTGGACTTGGCTGTACCCTTGGATCAGGCAGCGAGGCCGCACCCAGGACTCGTGGTGTGTGTGGACCGGGTCACGCTTCTGGACACCCCTCCTGACCGCGGCTGAGCCCCCTTGCCTCAGCAGCTGCAGGCAGGGAGCACCTCCCTGCTCCCCTCCGTGGCCACACTCAGCCCTCAGAGCCATCTGCCAGGAGCCCACCCTGCCCCGGCCACACTGGTGGGAGATGAAACTGCCCACTGAACAACCTCGTGGAGGCGTGCACTTTGCTGTGCAAGCTCTGACTACAGGGAGCAACCCCGCTCACCTCTCATCCTCTAACACTCAGCCGGGTCCACCTGTTAGAGAAGGGGGCTGGGCTTCGTTGCTGGGTCGCCATGGGAACACTCTCCCCCTGGGGCGATGGACAGGTGCCGGGTGGGGCTCAACCTGGAAAGCCAGGGAAGAAGGGCCGGTGAGGGGGCAGGCTGCCCAGGGGTCCTAACATGGGTTTTGTCATCCTTCAGCCAAGTGGGGCCAACAGACCATAAATGACCCCCACTGAGCAGACAGCTCGTTATACTAGCAGAACCCCAGAGAGGGCGAGACGCCCGGGGCAGGGCACATGGGGGTCACACGGGGAGGCGCCAGGGTCGGTCAGGGGACCGGGGTGCAGGGGGCGTGGCCGAGAGCCCCTACTGGGGTTTTCCCAGGAAGGAGCAGGTGAGGTAGCGGGGCAGGTTTGGGCTCGGTGGACCTGAGTGACTGCAGGGCTCTGGGTGCAGGGCCGTCCCCCACTGTCCGGACCCCTGGCCCCGGGAAGGGTGAGGAGGGCAGGGGACCACAGCCCTGCGTGTGAGCGCCCCGAGGAGGAGCGGTTGGTGTGGACAGAAAGGCACGCTCGGGGGTGAGCCCTCTAGCCCTAGGACCCTCCAGAGTCTGCACAGCCCCGAGACGCCGGAACCTCGGCAAGTAAATCACGGGAGACGCAGGCACCGGAGCCAAGATGCAGTCTCCCTTCACCCGCCCCGCCCACCGCCTGCTCACGCCAGACTCGCCCGCTTCTCTCCTCAGCTCTCCTCCTCTGACAGCCCCACGTTCCCACGACCACTCACGACCCGGGGGCTCACTGCCCACCCCCAGGGCTCCTCCACAGCTGGCTTGCCAGCCCTGCGCCTACAACTGCTGGACCCTGTCTCCACCCCCTGAAGCCGCTGATGGGGTGCAGCCGGAGCCATGGGCAGCACTCTTGGAGCCCTTGTGTGTGGCGGGTGGGTGGTGCCCCCGCCTAGGCAAATGGCACAAAGGTCTTCAAGAGCCGAACACAGAGCCCACACAGCCCAGCAGCTCCACTCTGGGGTGTCTGCCTGAAGGAGCTAACTGCAAGCAGGAGACGAGCCCCCCAGACGAAGGAGCTAACTGCAAGCAGGGACGAGCCCCCCAGACGAAGGAGCTAACTGCAAGCAGGGGACAAGCCCCCCAGACGAAGGAGCTAACTGCAAGCAGGAGATGAGCCCCCCAGACGAAGGAGCTAACTGCAAGCAGGGACGAGCCCCCCAGACACACTCGTGGCAGCGTTACCTGCCGTTGCCAAGAGGAGGGAGCCACCCAGCCGGCCGTCGCCAGCTGAGAGAGTAAACAAGGCCTGGTCCACACCGACATGGAGTGTGGCTCTGCCTTTCAAACGAAGGGCGTCCTGACACCGGCTACAGCGTAGACGACCCTGGAGGACACAGGAAGCAGTGAAGTAAGGCAGACCAAGGGGCAAGGTGCTGTATGACCCACCTACGTGAGGGCCTACAGCGCCATGTCCACAGACGTGGGACGTAGACGGTGGGGCCAGGGCTGGGGGGGGGGGGGGGGGGAACTGGCGTTAACGGGGACAGAGCTGGAGTCGTACAAGACGAAGGAGCTGTGTGCACAGATGGTGGTGACGGTCACAGAACGTGTAACTGACCCTAAGCTGGGCACACTGACACGATCACAACGGTAGACACGCGCTGTCTCATAACACACATCACAGCAACAAAGGCAAAGACAGAAATGCCACCTTCTCAGGGAGGTTCTCCACGCCTCCCTGGTCAGCCCCTGTCCTTCTTTCCAGACGTTCATAACTGTTCACCGGGCACACATTCCATGCCAGGTACCAGGGCAAACAAGGGAGATGAAATGCAGGAGGCCGCTGCTCCAGCCAAGAGATCCTCCTAGAGGCTCTGCGGGAGCAAGGAGGGGCTTCTGTGACCCGCCCCGCCCAGCCTTTCACAGCTGTTGGAGGGTCCAGTATGGTGTGGCTCGGGTCCCTCTGACTCGGTTCCCTTTTGGGGGGCCTGGCCCCCTCCCCGTGAGGAGCTGACCCTGCCTGGGTTGGGCCAGGGTCGGCCTGGGTGAGGCCACGGAGCTGTCCGCGCTGCAGTGCTGAAAATGCCTGGGCCTGTGGCTGGCAGAGGACTCACTGGCAGGGCCTGACCACGCAGCCAGGCCACAGACCTGCTGAGTGGCCGAGGGGCACCGAGGATGCCCCCCAGCCCCATGCTGTCCGCAAGCCCATTCTGAGTCCTGGCCGTGGGCTCTGCACCAGGCACACCAGCAGAGGACGGGGGCTTTCCCCCCGAAAGGAGGGGCAGGCAGCACCTTCTCACAGCAAGGAGAGGGGGCTGAACGAGACAGTGTCTGCGGAGCCCCCCATCCTGCAGACGTGTGGCATTCACGCACTGTGCACCGGCCTCGCCCTCTTCCTCCACAGGGGTCAGGGCCTCTGTTCTCTGGCTTTGTTGCCCACACATAGCGAGGGACTGGCTGCAGGGCTGCACAGCTAAGTCCCAGGTGGGGCTCTCTGCGTGAAAGGAAGGAATCTGGGCCCACCCCAGCCAATCTGGGGCTCTGGGGCAGGATGGAGGCCCAGGCAACAAGCCTCTCCTGCTCCCGGTTAGAGCCTTGGCACTACCTGCAGTTAATGAGCAGGAAATAAAAGTGTGAAGACTCCCCAGGCCCAGTCGGAGGGGCAGGAGGGGGCCAACCCCCCATGGGAGAGGGAGGGGGTGCAGAGGAGAGCAGAGCCCTCCTTGGGTGCAAACCAGCGGATACGACAGGCTACCTCTCCCTAGGACATGCCTCAGCTCGGGGTCAAGAGGACTGCTTCCAGGGAGGGAGTGGGTGGGCCAGGGCGGGTCCAGTTGCAATAACTCACGTCATTAACTGTTTAACTTTGATAAAAATGTAAACGGTGGTTTGAAAATATTTTAGCAAGTCATCCTAAAGGACATTGAAGGATTTAGTTTGGAATTTTATGTTCATGGAAGCCTGTACAACCCCCCTTTCTTGCTCACCACCCCCCAGGAACTCCAGGAGGGGGCAGGCTGAGGCTGGGAAGGATGCAGGCAGGAAAGGAGGCATGCTCACCCTGAAAGGGGCCTGGGGTACCCCTGATGTCAGCCCCAAGTTTCCTCGGCACTCAGGGCGGCACACAGGCGTGTACCAGAGCAAGCCGAGTGGGCCGCCTGTCTGAGTCCCACTGTGTTCAGGACCCATTCAGTCCTCCAGAAAGATGGACACACTGACCTCAGCAGCCTGCTGGGGGGCTTCCTGTGTCTCACCTCCTCCCATGACTGCGATCAGGCCACATGATTTACTGCTGTAATGAAGGCTGTCTTCCCAGGTTTCCTTTGCGAAAGTCATGCTCTCCCCAGGAAGCGAGCAGGTGAGGACAGGAAGCCCCCGTCCTCTGCTGGTGTGCCTGGCACAGAGCCCACAGCCAGGACTCGGAGCAGGCTTGTGGACAGCATGGGGGGGCATCCTCGGTGCCCCTTGGCCACTCAGCAGGTCCGTGGCCTGGCTGTGGGGTCAGGCCCTGCCAGTGAGTCCTCTGCCAGCTGCAGGCCCAGGCGTTTTCAGCCCTGCAGCGTGGACAGCTCTGTGGCCTCACCCAGGCTGACCCTGGCCCAACCCAGGCAGGGTCAGCTCCTCAGAGGGAGGGGGCCAGGCCCCCCAAAAGGGAACCGAGTCAGAGGAACCCAAGCCATGCCACACACCGCTCTCCAACAGCTGTGTCCAATGGAAACAGAATCCTCCAGCAGCCACGTGGAAAACAGGGAACACGGAACAGGCGAGGTTACTTTTGGGACATGTGTAATGGCTCGGGGAGCTGGCTGGGGGAACCTCAGGACTGTGGGGCACACTCAGTGCTCTGCAGGTGACAGACGCCTCTCCACAGCCAACAGACTCGCGAAGCCAGACTCCAGTCACGGCGGCCAGAACAGCTCGTGCTTAGGAGCGGCTGGGGGCATTGCCAGTCCTGCTTCAGGCGCCCCTGGGGCCCGCCCTGCTCTCACCCCCACTTTAAGGATGAGGACAGTGGGGAGGTGGGGGTGTGCTGGGCCCCGGTGCACAGCCCGTCTCCCAAGCCCCCTGGGGCCACCTCCGTGCCTGGTGCGCACTCTTGCACCCTTTGCTCGGGGTCTGTCCCTCGAGAAGAGGGCCCGGCGTACACCCCTAGCCTCCCCACCTGGTAAAGCAGGAAGCGGGGTTCAGACAGCAAGGCCGCCCACTCTGGGTGCAGAGCGGGGGCTGGGCTCCTGGCCCCCACTTCCCCAAGGGGAGCCCTGAGTAACCAGCCTGCCCCCCTCCCCCATAGCCACCTGCAGCCTCCCAGCCGCCTGCCCCCACCCCCATCTCCAGTTCATCTTTTCCTTTTAGGGCAATAAGCACAGAAGTATTAAAAGGGATTGTTCAGGCCAGTTAATTAGCTCAGAAGAGGCCTCCGCAGAGGCCCAGGTCACGGCCGTCCACCTCTCTTTATTAGCCGAATTGATGGAGGCAGCACGGCCCAGATGGGAATAAATTGAATCCGATGGCAGAGAGCCTCTTGTGCGAGCTATTAATGGGAGTGAGCAGGCCTCACGCTCTCCTCACTGGCGTTTCCTTAACGCCTTCTCCTGCTGCTCCAGCCGCTCCCAGACGCCCACTTACACTCTGCGGGGGGGAGCAGCTGCTCCCCGGAGCACCCCACCTGCACCCCACAGTCCAGCCACGGGTTGCAGAGCAGCTCCAGTCCACGAAGGACTTGCTCACCGGGAAGAGGGAAGCCCCACCCCAAGGCCAGTGGTCCTGGACAGCATCCCCCCCACCTCAGTAAGGCTACAAAAGCCTGGAGCCGGGGGCCAGTGTTCCCTGCCCCGGAGGAGGACCCAGCTTTGGCACCCAGGCCCACCTTGTCCTGCCAGCACGGGGTCAGCACGCATCTGGCCCCCACCCCTGTGGTGGGGGAGGGGATACCTGTCCCAGTGGCCGGCTGGGGTAGCGGGGGGCGGACCTACACTGGGGGCTGCTCTCTCCTGAAGGCCCCGTCAGGATGCGGTCACCCCCGTGGGGAGGGGAGAGCGCAGAGCCGGCCTTTCAGCACCCTGGACAGAGCTGAGATGCCCAAGCCCCACGGGCAGCGGAGGACAGCCACTCAGTTCTTGGCTGCGGCCAGTGCCTGCCTTCCGGGAGTGTCCTGCAGCTTCCCAGATCTCTGCCTGCTGGCTCCTCCCGTCTCTCAGGTCTCATCCCTTGCCCCCTCCTCTGAGGAGCCTCCTGGACTGCCCAAGAGGACACCCAGCGCCCCCCAGCTCCTGACACTCTGTCCTGCTGACTTTCCTAGGGCTCTCTCTGGAATGCTCAATCCAGGAGGGGCCCCTGACGTCCTGTTCTCGGCCATGTACCCGAGCCTGGAGCAGGGGCTACCAGACGGGAGTGATGAAGAGGAAACGCTGCCGAGACCCTGGAAAGGAACAGGAGGGCAGGCCAGGCCTCCTGAGCCCCTGGGAACATGGGATGGACAGCTCTCTGTGACTCAGGAAGGCCCCAGCCCTCCTCTTGCCTCTTCACTCCAGCTCCCCAGCACCTCACTGTCACCAGATGGCATCGTGAGCGTCCATGGGCTGTTCCCTTAGCCTGGGCCACCTTCCTTTGTTTTGTGCTGCTGAACTCCTACGCAACCTACAAGGCCCAGCTCCACCTGCCCAGAGTCCCACAACCATCCCACTCCTCCCAGAAGACAGAGTCTGCCTTCCAACTTCAAGGCTGAAAAACACTGGATATTCACTCTCCCAGCCTCCATGGCAGCGGAGAGGAGCACAGTCCAGTCCCAGGGGTTGGGGATCCTGGCAAGTGTTCCCCCCCACCTTATGAAAAGTCTCAAGGGAAGAAGACCCCCCGCCCCATGACTCTCTGCCAGGCACAGACGCGTCTCATTGCTGGGCTGATGTGACTGTAACTCTTAGCCACCCACACACACTAGTGGGAGCTGTCTGCTCCCCCCATCCAGCCCCACAGAAACCTACATGGCGGGGGGACAGGCTGCCCGGTGACCTCAAATGGGGCCGCACTGCCTCAGGAGCTGCCAGGGAGCAGCTGCGTGAGGCTGGATGTGTTCTCAGGAGGAGCAGGGCGGAGGGCCCTCCCTGAGCCGCCAGCATCTGCCCCAGTCTGGCACCCCCACCCCCAGGTGGGGGAGGCTAGGGGGTCCTGAGCGTCCCCCTGGGGGGCAGGGGCACCCTGGAGGGCAGTGGGAGGGGCCAAGCGTGCACGTGTCAGCCTGCTTGGCGCCTTGCTCATAGCTGGGAGCTTCCCACTGGGAGCGCTTACAGCCCACCCGGAAAACCAGCCACCAAGAGCCTGCGCCCCCGCCCACCACCTTCCCAACCAGCTCACAAGGTCGGAGCCAAGGCCGCATGTGGAGGTGGGGGGGTCTCTGCTCCAGACGGACCCCATGGGGGCGGTGGTGCCCAGGACAGGAGTGTCTGGGGTCCTCAACCAGGGCACAGCCCGACATGGGGGCCACCAAACTGGTCACAGGACCCCCCTCACTCACACTCACGCCAGATCTCATCAGCCACTTTCCACAGGACTCGGCCCACGTGCCGTACACGGCTGCTCTGAAGGGATGCAGCGAGCCCATCAGCACACGCCAGGATCCCCGTGTGTACTGGGGAGGTGGGGCACTGAGGACCAGTTTCATCCCAGTGAGCCTGCAGCTCCCCGCCACACCCCAGAGACGTACGTGCCCCAGGAAGCGAGTGTAAGGATGTCCCAGCAGCACTGCTTGTGAACAGAGGGGAGTGTCCTGGACGCCACCCCAACATCCGCTCACCAGAGCAGACAGGGAGGCTTGGCATTTGCAACGCTGGGTCCAGACGACGTGGAAAGCGACCCATCTCCAGGAACACATGAATGACTCAGAATCAGGGTCACCGGGGGAGAGCCAAGTCACAGAGGAACACACACACAGGTCTCATTCCATTTATATAAAGTTAGAGGTAAAACAGCCAGAAAGCCTCGACGGCCCAGCATCCTGAGTGCACACACGGGAGTGAATAACACGGCTGACAACAACCATCGTGGGACGTGGGCTGGGGGCGTGGGGACAGGGCACACGGGGCCTGAGATCTGCAGTGCTCTACCTGTTACATGCTCTGTTTACTCACCTTTAAACCACGCACAAATACCTTACACGCTTTTGAATCTGTGACATATTTTTAGTAAGATAATTTTATTTTTGATAATACTTTTAATAAGACAAAAATGTAAAATCTAAAGTTGCTTGAGGAAGAATCAGCTGCAGAAGGAAGAGGAGCAGAGGTAAGGAAATGAGAGAGGCTGAGACCCGCCAGGCGCACGCGCAGACACGGCCGGCAGCTGGAGGCGCTGAGTGAGACCCGCCAGGCGCACAGACACACACTCACGCATGCACATGTGCACACACACACACACACATACACACGTTAGGCCACGCTGCATGATCCCATCAACTGTAACCCACCGGGCTCCTCTGTCCACGGGATGTCTCAGGCAAGAATACTGGAGTGGGCTGCCATTTCCCTCTGCAGGGGGCATTCCTGACCCAGGGATTGAACCCATGTCTTCCGCATTGTAGGTGGAGTCTTTACCACTGAGCCACCAGGGCAGGCCCAATGAATATTTCTTTAAAAGAAGTGGAGATTATGATTCACATGTCACACCAGGCACCCTGGGAAGCACACCGGTTCCGCGGGTTTCAGAACCCTCACAAGGCTGCACAGGCATCACACCACCCCCGTGGCAAGCATCGCCAAGCCCTGACCGGAGCCCTGCCCCCTCCCCGCAGTGACACTGGCTGCCTCCCTCTCGACCCTGGTCAGCCACCGTCTCCTCGGTCGCAGCCCCGGACACTTCCTGCAGACAGCATCGCACGGCGTGTGGTGCCTCCTGACTGGCTCCTGCCCCCGAGTGTGCTGAGCTGCCTCAGTGCTGCATGCACCAGCACATCAGTCCCTTTACGGCTGCACAGTACTCCACGGTGCAGATTTGCCGCAGTCTGTCCACTCGTCCATCACACATGGACCACAGCTTGTCTAACTCGATGGGACTCGGAGCCATGTAGGGCCACCCAGGGACGGGTCATGGTGGAGAGTTCTGACAAAACATGGTCCCCTGGAGAAGGGAACGGCGAACCACTCCAGTACTCTTGCCTTGGGAACCCCATGGACAGTACGAAAAAGGCAAAAAGATAGGACACTGAAAGAGGAACTCCACGGGTCAGCAGGTGCCCAATATGCTACTGGAGATCAGTGGAGAAATAACTCCAGAAAGAACGAAGGGATGGAGCCAAAGCAAAAACAACACCCAGTTGTGGGTGTGGCTGGTGATGGAGGTAAGTCCAACGCTGCAAAGAGGAACGTTGACTGATGCTGTAAATAGGAACCTGGAACGTTAGGTCCACGAATCAAGGTAAATTGGAAGTCGTCAAATAGGAGATGGCAAGAGTGAATGTTGACATTTTAGGAATCAGTGAACTACAATGGACAGAAATGTGTAAATTTAATTCAGATCACTATTATATCTACTACTGTGGGCAGGAATCCCTTAGAAGAAATGGAGTAGCCCTCAGTCAACAAAACAACCCAAAACTCAGTACTTGGGTGTGATCATAAAAATGACAAAATGATCTCTGTTCGTCTCCAAGGCAAACCATTCAATATCACGGTAATCCAAGTCTATGTCCCAACCACTAATGCCAAAGAAGCTATGTTTAATGGTTCTATGAAGACCTACAAGACCTTCTAGAACTAACACTCAAAAAAAGATGTCCTTTTCATCATAGGAGATTACAATGCAAACGTAGGAAGTCAAGAGATACATGGAGTAACAGGCAGGCTTGGCCTTGGAGGACAGAATGAAGCAGGGCAAAGGCACATAGAGTTTTGCTGAGAGAATGCACTGATCATTGCAAACACCCTCTTCCAACAACACAAGAGGGGAATCTACACATGAACATCATCAGATAGTCAATACTGAAACCACATTGATTATATTCTTTGTAGCTGAAGTTGGAGAAGCTCTATAAAGTCAGCAAACACAAGACCGGGAGTTGACTGGCTCAGATCATGAACTTCTTACTGCCAAATTCAGACTTCTATTGAAGAAAGAAGGGAAAACCACTAGACCATTCAGGTATGACCTAAATCAAATCCCTTACGATTATACAGTGGAAGTGACAAATAGACTCAAGGGATTAGATCTGACAGAGTGCCTCAAGAACTATGGACGGAGATTCATGACAAGGTACAGAGGTGATGATCAAGACCATCCCCAAGAAAAAGACATTCAAAAAGGCAAAATCGCTGTCTGAGGAGGCCTTACAAATAGCTGAGAAAAGAAGAGAAGTGAAAGGCAATGGACAAAAGGAAAGATACACCCATCTGAATGCAGAGTTTCCAAAGAACAGCACGGAGAGATAAGAAAGCCTTCCTCAGCAATCAATGCAAAGAAATAGAGGAAAACAATAAAATGGGAAAGATTAGAGATCTCTTCAAGAAAATTAGAGATACCAAGGGAACATTTCACACAAAGATAGGCTCGATAAAGGACACAAATGGTATGGACCTAACAGAAGCAGAAGATATTAAGAAGAGGTGGCAAGAATACACAGAAGAACTAGACAAAAAAAGATCTTCATGACCCAGATAACCATGATGGTGTGATCCCTTACCTAGAGCCAGACATCCTGGAATGTGAAGTCAAGTGGGCCTTAGGAAGCATCATTACGAACAAAGCTAGTGGAGGTGATGGAATTTCAGTTGAGCTATTTCAAATCCTGAAAGATGATGCTGTGAAAGTGCTGCACTCAATATGCCAGCAAATCTGGAAAACTCGGCAGTGCCCACAAGACTGGAAAAGGTCAGTTTTCATTCCAATCCCAAAGAAAGGCAATGCCAAAGAATGCTCAAACTACCACACAGTTGTACTCATCTCACACACTAGCAAAGTTATGCTCAAAATTCTCCAAGCCAGGCTTCAACAGTACATGAATCATGAACTTCCAGATGTTCAAGCTGGATTTAGATAAGGCAGAGGAACCAGAGATCAAATTGTCAACATCTGATGGATCATCAATAAAGCAGGAGAGTTCCAGAAAAACATCTTAGTTCAGTTCAGTCGCTCAGTCGTGTCCTACCCTTTGCGACCCCATGGACGGCCGCACGCCAGGCTTCCCTGTCCATCACCAACTCCTGGAGCTTGCTCAAACTCATGTCCATTGAGTCAGTGATGCCATCCAACCATCTCATCCTCTGTCGTCCCCTTCTCCTCCCACCTTCAATCTTCCCTAGCATCAGGGTCCTTTTAAATGAGTCAGTTCTTCACAGCAGGTGGCCAAAGGATTGGAGTTTCAGCTTCAGCATCAGTCCTTCCAATGAATATTCAGGACTGATTTCCTTTAGGATTGACTGGTTGGATCTCCTTGCAGTCCAAGGGACTGTCAAGAGTCTTCTCCAACATCACAGTTCAAAAGCAAAACATCTACTTCTGCTTTATTGACTACACAAAAGCCTTTGTGTGGATCACAACAAACTATGGAAAATTCTTATAGAAATGAGAATACCAGACCACCTGACCTGCCTCCTGAGAAATCTGTATGGAGGTCAAGAAGCAACAGTTAGAACAGGACATGGAAGAATGGACTGGTTCCACATTGGGAAAAGAGTATATCAAGGTTGTATGTTGTCACTTTGCTTATTTAACTTATATGCAGAGTACATCATGCATCATGCCAGGCTGGATGAAGCACAAGCTGGAATCAAGATTGCCGGGAGAAATATCAATAACCTTAAATATGCAGATGACACCACCCTAATGGCAGAAAGTGAAGGAGAACTAAAGAGCCTCTTCATTAAAGTGAAGGAGGAAAGTGAAAACGTTGGCTTAAAACTCAGCATTCAGAAAACTAAATTATGGCATCCGGTCCCTTCACTTCATGGCAAATAGATGGGGAAACAATGGAAACAGTGAGAGGCTTTATTTTGGGGGCTCCAAGATCACTGCAGATGGTGGATGCAACCATGAAATTAAGACGCTTACTCCTTGGAAGAAAAGCTAAGAGCAACCTAGACAGCATATTAAAAAGCAGAGATATGATGTTGCTGACAAAGGTCCATCTAGTCAAGACTATGGTTTTTCCAGTGGTCATGTATGGATGTGAGAGTTGGACTATAAAGAAAGCTGAGCACCGAAGAATTGATACTTCTGAACTGTGGTGTTGAAGACTCCTGAGAGTCTCTTGGACTGCAAGGAGATCCAACCAGTCCATCCTGAAGGAAATCAGTTCTGAATATTCACTGGAAGGACTGATGCTGAAGCTGAAGCTCCAATCCTTTGGCCACCTGAGGCGAAGAACTGACTCAATTGAAAAGATCGTGATGCTGAGAAAGATTGAAAGTGGGAGGAGAAGGGGACGATAGAGGATGAGATGGTTGGATGGCATCTCCAACTCAATGGACGTGAGTTTGAGCAAGCTCCGGGAGCTGTTAACAGACAGGGAAGCCTGGCATGCTGCGCTCCGTGGGGTGGCAAGAGTTGGACACGACTGAGTGACTGGACTGAGCTGTCCATTCGTGAGTTGACATTTCTTGTTTTGGTCAGTCTGCACAGCATGTGGGATCTGTTTCCCAAACAGCGGTTGGACTCATGCCTCCTCCATTGGGAACATGGAGTCTTAACCACTGGACCGCCAGGGAAGTCCCGAGCTGATGGACATTTGGGCTGCTCCCACTTCTTGCCGCAGTGAGTCCCGCTGCTTGGAATGTCCACGTGTAGGTCCTTGTGCGATATCCGCCTCCGGTCTCTCAAGCCTGTGTCTGGAGCGGGAGTGCTGGACTGTCCGGGGACTGTGCGTGTGGCTCCTTGAAGACCGAAGCCAGCCAGGCTCCTCCACAGAAGCCGCACCGCTCCCCCCACCAGCGTGACAAGGGCTCTGGTCTCCCCATGTCCTCCACCAGCATTTGCTGTGTTTCGTTCTTTGGAACGACGGTCACCACAGCAAGTACGAGGAAGTATTTCCGGTGGTGTTGAAGCGCTTCTCCCTGGCAGCTGATGTTGGGAGCAAGGGGTCATGTGTTTACTGCCCCTTTGTACATCTTCTTTGGACGAATGTCTGTTGAAGTCCTCTGCCCGTTTTCAAATTGAGTTATTTGTCTGTTTTTATTGTTGAGTGGTAAGAGCTTTTTAAAAACATTTTAGATACATGTTCCTTATGAGATGCAAGATTTGCGAATATTTTCTCACATTTTGTGGGCTGTCTTTCCACTTTCTTTGTAAGGTGCTCTGAACCTCAGAAGTTACTTCAACGAGGTCCAACTTATCTACTTTTTTCATCGGTTGTTTTTGCTTTAGGTGTCATATACAAGAAAACACTGGGGCTTCCCTGGTGGCTCAGTGACAAAGAATCCAGTTGCCAAGGCGGAAGACGCAGGTTCGATCGCTGATCCGGGAAGATGGAACGTGCCTCGAGTGGTCGGGCCCATGGGCCACGACTGCTGAAGCTGACGCCCCAGAGCCGGAGCGCCACACGAGAAGCCACCACAGTGAGAAGCCTCCGACCAAAGAGTAGCCCCCGCTCTCCGCAATGAGAGGAAGCCCGTGCACAGCGACAAGGACCCGTGCAGCAAAGTAAATGAAATTATTTTGTCAAAAGCAGCCACTGCCAAGTCCAGGGTCACGGCGATCCAGACGCGTGTCCTCTTCTCACGGCAGCCCCAGCCCACACACGCGTGGCTCTGAGGCGCTGTGGTGGTCTCTGCACACGCTGTCGGGGGGCCGGCTCCACTGTTTTGCATGTGGACCTCCCATGTCATCCCAGGATAGTTTGGGAAAGACAGGCTTGCACCCCCGTGGAAGGTCAGTCGGTTGTAGATGCAAGGATTTGTGACTGGACTTCAGCTTCATTCCGTTGGTCTGTACGTCTTCCCTCATGCCGTGCCACACAGCCCTCATGACGAGCTTTGCAGTAAGTTTTGAAATCGGGAAGTGTGAGCCTTCCAACTTTTCAAGACTGCTTTGGCTGTTAGGCTCTCTAGCGTCTCCGTAGGTTTATGGTGGTTGAATCATGTGTCACCTTGACTGGGCTACAGAGGTCATGGTACCCAGGTTTTGGTCAGACACCAAACTAGATGTGGCTGTGAGGATGTGTCTTAGATTAACATTCAGATCACTAGACTTTGAGTAACGCAAATTGGCCTCCATAAGCGGATGGGCCTCATCCAGTGGGTAGAAAGTCTTCAGGAAAAAAGAGAGAGGGCCCAGAGGAAGAAGGAGCCACTTCCGGGTATCTCTGGACCCGAGGCGCAGCACCAGCTCTGGGTCTCCAGCCCGAGGCCCATCCTGCAGAGGGCAGACTGGACAGCCCCCAGGATCGCGTGAGCCAAGCCCTACCTTCCTACCCATCTAGACAGGCAGACAGACAGACAGAGATACACACCCTATTGGTTCTGTGTCTCTGGAGAACCCAGACGAAGACAGACTTCTAGGACCAGCCTGTAAACTCCCCCCAAAAGGCAGCGAGGGTTTCCCCAGGGATGCGCTCGATCCACAGAGCAATTTAGGGAGGACTGCCCTCTGAACAACAGTTAGTCCTCCAGGCCATGAACACGGGCTGTCCTCCCACTTATTTTGGTCTTTGTAAACTTGTTTCAATGATGTTTAGTGGTTTTCACTGTACAGGATTTCCACTTCTTTAGTTAAATTTATTCCTAAGCATTTTATTCTTTTTGATGATACTGTAACAAATCATTTAATGAATCTCATTTTTGCATTGTTCATTGCTAGCTATGAAAAATACATTTAATCTGGTATCTTGTAACCCTGCTGAACTTCTTTAGTCATTCTGGGGATTCCTCGGGGTTCTCTCTACCCGCGATCACACTGTCTACGTGTCTACAAATAGGAAGTTTCAGCTTTTCCTTTACAAATTAATTCCTTTTCTTGTTTTTATTGCCTATTTCCCTGGCTAGAACCTCCAACCCAAAGTGGAGAGAGCAGATACATCCTTTTACTATGAGCCATCCTTCTGGGTGTGGCATTTCTCATGACGTACTCTGCTTATAAGTTAAATAAGCAGGGTGAAAATATACAGCCTTGAAGCACTCCTTTCCCAATTTGGAACCAGTCTGTTGTTCCATCTTCGGTTCTAACTGTTGCTTCTTGACCTCCTCCTGTCTCAGGAGGCAGGTAAGGTGGTCTAATATTCCCACCTCTTTAAGAATGTTCCACAGTTTGCTGTGATCCACACAGTTAAAGGCATTAGGGTAATCAATGAGGCAGAAGTAGATGTTTTTCTGGAATTCTCCTGCTCTTTCTATGATCCAGTGGATGTCGGTAATTTGATCTCTGGATCCTCTACATTTTCTAAATCCAGCTTGTACATCTGGAAGTTCTCGGTTCCTGTACTGTTGAAGCCTGGCTTTAAGGATTTTGAGCATTACTTTGCTACCGTGTGAAATGAGCACAACTGTGTGGTAGTTTGAGAATTCTTTGGCATTGCCTTTCTTTGGGATTGGAATGAAAATTGGCCTTTTCCAGTCCTGTGGCCACTGCTGAGTTTTCCCAATTTGCTGTGATATTGAGTGCAGCACTTTAATAGCATCATCCTTTAGGACTTGAAATAGCTCAGCTAGTGGGATTCTATCTCCACTAGCTCTGTTGGTGCTTCCTAAGGCCCACTTGACTTCACACTCTAGGACGTCTGGCTCCAGGCGAGTGACCACACCATTGTGGTTATCCAGGTCATTAAGATCTTTTTTTGTGTAGTTTTTCTGTGTAGTCTTGCCACCTTTTGTTAATATCTTCTGCTTCTGTTAGGTCCACACCATTTCTGTCCTTTATTGAGCCTGTCTTTGCATGAAATGTTCCCTTGGTAACTCTACTTTTCTTGCAGAGCTCTCTAGTCTTTCCCATTCTGTTGTTTTCCTCTATTTCTTTGCATTGTTCACTTAGGAAGGCTTTCTTATCTCTTCTTGCTATTCTTTGCAAGGAGATGAAACCAGTCAATCCTACAGGAAATCAACTTGAATATTCATTGGAAGTACTGATGCTGAAGCTCAAATAATTTGGTCACCTGCTGAGAAGAGCCAACTCATTGGAAAAGACCCTGATACTGGGAAAGATTGAAGGCAGGAGGAGAAGGGGACGACAGAGGACAAGATGGTTGGATGGCATCACCGACTCAATGGACGTGAGTTTGAGCAAGCTCCGGGAGACAGTGAAGGACAGGGAAGTCTGGTGTGCTGCATCCCATGGGATCGCAGAGTTGGACACGACTGAGAGACTGAACAACAATGATAACAATGATACTGGGGCACAGCAGTATCTCATTAGAAGACTAAGATCATGGCATCTGGTCCCACCACTTCATGGCAAATAGATGGGGAAACAGTAGAAACAGTGGCTGACTTTATTTTTTTGGGCTCCAAAATCACTGCACATGGTGACTGCAGTCATGAAATTAAAAGATGCTTACTCCTTGGAGGGAAAGTTATGACCAACCTAGACAGCATATTAAAAAGCAGAGATATTACTTTGCCAACAAAGGTCTGTCTAGTCAAGGCTATGGTTTTTCCAGTGGTCATGTATGGATGTGAGAGTTGGAAAGTGAAAAAGGCTGAGCGCCGAAGAATTGATGCTTTTGAACTGGGGTGTTGGAGAAGACTCTTGAGAGTCCCTTGGACTGCAAGGAGATCCAACCAGTCTATCCTAAAGGAGATCAGTCCTGGGTGTTCATTGGAAGGACTGATGTTGAAGCTGAAACTCTAATACTTTGGCCATCTTATGTGAAGAGTTGACTCATCTGAAAAGACCCTGATGCTGGGAAGGATTGAAGGCAGGCGGAGAAGGGGTCGACAGAGGATGACATGGCTGGATGGCATCACCGACTGGATGAACATGGGTTTGGGTGGACTCAGGGAGTTGGTGATGGACAGGGAGGCCTGGCGTTCATGGGGTTGCAGAGAGTCCGACACGACTGAGCAACTGAATGGACTGAACTGCTGTCTGTAACCCTGGGTGTCACTTCCCAGCAGATCATAAACTGGGGCGTGCCCGTCAGTGTGTGAGCAGCAGGATATGGACTAATGTCTATGGAGAGTTCACTTCAGGCTGCTCCTTACGAGGAGACTCTAATGCCAACTTCCTGCAGCCTCAGGGGTTGCCAGGGGGCTCCAGGGCGGACTCAGGATGTGTGTGGACTCAGGATGCTCAGGCCAGAGTGTAGTCTCAGCCAGTCACCAGGCTCTGATCTGGAAGGCGGGACTAAGAACACTGTCCACCGTGCTGCAGTCGGTGAGAAGGATAAGCGGGGTGAGCCTGCGTTGGGCGCTCAGGGTGGCATCGGGCACACAGCAGACCCTCGGTGAAAGCAACGGTGTAGGAGCAGCAGCGACCTCACACCGATCACACGGCATTCTCTGAGATCACTGGGGTCTGAGCCGGGATGAGGGGGTGGGCGGGTGTGCAGCGGGGGCAGCTCGCTGTGCAGGAGGCAGGTGGAAGGCAGTGTGGGCAGGAGCTTCAGCAAGGCAGGTGACGGGTGGACCAGCCCAGGATGCTGGGGGTCGGGGTGGTCCAGTCCAGGGTGCTGGGGGTCGGGGTGGTCCAGTCCAGGGTGCTGAGGGTCGGGGTGGTCCAGCCCAGGGTGCTGAGGGTCGGGGTGGTCCAGCCCAGGGTGCTAGGGGTCGGGGTGGTCCAGTCCAGGGTGCTGGGGGTCGGGGTGGTCCAGTCCAGGGTGCTGGGGGTCGGGGTGGTCCAGCCCAGGGTGCTGGGGGTCGGGGTGGTCCAGCCCAGGGTGCTGGGGGTCGGGGTGGTCCAGCCCAGGGTGCTGGGGGTCGGGGTGGTCCAGTCCAGGGTGCTGAGGGTCGGGGTGGTCCAGTCCAGGGTGCTGGGGGTCGGGGTGGTCCAGCCCAGGGTGCTGGGGGTCGGGGTGGTCCAGCCCAGGATGCTGAGGGTCGGAGTGGGTCTCTCAGACCAGCCTGAGCCCCATGCTCCTGGATGTCACCTCTCCTTCCTGCTGGGAGGGGGCTGCAGACCCTAGCCCAAGACACAAAGCAGAGCAGGGGCTCCCAGGTAGCCCCTGCTCTGCCCAGGCCCCCCATCCTGACCCCAGACCTGCCCCCTCTGCCATCGCAGGTCAGACGCCTGGATGACCCAGGCCCACTGCATCCCAGGCTGGACCACCACACCCTCCCTGGGACCGCGCGTCCAAACCTCATGACACAGGTGTTCCCAGGAGGGCCGGGCGCAATATTTCTGAACCTGGGGTGACCCGCTGTGTTCATGGGGTGCCTGCTGCAGTGAGATCAGCAGCGCTGCATCATCAGAACAGCAGAAGAGGGTGGCCCCAAGCCCGCGGTGGCGACCCCGCTTGGGGCATCTGGATGATGACGGCTCCTCACAGAGCGGAGCCAGCGAGCGGCTCCGGAAACCTCCGCCTCTGTTCCGTCTGACAGCTTTATGTTCCATAAATACTCGGGGATTATTAAAAACATATTTATTCAAGATGAACGGCTCTCCCACAGATACAAATCTAAGCCAATAAGGCTCATAAGCCCGCTGACAATTATCAATGAAAGCATTTAAACGCCCAACAGCGTTGCTTAAACTGGCAGCCCCTCCCGAGGGTAGAAGAGTTTGGGGTCCTGCCCACTGGGCGCTGAGAGGATGATCAGGGACTGGAAATCCTGGAGGGCCCCGGGCACAGCATCACCCCCGACAGAACCACCTCGTTTCCTCCGGAATACAGGCCTGCGGCTCCAAAACCCTATGAGCTTATGACTGTTCTGAGAGGAGCCGTGGGGAGAAAGACCATCCCACAGGATGGCGAAGAGGTTGAATGTGGACATAGGGGATCACAGCCCTCAGGATGCCTCTCTGAGCTGCAGGCAAGGCCTCCTCAAGGTGGGGGCCACCCCACCCCCCCAGGCCCATCCCCATCCCCCCACTCCACAAGACCAGCACACTCCTCTCGTCCTGGAAACACCTCCACCTCTCACCCCCACCTAGCATATACAGACTCACAACTCAGCTCATGAGAAAATGCCACCTCTTCCGGGAAGCCCTCCTGGACCACCTCCCTGCTGCCCGCCCCGAGCCTCCCAACTATCTCATCATGGCCCATTATTACGGTTGGAAAGTGAGTGTGTGGCTACCCCTGCCCCTGCCCAGGGAGGCCCCCAGCACAGACCAGCCAGCTGTGATCACCGTCACACCACACCAAGCCGGGCTGGGCGGGCTGAAGCCCAGGAGGTGCGGAGCCAGGCTGCAGGGTGCAGAAGGCAGCTTCCCTGGGCAGAGGTCCTGCCGTCCCCTGGCTGGGCGGGGCGGGCTAAAACCCGAGGCGCGAGTCGGGTCCCTGTGCTCTGCTTCCTGAAGACGAGCGTCACTGCCTCAACGACCGCACTCTGCACACCCATTTCAGAGCAAATCTATCAAATTCCCGACAAAATCCTGCAGCAACTCGGGGAATCGTTTTGTTTCAGGGACTGGACCTCAGGCGTTGGCAGAGGGGGCCTGCGTCCACCCCACCCTGGTCTGCACGTAGCTGACCTGGCACCGTCTGGCCCTGGGAGACGCCTCTCTGCCGTCCCTCCTCCACCCAAGGCGACCCGCCTGGCTCGGTGGGCGTGCTTTGCGTGTGTGCTTTTAAAGCAAGCGCTGCTGTCCGTGGATGTTCTAATTTATGTGAACAGCCCTGTGTGTGAGCGTCGTGCCACGTCTTTTTTGCACCAAGTGCTGGCTTTAGGACTGTTACACGTTATCAGGGGGCCAGCTTGCTGTCCGACTACCCAACACCCCACCGTGTGCTCAGCCTCCCACCTCCCCAGGGACCCTGCACACACCTGCCGCCCCGCCGGCTGTGAGGACCCATGGGACAGACGGGACAGACACCCTGCCCACAGCCGCCCACCAGCGAGCCTTCCTCAGCGACCTTTAACCCAAGCAGGCCCTTATGCTGCCGTCGACACGCTCACTCCCTTCTGCGCCTTGCAGCCTGTGCGGCTGGGACTGTGTTTCAGAAGATGCACCCCCTACCCCCACCCTGTTCGCAGAGAAGGCTCTGAACACAGGTTTGGCGATAACCGAGGGGCTTCAGTGTTAGGCGACCATGTCCGTGCCAGAAGTCCAGGCAAAAGACAACCACATTTGGTTGAAGCTACTGAAGGAAGACGCGGTCCTGCCGCGGACCCATCAGAGACCCCAGGCCCCATCCACCCCAGCCCTGGACAGTCCCACAGATGCTCGGAGACTCACTCTGACCGCAAGGGAGCTCCTACACCTTTGCTCAAATAGGACTGAGGGTCTTTCTCAGAGGAGGTCAAGCACCCCCAAGGTGACAGGGACCAAGAGCTAGCTGGACTATCACAGGCAACAGCATTTAAAAACAACACAAAGGGGACTTCCCTGGTGGCCAGTGGGTAAGAATCTGCCTTCCAGTGCAGCGGACATGGGTGGGTCTGACCCCACAGGCCACGGGACAACTAAACCCTCGCACTGCAAGGAAGACCCGGTGCAGCCACAAAGTAAAATCTAACAAAGCTGCGATGATAGGCCACAGACCCCACACCAAGTTAAAAAAATAATAACACGATGGTCACGGACTTCCCTGGTGACCCAGTGGTGAAGGCTCCGCACTCCCAGAGCAGGGGGCCAGGGTTCAAGACGCAGCCTGGGAACTAGATCCCACGCGCCGCAGCTGAGACCGAATGCAGCCACACACACACAGACACACAGACACACACAGACAGACACACACACACACACAGACACACACACACACAGACACAGACACACAGAGACACAGACACACACACACAGACACACAGACACACCCACAAACACACACACACACACCCACAGACACACAGACACACACACACAGACACACACATAGACATACAGACACACACACAGACACACACACACACACACACACAGACACAGACACAGACACACACAGACACAGACACAGAAACACACACAGACACAGACACACAGACGCACACAGACACACACACACAGACACAGACACACACACACAGACACACACACACAGACACACACAGACACAGACACACACACAGACACACACAGACACACACAGACACACACACACACAGACACACACACACAGACACACACACACACAGACACACACACAGACACACACAAACACACACACAGACACACACACACACAGACACACACACACACAGACACACAGACACACACACAGACACACACACACACACAGCCACAGAAGTCACTGAGAGCTGTGCTCAGCACCGTGACCCAAGCGTGAGCCAGAGTCCACCGGGGTGAGCAGCTCTGAGCTGCCCACTTACTCGTAGGGACTTGCTCCCTGTGTGTAACACCGTGATTAAATGTCTCAGAGCTCCCCTGATGAAGGGTCAGCGACAGGGAGTCGAGTCACAGAACCTTCCGGTAGTCGGCAGGGCAGAGAGGCCTGTGTGCAGAGCCAGAAACAGCCTGGGCTCCCCAAAGGGCCCAGGCATCCTCGCCAGAGGCAGCTGACATTGGGGGCGGGGAGTCAGGCCGACCTGGACCCCGGCCCAGGCCCGCGCTTGTGAGTGTGAGCCCGGGGAAGCTGGGCAAGCCCTGGGGCCTCAGCATCTCTTTCCACAAACAGGCGAGGCCACCTCGGCCAGCTGTACCTGGGCTGAGCACCCCCATCAGACTGGCAGGTCATGCCCGTCACTGGCCTCTTGACCTGTGACACCGGCATCCTGGCTGACCATAGGGAGCCAACGGACAGGCCAGAGGTGTAAAGAAGCATGGAGCTCCAGCTTCACGGGGGCACTCAGGGAGTGTCCGCTCTTCTCGTTCAGGAAAATGCCTCCGCGAGGGCGCACTCTTTAGAGCCAGGGGCTCCCCCGCCCACAGGCCGGGGGGCGGGGAGGGCTGGCAGGGTTAGCAGTCCCTCAGTGCAGCCAGGCGTAGCCCCAGGGTCAGACAGCAGCCCCCCAGAGCAAGAGGGCCGTCTTCTCTCACATACGGCTGGAATCTGGATCTTTACACAAAGTCTCCATATTTTTCAGTTTTGGCCGGCCATAGATGTTGTTTATAACACTGTGTGGGCCAAACGAAACTCATGCCTGGGCTAACAGGCTGCCATGTTACAGCACGTCCCCACCGCCCTCGGGGAACAAGGGGCCCGCAGAGGGGTTGGCCAATGTGGACAAAGTCACACAGTGAGCAGCGAAGGACTGGGACCTTAAACTGTCCATTCATCCATCAATCACCCATCTATCCATCCATCCAATTCAGTTCAGTCGTTCAGTCGTGTCCAACTCTCTGCAACCCTGTGGACTGCAGCACGCCAGGCCCCCCTGTCCATCACCAACTCCCGGAGCTTGCTCAGACTCATGTCCATCGAGTCAGTGATGTCATCCAGCCATCTCATCCTCTGCCGTCCCCTTCTCCTCCTGCCCCCAATCTTTCCCAGTGTCAGGGTCTTTTCAAATGAGTCAGCTCTTCACATCAGGTGGCCAAAGTATTGGAGTTTCAGCCTCAACATCAGTTCTTCCAGTGAACACCCAGGACCGATCTCCTTTAGGATGGACTGGTTGGATCTCCTTGCAGTCCAAGGGACTCTCAAGAGTCTTCTCCAATAGCACAGTTCAAAAGCATCAATTCTTTGGTGCTCAGCTTTCTTTATAGTTCAACTCTCACATCCATACATGACCAATGGAAAAACCATAGCCTTGACGAGATGGACCTTTGTTGACAAAATAATGTGTATGCTTTTTAATATACTGTCTAGGTTGTTCATAACTCTTCTGAGGAGCAAGCATCTTTAAATTTCGTGGCTACAATCACCATCCACAGTGATTTTGGGGCCCAAGAAAATGAAGTCAGCCACTGTTTCCCCATCTACATGCCATAAAGTGATGGGACCAGATGCCACGATCTTAGTTTTCTGAATGGTGAGTTTAAGCCAACATTTTCACTTTCCTCTTCCACCTTCATCAAGAGGCTCTTTAGTTCTTCTTCCCTTTCTACCATAAGGGTGGCATCATCTGCATATCTGAGGTTACTGATATTTCTCCCAGCAGTCTTGATACCAGCTTGTACTTCATCCAGCCCAGCGTTTCGCATGATGTACTCTGCATAGAAGCTGCATGTGAGCATCTATCCATCCATCCACCATCCATCCATCCATCATGTATCCATCCAATCATCCATCTGCCCATCACCCATCCATCTATCTTCCACCCATCACCCATCCATCCATCTGTCCATCGCCCACCCATTCACCATCCATCCATACAGGAGACTTCTGTTGAGAGCTTACTGCATGTACTGAGCACAGAGCAGTGACTGAGGGCTGGGGCTTTGCAACCGGCCAAGTATGTTCAGATCCCAGCTCTGTGCACAATGGCATGACCTGGGCATAGAGCTTAATCACAGGGCCTTTGTTTCCTAGTCTGTAAAATGGGGAGAGTAGTCCCTTGTTTATAAGATTTAAATAAGTGAGTACTCAGAACAGTGCCTGGCATACATTAAGCCAAAGCCAACTATCGGTCTTTCATAAGTAACTACAGGGGTGGTGAGGGCTTCCCAGGTGCCGCAGCGGTAAAGAATCTGCCTGCCAGTGCAGGAGACGCAGGTTTGATCCCTGGATCAGGAAGATCCCCTGGAGTAGGAAGTGGCAACCACACCAGTATTCTTGCCATGGAAATGCCATGGACAGAGGAGTCTGGGGGGCTGTAACCAGGGGCTTGCAGAAAACTCAGAGAGAACTGAGCACAGCGATTTGGCCTGGAAGTGAGCGGGGAAGGGCCCTGTCGCTCATGGCAGGCGCCTCCTGTCACAGCCCTGCCCCTCCTGGCCCACTCGTCAAGCACACTGCTGAGTCTCGGGCCAGGTCTCCCGTCCCTTCTCCTGGGCCTGAGCCCGGCTCCCTCCCCCACCACCGAGCCCTCTGCGTCAGCTCCCCTCGGCCATCCCTTCCGCCCCTCCCTCTCTCCCCTCCTCCAAGGACAGGTCACTGCAACCACACTGATACTGATAAATATTTATCAAGGCAGCCAAGGAGATAGGGCTCAAACCAGCCAAATAAATCAGCAGGTTTTAAAGCACACGGCTCGGCAGCTGGCTCCTCCGACTGGGGCAGCGGTGTGCGTGTGCACGCGTGTTCACACCATGCAGGTCCTCACACATCAGCTCAAGGGCCTCTAGCCCAGGGCAGCCCCGCAGACCAGACCGTGGCAGCTGGGGGCCACGCCCGCGCGCTGCTGCCCTGCGCCCGGCCGTGTCTGTGCACAGGCAGCTTGGGGAGGCACACCCAGGACCCCGTCTGCTCTGCTGCGGCTGGCACAGCAGCTGCTGGCCCCCGGGGACGCGCCGGCTGTCCTGCGTGCCGTCCTGGGAGCTGGCGGCATGTGCCGAGTCCAGGGAGGGGGCCGCGCCCTTGGAGAAGGCCTTGCTCCTGGGCCTCAGGCTCCGAAGGGACCCGAGAGCCAACGCCCCAGTGTCGAGTCCCCAGTTAGAGGAAGCCAGGCCCAGGTAGCATCTAATGCTCGTGAGCCCCGTTCTAGAGGCCCCCAGCCGTGGCTCGCCACCACCCCAGCAGTTCACGGGGAGGCCACGCAGGGAAGACCCCTCCCCAGCGCGTGCATGCCTTACTTCCTCTCTGCAACGACAGTGGGGAACCGGCTGGCAGCTCTCCCGGGGGCTGAGCTCACGGGGTCCTGTGTTGGCCATTCGCTGGGGTCAGGACCCTCCAGAGGAGGGGAGAGGCCAGGGAAAGACCCAGAGGGAAGGGTTCCAGCTCATCTGCTTCTGCCGATCCGGGATAGTCCAGGGGCCTGGGTGGGCACACAAAGCAGGGACGGTTGACCGATGTGCCCGAGACCGCCCTGCTCGGTGCCCGTTGCCGTGTGTGAGCATCAGTGGTGACTTTCATTCACAACAGTGGGGGAGCCGTAAATGTTAGTGGGGCCCTACAGGAACAAGCCCTGGAGGCCCCACGATGGATGAGAGGACTTGGTAGGGGCTGCCCAGAAGGCCCCCAGGAAGGCTCTGCCAGGGCCCTCGCCACTCAGTCTGAGAGTGCCTGCAGAAGCCGCGAGTGTGCCCGGGGCCGGGGGCTGGGCTGCCAGGGAGGGGCCTCCGTCCCCAGGTGGGAGCAGTGCCGCACACGCACGCACACAGACTTCAAGTACTGAGGTGACTAGGGGCACCTCAGCCACACACCCGCACGTTCCAGATACACACACGCCGTTCAGGCCATAAACACAGGGACCCCACCACGAGCCACAGACAACACACACGACACCCACGTGCTCCTGTGCTCACGGAAAGAGACACACTCACCCAGAGACGGAGATCACACACCCAAGCACAAACACGGAAGCGGGGGGAGCAGACACGCACTGCTGTCTGCCACGTGCATGCGTGTACAAGCTCCTGCATCGCTGTCTCTCCTCCACTCCCCCTCCCACCACACACAACACACCCACACATGTGCACACGCATGAGCGCAGGCTCACCAGTGTCAGGAGCGAGCCCTGAGCGCCTGCGGTCTGAGCCCAGAACAGAGCACCCCTGGGCTCCCTCCTCCCCACTTAGCTCAGCAAACGGGGGCCACGGGAACACCAGGGCACACCTGTGGCTGCGATGTGCCGGTCACTGCAGGCCCCTCTGCCTGGCTGAAGTCCCCCGCCCGGGCGCAGCGCAGCATCTGTGTCGGAGCAGCCTTGGCGGGGGGCGGGGGGGAGCCTTCCCTGCTGCCCCCACACCAGAAGCCCTCAAAGGGCATCTGGCCACCTGCCCACTCTCTCCAGGCACTCGCCAGGCCCGGGGGTGGCGCCGTGGTGAGCAGACGGTCCAGCGACAGACAAGCTTGGCGAACCCAACTGCCGCACGGCCCTGCCCTGGGAGGAACCAGCCCCGTGGGAGCCCGGGAGGGCTGCTGAGCAGCTCCAGGAGGCCGCAGACCTTTCTGGGCAGGAGCACCTCGATCTGAGTGGGGCGAGCTGAGGATTCAGGACAAGGTCAACACAGGTCGCAGGCCGGCTGGTCTGGAGGGCGTGAGATGGGCCCCCAGGGTTGCCGAGCAGGGCAGGCTCCAGCGTCCCCACCCGCTGTTTGCCCCCTGGGGCCTCACCTCTGCAATGGCCCGAGGCCCAGGAGGCTGCAGGCCAGCCCTGTGACTTGAGATGGAGACTCTGAGCTGGGAGACCCACCTGGGGATGTGGGAACAGAGCCCAGATGCCAGCAGCACCAGGGCTGCCAGGGGAGGGGGCACCCAGGGGCACAGGGGAAGGGGGTGCCCGGGGGCCGCCAGGGGAGGGGGAGCCCAGGGGCATGGGGGAAGGGGGCGCCCGGGGGCTTCCAGGGGAGGGGGCACCCAAGGGCATGGGGGAAGTGGGAACCCGGGGGTCACCAGGGGAGGGATGCCCAGGGGCAGAGCAGCGGGCATGTCCTCCCCTCGCTGGGATGAGACCCCAGCTGTGTGTGGAGGAGTGTGGGTGAGGCACACAGGGACCGTGGCCAGCTTCACGGTCCATTAGCCAATCATCAATCAATGACTCCTACCGGAAGAGACACACGGAGCTGAGACAACTGTGGCTGAAGTTCATGAAGGTGCCCGTGGGGGGCTCAGGGCATCCAGGGCTGGGGGGCCGGCTTGCTCGCTCAGTGGGGGGAAGCACACTCAGTCCACCTGCCTCCCCTCCTCCAGCGCATGGGGGTGCTGAGGGCGGGAGGGATGGGGGTACAGACCCCAGCAGGAAGGAAGCCCGTGGCTGGGCCATCCCCCGGGGGCCAGGAACACACTCACACATGCTCACAGACACACACTCAACACGCATATCAACCCAGGGACACACACACGTCACACTGGACACGCTCCGCAGCAGGCCCTGCACACATGGATACGGGTCCCAGGCATGTCACAGGTGGGAAGCCTGAGATGGTGTTGATGGCGTGGGAGGGGGCGGGGTGGCACTAATCCTGGGTCACGCGGGTGGGCCCGGGGAGTCACCTGTCCTTACCGCGGCAGCGGGCAGACTCCCCGAAAGAGGCAGAGGATGGAAGCGGCCACGAGGAGGGCGAGGCCCTGGGCCCAGCAAGCTGGGGAAGGCCAGGACCCAGGTCTCCGGGGCCTCCACACCAGGACCCCAAGCCCAGAACCATGAGCCTTCGCGTCACTTGAGC
Source organism: Antilocapra americana (assembly GCA_007570785.1). Classification (NCBI taxonomy): domain Eukaryota; kingdom Metazoa; phylum Chordata; class Mammalia; order Artiodactyla; family Antilocapridae; genus Antilocapra; species Antilocapra americana. The sequence continues at coordinate 55,599,000 of ML660201.1, forward strand.
GCCTGGGTCTGTGGTCGTGTTACGCTTGGCGGGGGGTGCTGACACAGACACGCCTGTGCAGGGGCTGCTGAGGGGCTGCTGTGTGCACAGGGCAGGACCCGGGGGAGCAGGGGACAGAGACTGGGAGGCGTCTGAAGACAGACACAGCGGAGGGACCCGCCCGACAGGCCCACGTGAGGCGTTAGAGAGAGGATCCCAGCCAGAGCTGAGGGGGTGTGTCCTACAAGCAAGTGTGGGAGGTGCTTCAAGGGCATCGTGAGGGTTGGCGGAGCGGGGTGCATCCAGGCAGTGGAAACCACTGAGCACACTGAGTGTGTGTGTGTGTGTGTGTGTGTG
>ML660201.1:55604335-55619882 GCA_007570785.1 Antilocapra americana
TGGGTGGGTGTGTGGGTGTCTGTGTGTGAGTGTGCGTGTCTGTGTGTGTGCACAACCCCACAGGCTGCAGCCTGCCAAGAACATCGTGTGTGTCTATGTTGGTGTGTGTGTCCGTGTAAGTGTCCAGTCGTGTCCAACTATGCAGCCCCTGGACGTTAGCCTGCAAAGCGCATCGTGTGTCTGCGTGTCTCTGTGTCTCTGACTGTGTGAGTCTGCCTGCGTGTGTCCAGTCGTGTCCGGCTGTGACCCCCTGGAGTAGCCTGCCGAGCGCGTCGTGGGGCACTGCAGGGCCGTCACCTGCGCCGGAGCAGCCCGCGCGCGAGAATGCGCCGTGACTGCCCTCCGCGCCGCTCTAGGAAGCGTGAGAATCCTAGGGCAGAGGGCAGCAGCGGGCCTGGAGCAGCCCTTCAGTCAGACCACAGGGCCTGGAGCCCCGTGGAGGGGAGCACCAGCCCGGGGGCTGGAATCGGTCCTCGCAGAGACCCCGTTAGCGCCCGGCCGGGAGACAGGCCTGCAGGCAGATGGTTATGAAGCAAACACGCACAGGCCGAGGTGTCGGGGAGCTGGTCTTGCCCCAGGCTGCCGCACCCCTGCCTTGGCCTCAAGGGGCCAATGCTGCCCACCAGCCACCTGGAACTAAGGCGTTTTCTTTAGGATTTCTGTCTCTTACAACCAAAAACACCCTAGTAGCTATCTGAAGGGGGTAGACCCCCAAACACGTCCTTGGCTGCTGACTCTGACAGCCACAAAAACAGGGGCGACAGAATGTGTCTGCAAAGCTGACATGAGTTAAGCTAAAAACAGAACACGTGAATTTTCCAAAACCTTGACATTAATCAAAAAGCAAATAAAATGGCAATGGAATCTTTAAAAGATTGGAAAATGGAAAAACAAAACAAAACACAGAAAAGAAGATGGCGGAAGTCAGCCTGAAATTGCTGATTACAACACGCGCTCAACTTACTGCCCCACAGACGGCGTGAAGCCCGGCGCACTTAACAGCCCACCTGTTTACACCGAGTAAAGCAAAGTCAGGCTGAGTGCTGTCCATGGCAGACGTTTGCAGAGCAAAGTCACAAAAGATAGAGATATGCCAGGGCATACAATGAGAAGGAAACCACGGCCAACTGCAGGCTTCAGATGCAGCCGAATCTAAGACAGAAAGCGCCGCAGACAGGAGCACCCAGCTGTCACAGCACAGTCCGCACAGGGAGCAGAGACCGGCAAACCCGAGGGGGCACACACACCGCTGGACAAGGGCTGTGGCCCCTTCCTCACGACCCCGAGAGGCCCCGCAGCAGGAGAAGAGCAGGTGGTGAGTGGCAGCGGGGGATGTGCTCTGAGAGGAGGGGAAGAGTGGGCTGGGGGGGGGGGCAAGGGGACAGGTGGGGGACTTGGGACCTTAGAGAGCCGCCTCCTCGCAGCCCCCGGGCAACCCGGGGGCCATCTGATCGCCAAGTACCCGAGGGAGCCAGCTCCGCAAACACCAGAAACGGAGGGGCCGTCCAGCTCTGTGTCCTCAACGCGCTACAACTGGAGGTTTCTTTAGCTTTAAAAAGAGCGTTCGGAAAAGTTTAAGGGAGAGTTGGGTACATAGAGACATGCCTGACCCCTGTTTGGAAGATTTAATCTTATTACGGCATTTATATAAACGCAACCAAAACTGACCTCTCAAGATGACACAATTCAACTCAAGATCCAGCCAGGATTTTTATCTTTCTGATTTGGAAAATATCACTGCAGAGCAGCCCAGGAAGATTCAATTAGTTCATGGACAGATGGGGAAGTTCTGAGGAGAGGAGACGGGGGTCTCCGGGTGTCACAGCTCGCCAGAGGCCTCGAGGACAGGTGGGCTGAGGACTCTGGGCTGCAGACCCTCTGGGTGGGGCACGGGGCTCCACAGCCACCCATCCTCCTGGGAGAGGGGGCCGGTCCTCCTGGGAGAGGGGGCTGGTCTTCTTAGGAGAAGGGGCTGGTCAGGGAGGCGAGAAAAAACGGTTCAGTCCCATAATGTTATCTAAAGGAAGCAAGTTCCAGGAAGAAAAATGGAAAATTAACGTAAAAATAAACCATAAAGTCCAGACACGTGAATGAGCCGGGAAGCTTTCCTGAGGGTGACATCAAAAGCCACATCACAAAAGAGGATTTGACTGCATCAGCATCTGAAACTCCTACTGAACCAACGAAATCAACAAAATGAGAAAAATGAAATGAAAGAGAGAAAGATTATTTGGGGAAATAATCACAACATACATGTCCAGGGAAAGGGTTAATAGCCTTAACATTTAAATAACCAAGGAAATATTAGCATACAAATAGAAAAATGAGGAAAGAATAGGAACAATTTTCAATAGAATAAATACAAATAGCAAAAGGCATTTGAAACTCTGCTCAGCCTCATTAGTATTCAAGTACATGCAAATTAAAGCACCAGCCACCATTCTTACCTGCAAAGCCCGCACTTGACTATCGACTATCGACTATCGCTGTGGTCACACTCAGTGCTCCAGGGGTGTGGGGATGGGAGCGTTCACGCTCTCCTGGGGGAGACCTGGCGGTGCTGCTTTCAGGCAGCGACTTCCTGGCGGGACCCGCAGCTGCTCCGCGCACCTTCTGACCCACCCACTCCTCTTCTACAAACTCATCCTGAAAAATGACTTGCTACAAGCCTCTTCTGAATGGCAAAGAAGAAGCCTAAATACCAACTACTAAGCAATCACTGGCGACATAAAATGACATGTTTCCACACAATGGCATTCTGTGCAGCCAACGGTAATGGTGTCCTAAAAACAGGTACAGCAGAGTAGAAATGTTGAGCAAAAGACAAGAGATGAAATAGTACCTTCCCCAAAATCCATTTTTGTAAGAAAAGAAAGAAAGGCTGGATGCTACAAACACTGACTAGCCTCCGCCGTGGAGGTTGTGGGTCATCTGTATACTTCCTACCTGTGTTATTTCCATGTAAGATTTTCCCTGCAATAAATATGCATTAATTGTACAAAGAAAATAAAGGTTTTCAGGAGGAACGGGGACCACACGGTCACACCGTGGCCGGGAGAGTCTGTGCGGCAGAATCACACGCGTTGCCGTGAAAAGATGGCTGTCAGAGTTAAACGGAAACAGTGTGTCACATGCCCGTGTGTGCCGCGCAGTCTCCTTCTGTCCAGAATAGAAAGTCTGTCTATGCGCATAGAAAGTGGCAACGGATCACACCACGAAACGCCGGGAGTGCTTGTCTCCATGGGTGCGACGGGCCCTCTGTCTGTTTTCGTTGTGCATTTCTGCATTTCCCATGCTTTCTGCGGCTGTAGTGCAGTAATTTTATAATTAGAAATTACATTAACGGCTAAGAAAATAGCTACATTCTTGCATCCCATAACTCTAAGCTTTTTTGTTCCTAATAGGGAGGAAATGGCCCCTCCCTGCATGAGTTTCCTTCAACCAGCCGTCCTCACTCAGGAAGGCTGTGTCCCAAGAGCTGGTGAGGCCCGGGCCGCGGAGGGCACCAGCATTCAGTGGGTGGAGGCCAGGGACTCCCTACAACGTGCAGGACGTCCCCCCAGAGAACAATCCATTCTGAGAGTCAGTGCTGAGGCCGGCCCGAGCCCCATTCCCTCTTTTACAGCTTAAAGGGCCAAACGTTCCCTCCAGTCCTGAGCCTTTGCAGGGGCCACGTGGAAAGGCTGTGCAGACCTCCACCCACGGAGCTCTGAGGGCTGGCTGGTAATCCAGGACTCTTCTCAGATGGCCCCGCCTCAGCCCCAGGCTCCTCCCGGCCTCTCCGAGGCTCTCTGCCCCAGGACCCCCTTCCTCTTCACACTTCAGCTCAGGCTCCAGACCCTGCACCACAGAGACACGGGTCTGGGAGGCGGAGAGACCCGAGGGCAGGAGACGCCTACTAAAGCCTCGGAACAGACACAACCTGGCGAACAAGAGGGACGCGAGCTCCGCGGACCACGTGGAGTGACTGACAAGAGGGACGCGAGCTCCACGGACCACGTGGAGTGACTGGACGTGACTTTAGACGGAGCACAGAACTTCTGTGTGCATGTCGGGCTGCAGTGCTGGGAAACAGCTTCGGGCGAGCGTGCACAGGGGGCTGGAGGGGGCTGGAGGGGGCTGGAGTGGAGGGGCGAGCAGGAGAGCAGACAGATGGGGGTGCCTCCTGCCCCACCACAGCTGGCTGAGGGGGCACTCTACTCCCAGCACCTGGCATCATCTGGCCGGACGCCGGGCTTGTCCGCGCACACACGGGGCTCTGCGGGCAGTGGGGTGCAGCTTTAATTCTCGACGAGAACCAGCACCCTCTCACGAGGACATGGGTGTGCGGGAGGTCATTCCAGGAGCTTCGAGAACGAGCAGCCTGGCCTCTTCAGACGGGGAGCAGAGGCGGCTCTCGGGCGAGGGCCCGGCACCTCCTCAGGGTTCCCCTTTCCAGCCGGTGCCCGCTCTTGGGCCGCAGGTCTGTCGAGCTACTCACCGGGTTGAGGCTGTAGTTCTGTGGCCCCACAGTCAAACCTGGAGCCGGTCGCCCACAAGAAGGGACTGTCTCAGGGAGCTGCTGCTGACCCTGCACAGGGTTGGGTCGGGCTTGCTTTATGCCCTGCTCCTCTCCACCCGGGGAGGTCAGCCACCACCGCCCCTTACCTGACCACACCTGCACAGAGCCGGTCTTTGACTCCTTGATGCAGCTTTAGCTGAGGTTTTAAAACCCTGCAGACCTCCCTGAGGCATCGGAAGCCTCCAGACAACTCACTGAGGAATTCATGCACCAACACCCCCCACACGGCCAGTGACCCGCAACGACGCAGTCTCCCAGGACTGGGGCCTTACCCCGGAACCACACTCACCATCCGAATGAGCAATGACACGGGTGCTGTGGTGGGGACCGCACCCTCGCCTCCGGCAGAGGGCGAGCCCCACAAGAACATACCCCCTGCCTGGCACTTCGGCCCTAAAGCGATACCAGGACTGCGGTAGGCACTGGGAGGGTGCCCTGAGCTGTGCCGTGTGGGCTCACTTAACCAGGAGGCCCTGGACCACTCGCTGGCCTCTGCTGCTGACCCGGGGGCAGCGGGGCAGTCTGGGTCCTCCTGGCAGGCAGTGAGCTCACTTCAGTGTGGCGAGTCCCAGGGGCACCCTGGTTGGCCCGTCCTGAGCCCGAGGCCCTCCAGGACCCCCACGGAGGAGGCACGTGGGGTCAAGTCACAGGCCCCCACCTTGGAGGCCAGGGCTGGGACTGCACATAACCCTACGGGCTGTGATGGTCAGGCCCCAGAGAGAGCTCCTGTGAGGCGAGGAGGAGGGGAGAGGCAGTCCTGGGCACACACGCGCTCATACACGTGCCAGGTGCACACAGACACAGAAAGGAGAGAACTGGAAATGATGTATCCGCCGATTAGGGAACTACTAGAAAACTACATCGTCATCTTCAAAGGAATGTTTAAAAAACAGATCCACAGAGAGCAGAAAGATCTCAGAAACATATTGGCAACTGAAAAAACTCAAATAATAATAGAACAGGGTCCCGTGCATCCCTTAAACTACAGTCATCTACATATATGCATGTGCATTTTAAAAAAGGTCAGGACAGAAACAGATCATTTAAAAACGATTATGTCAGGGATGGGAGTGCGGAACGGCAGGGGGCGGTTAAGAGGACTTGGGTTTTGATTCTGAAGCTTCTCTGCTGCTTGGTCTGGCGCAGTGGGCCGCAGGCAGTCTCCTATTCCGAGCTGAGGCAGCTTTCCAGGCTGGCGGCTGGAGCACTCCTCCGTGCGGGCCCCTGCCCCTCCACATTCACACCTCTGCCCCCATGCTCCCGCCCCCATAACCCGCTTCTGTCAGCCAGGATCAGCCCTCACGGGGACAGGGTGCTTCCCGCTGTCAGCACGCTGACCCACAGAGGTCTGGGCTCACTCTTCTTCCTGCTGAAAGCTAACAATTGGACCTTTCCTGGCTCTGAAAACGGGCACAGGAGAAGACAGGACTGCCGCTTCTGCCTGAGGGGGCCGGGGGGGCGCACACCTGGCACCCAGGACATGCTGCTGTTACCTGCTTGCTCTGCGCAGGTGAGCCAGGTGAGGGACAGTGGGGACTGACCTCAGGACGAGTGGAGAGGAGCAGCGGGTAAAGACACCCAGACTGACCCCACGGAGCGTTAGTAGCCAAGGCGGCCAAGAGCTGGTCAGTGCAGTGCAGTTCAGCTGCTCAGTCGTGTCCAGCTCTTTGCGATCCCATGGACGGCAGCACGCCAGGCCTCCCTGTCCATCTTCAGCTCCTGGAGCCTGCTGAAACTCATGTCCATCAAGTCAGTGACGCCATCCAACCATCCCATCCTCTGTCGTCCCCTTCTCCTCCCACCCTCAACCTTTCTCAGCATCAGGGTCTTTTCAGATGAGTCTGTTCTTCACATCAGGTGGCCAAAGTATTGGAGTTTCAGCTTCAGCATCAGTCCTTCCAATGAATATTCAGGACTGATCTCCTTTAGGATGGACTGGTTGGATCTCCTTGCAGTCCAAGGGACTCTCAAGAGTCTTCTCCAACACCACAGTTCAAAAGCATCAATTCTTCGGCCCTCAGCTTTCTTTATAGTCCAACTCTCACATCCATACATGACCACTGGAAAAACCATAGCCTTGACTAGACAGACCTTTGTTGGCAAAGTAATGTCTCTGCTTTTTAATATGCTGTCTAGCCTTGGCCTTAGCTTTTCTTCCAAGGAGCAAGTATCTTTTAATTTCTTGGCTGCAGTCACCATCTGCAGTGATTTTGGAGCCCAAGAAAATAAAGTCTGACATTGTTTCCACTGTTTCCCCATCTATTTCCCATGAAGTGATGGGACCAGATGCCATGATCTCAGTTTTCTGAATGTTGAGCTTTAAGCCAACTTTTACACTCTCCTCTTTCACTTTCATCAAGAGGCTCTTTAGTTCCTCTTCACTTTCTGCCATAAGGGTGGTGTCATCTGTATATCTGAGGTCATTGATATTTCTCCCAGCAATCTTGATTCCAGCTTGTGCTTCCTCCAGCCCAGCATTTCTCATGATGTACTCTGCATAAAAGTTAAACAAGCAGGGTGACAATATATAGGCTTGACGTACTCCTTTCCTGATTTGGAACCAGTCTGTTGTTCCATGTCCAGTTCTAACTGTTGTTTCTTGACCTGCATACAGATTTCTCAGGAGGCAGGTCAGGTAGTTTGGTATTCCCATCTCTTTTGGAATTATACAGATGGCCACAGAGGGCCTAACTCTTACCTGGAGATGGGGCACTGGGCAGCCACCAGGGGTTTGAGCCAGCGGGGGTCAGAGGTGTATTTTTAGAGATCCAGGGAGCCTGAGGGGACACTCTGGAAGCAGAGGCGCAGTGTGGTCCACCCCCATGGAGCCCTGTCCCCATGCCAGAAGCCTCTCCAAGCCCCCAGGAGCCGTCTTCTCCTGACCCACACACTGCCACCCTGGCCCTCCTCTCTTCCTCCTGAAAACACAGGACCAAACCAGGAGGCCTCGGAGGCGCCAGGCGTCCTGAGGAGCAGACCCCTATGGTTTCATCTGCCCAGCACCCTGCCCCCACCATGACGTCTATCCCCATTTTCTCTGCAAGTCCTGCCCCTCTGCCAGCTGGGGGGCCCCGGGGCACTGACCCCCGGCTCCTCCGTCCTTCTGTGGGGGAGAAGCCCTCGTCCTGAGAGCCTAGGGTGGCCAACCGCCAGCTGAGCCTGACCCAGGAGAGCAAGCACAGAGCAAGCTGGGGAGGAGGTGGGGGTGAGCATGTCCCGAGCGGCACAGCATCTCCGTCGCGTGGGCCTGGCGCAGCCTACCTCGGCCTCTAGCTAATGCAGACCGGGTGAAAACACTCCCCCCAAGCGGCTGCGGCTCCCCACTGCCCGCCAGCCCTGCGCCCCACTGGTCATGTTCCAAAGCCATGGCTCGGGACCAATTTCAGGGCGCCCTGTGACTCCAGATCACTCACAGAAAGGGGATACAGGCTGCGGCCCCAGTGGTGGAAGGAAGCTGTGAGTGGGATTTCCATGCAACCCAGGGCTCCCGGCTGTCGGTCACGTGGGAGCAGGTTTCAGGGATGGGGTTTCGGTGGAGAATGAGGGAGGGAGGCAGAAGGGCCTGTCCACCGGTCACCAAGCAGGAACCTCAGAACACAGGACACCCTGCTCACCCGGGCACCCCCTGCCCCCTGCACCACTGGCTTCCTAGCCTCCTCAGGCAGGGACCAGGGTCTCATCTCAGCCCTCTGTGGTGGGATGAGAAGAGCTGGGCTCAGATTAGGACTCCCCAAGTCACTTGGCAGGTGGGTGCGGAAGCGGGGCCCCCACCCTCGGCTGCCCCAGCCCTGTTCTCCTTCCTCTCTCTGCACGCACGCCCGCCGCACCTCGCGCGCCTCCCCAGCCCCCCGCGCCCATGGCCGCTGCAGCGCCCCCCGGTGGTCGCACTTGACCTGGGGGCTCCCTCCGGCTCTCCCGGGCTGGTCAGCCAGCCCCAGGCCTGGGACACGAGCGGCCATGGCAGCCAGCCCGGCACGGGGCAGGCCTGCTGGCATTTGCTGCGCCATCAGCCACCAAAGGAGCGGCTCGCACATAAGGAGATGGCCACACATTGGCCACGGGATTCTGTGGGCACCAGCGTGAGCACCCGCCGCCCACCGCCCAAGGGCACCCCGGGCACAAGGCCCTCCAGCACAGCCTCGGCCCCGTGTGTCTCATCCCCCGTGAGCCAGCCCGGCCTGTCCCCGTGGGAGCTGGGCCGTGCAGGAGCCGAGGTGGACGGTACAGGCCCCCTGAGACCTGGATGCGGAGCCAGAGCCCCGTCACCTGCGGGTCCCAGGGCGGGCCCAGCAGCCCAAAGGCGGGGTGGGGGCCTGACCGCAGGGGCTGCACCGCGGGAGGGCAAGTATGCAGGGAGGGGCTGCGGCGTCTTCGTGAGCCATCAGCCACAAACTCCCAAAACCCAAGAACGTCAAGGGGGCGCTTCTCCAGAGCCTCTGCACCAGGCCTCTAACGAACTGTCCTTGGCTTCATTATGAATAAAAACCTGAGCGAGGTCCAGATCCTGCTCAGGGCTGCCAGCTCCAGCCCTCTGCAAGACACAGCTAATGAGTGTTTTTTTAGCAAAAAATGAATGAAAACGCTTCTTACTTTAAAGACGCTCGGAGAGATCTGGTACCAGTGACTTGGCAGACGGCAAGCCCTGACAATCCCCTGCTGCAAACACACAGAAAGAGTAGATAAAAATCTGACAAATATTCCTCTGAAGGCAAGCAGGGCTGGTAGGAAACAGGGGTAGGGAGAGGGCCAGGATCTAGATCCGGAGGAAAAGTGGATCAGCCACAACCAAGAGGGGAGCAGCCGAAAATCGTGTCGCTGGGGCAGCCTGGGCCAGGTGTGGGGGCGATCTGCTCTCAGAAGAGCGGGGCTCGGATCCCGACGCTGCTGCAGGCCGGCGGGAAAGTCACGGCCCCGTGCAGACCCCGGCTGAGACAGAGACCCCTCGGAGGGGAGAGACTGAATTACAGACAGACCACATGCAGAGACAGGACGCGCGCACAGTCTGTGGCAACCAGCCCAGGAAACCGACCGTCTCCTACAGACGTGGACCCAGGTGTCCAGCCTGCCTCCTGCAGGTCATGCTGGAGGGAAGTCAGACCATGGGCTCCAGCAAGCCATCCAGGAAGTCAGGCTGCCCAGTATGTCTCTGCCCCAGCCGGCTCAGCAACTGACAGCATCCCTAACCCCGGCCCTGTTTCCAACTGAGCACCAGCTGCAGAACCCACATACGTGCCTGACTGCTCTGGGACTCGGGCTCCAGCCTTCTCGCGGGGCTCCCCGACCCTCTGGCCTGCCTCTGAGTCCCCCCGGTGAGAGGCGGTGCTGGGCCTCTCCCCCACGACAGAAACCTCTGCGCAAACAGCCTCTGCTTCCTCTCCTTCAGACAGCCTCTGTGATTTCCACAGAAGGAAAACCTCCCCACAGGCTGACTGCCTCCGACAATCGTCTCCAAAGAAATGGCCCAAATCACGACTTCCAACAACGTAAGGGTGGCACATTAGACACATTATCACTGCGTTTATCTTCAACAGACTGAAGGAAAATTGTGAGTCATCTTCATATATGTAGAGCGAGCATTTTAATGTGACTTAATGGCCGTTCACACAAAAACTCTTACTAGAACAGGAACGAAACGGAACTCCTAAGTGCGATGCAAAGTATCCACGAGAACATACTACAAAATCACAATTGACCATGAACCCTTAGGGCTTCCCCGTGGCTCAGTCAGTAAGGAATCTGCCTGCAATGCGGAAGACCCGGGTTCGATTCCTGGGCCAGGGAAGGAAATGGCCACCTACTCCTGTGATCTTGCCTGGAGAATCCCATGGACAAAGGAGCCTGGTGGGTCGCATGGGGAACCACAGCCCATGGGGTGGCAAAGAGTCGGACACAACTGAGCAATGAACACATCAGGAGCATCACCCACTTAGAGTCAGGAACTCGGCAATGACAACCACTATCATCGTAGCTACTCAGTGTTGCATGGAAAGCCTCAGCTTATGCAGTAAGACAAAAGGAAATAAAATGAATAAGGATTGGAAGGGAAGCAATGAAAATTTTCACTACACAAAAATTAAAAGCTCAGCTCCACTGAAAGTCCTGGAGAAACTACAAGCTATGCAGGGAAGGAGCAAGATCCAAGTATAGACACAACCGTGTCTCCCGGTCACAGGAGCCACAGGCCCAGCAGTCAAAACGCCTCACTCAGAAAGACGCTGAGAGTGCTACCAACACGTTTGTGAGATCAGAAGGGATCCAACAAAAGAAGCGCATGATCTTTCTGGAGAAAACTATAAGGCTTCATTGACAAACATACAAGAATACCAAAGTAAATTAGGCAGATATCCACAAGCCTGGGTGAGAAGACCCAGTATCATAAAAAGGACAGTTCTCCTATACTGATCTATAAATTTAATTTAATCTCAACTAAATCCCAGTAGGGAATTTTATAGAACATGCACACTAATCCTAAAATTTATGTGAATGAACAAAGGACTAAGACTAGCTATGACACTGTGAGCACTGGTGTGTGAACTGCCAAGATAAGTTATTAAGATGGACCACAAAGCGTTAGCACCCAAAACAGTGAGATGTCGGCCCAGAAAGAGGAGGCCAAATGGACAGAACAGGGAGCCCAGAAGCAGACTCACAGGAGGAAAGAGCCTGAAGACCAGAGGGGAGGCAACAGGAGACAGAAACCCCTGCAGGAAAAAAGGAAATCATCAACTAAAATTATACACCATTTTTTAAAGATATAGAATTAAATGGTGAAGAGCAACTATAATAAGGCTTATAAAAAAACAGGGACATATCTTCATGTTTTATGGAATAAGACACAAAATAACAAACTAAAAGAAAAGACTGAGAACTTTGAGTACGCTAAAATTTACAGCTGCTGTAAGACAAAAGACACAATAAACAAAATAAAAGTACAAGCTAAAAACTGGGAAAGAGGTTTGGTATCCACATAACTGATGAAAGATTCTGACTCAAAATACGTGAGGAGCTGCTACAAGTCAAAGAAACTGCCCAAGAGCCCAGACAGAAAACAGGCAGAAGGCAGGAGCACAGCTCACAGGGAACAGGCAGAAGGCAGGAGCACAGCTCACAGGGAACAGGCAGAAAGCAGGAACACAGCTCACAGGGAACAGGCAGAAGGCAGGAACACAGCTCATAGGGAACAGGCAGAAGACAGGAACACAGAGCTCACAGGGAACAGGCAGAAAAGAGGAGCACAGCTCACAGGGAACAGGCAGAAAACAGGAGCACAGCTCACAGGGAACAGGCAGAAGGCAGGAGCACAGCTCACAGGGAACAGGCAGAAGGCAGGAGCACAGCTCACAGGGAACAGGCAGAATGCAGGAACACAGCTCACAGGGAACAGGCAGAAGGCAGGAACACAGCTCATAGGGAACAGGCAGAAGACAGGAACACAGAGCTCACAGGGAACAGGCAGAAAATAGGAGCACAGCTCACAGGGAACAGGCAGAAAATAGGAGCACAGCTCACAGGGAACAGACAGAAGGCAGGAACACAGCTCACAGGGAACAGGCAGAAAACAGGAGCACAGCTCACAGGGAACAGGCAGAAGACAGGCACGCAGAGTTGGCAGAGGAGGGAAGGGGTGCCAGGACACAGATGAGGGGCGGCAGGGCAAGGAGACAGGCCCTGAGCAGCACTCCATCCACCCTCACGTGTGCACTGAGCATCTAGATGGGCCAGGCGTTTCCTGCCCCTGGACATCTGACTCCCAGACAGACCCACCTTCCCCACCGACCCAGACCAGGCGTGAGCGCAGACCGCCGCCTCTGTGTGCCTCAGGGTCCCGAGAATCCGAGCCACAGCTCTGTGGAGCTCGCCTAAGGACAAGCGGCCTCGGGTCCTTTCAGATGTGGTGGGCGTGACTGATTCCACACCCCAATGCAGGCCTCTTAGTGTGAGACTGGAGCATCTCTGTGTGAAAGGAAGGGGCAGACGGTGCTGCAACCTTAGCAAACCGTTGGACTATGGCCCCGGTACCCACCCTCCAGTACTGGGAACTGCCGAGTTCAGGTGGAAGCTGCTGTGGTTTCTGGGAAAGTCTGACTTTGGGAGGTGGGGCCATCCACCTGAGGGGTCCGAGGGGGGCCTGCCGGAGAACGGCACTCTCTTTGAATAGCACGGCGGGGTCAGTTCCCTGACGTCCTGCAGCCCTCCTCCCTCTAGGCGGGCCACACTGTGGGCCCACCCACAAACCCTGCCTCCGGTCCAGGCCTGGCCTCCCACCCCACAGTTAGACGACTGCCTGGGATGGCAGCCTCCGCCGATGGTGCGAGACCACGTAGCCCTTCTCTGCTGCAGCCAGGCATCAGCACGGTGGCCCTCTGTGCCGTGAGGAGGACCCGCCCCATGACCAGGCGACACTCAGCGCTCGCCGTCGAAGCTGCCTTTACGCAGAGAAAGCTGAGGAGCAGCGCAGACGCCCCAGCCAGGTAGCCGAGCGCGGCTGTGGTCTGTGCTCTCCGCGGAATGTGGTGCAGCACTGCAGTCAAAGCAGACACACGCTTAGAACAGAGGGCGGGAGACCCGCGAGACGGAGTATACATTATTTAGCGAGAAGGAACCCATGCAGGCAGAGAACAGGATGTGCCCGGAAAAGAGAAGCACAGAACTCAGCGCAGTGGTTTCTGCTAAGGCTGGGGCGGGAGGAGAGTCGGTGAGAGGCTTGGGGGGCTCGCGGTGAGTTCTGCTGCTTTAAATCACACGCGTGCACACACGCACATGCATGCACACACTCTGAAGCGCACAGGCAGAATGCTGACAAAGTATGTGTTATCTACCCGGGTTTGCCATTTCACTCTCAACATTTTTTGTGTGCTTGCCACATTTACAATCTAAAACATTAAGTCCACTGTGAATGCGCATGGGACCCAAAGGCTAAAGTGTCAGGACACTGGGGTGAGGCATCTGAGAGTGGACACGCGTCTCCTGGGTGCGGTCAGGTCCAGGACTGAGCACGTTGACCTGCCTCCCAAGGGTGTTACCAGCACTGCCGGACAAAAGGAAGCTGGAGGCCGTACGCCGAAGCAGCCCATCAGACACTGGGTTTTCCTAACTGAGGGACTTCTCAGAGCCTTTAACAAGCAACAGAGACGCGACTCTCCAAGGACAGGACCCGCTTCCTGCTGAACACTGTGGAGAACACCAGTCCGCCAACAGGCATGTTTCCACACTGCCCACACACAGCCTCCCATGTGCTGGATTCCTGCGTCAAAGCCCATGGCAGTCAGCTTTCTGCCCTGCCCCTTCACATCATGGACCTCCCCCCGCCAAGACACAGCCTGCAGGCTGGGCCCCCGACAGTGAGGCAGCACACTCAGACCCACAGCCCTCCGTGGAGGCTTCAGGGACGGGAGTCCTGATCCTGGGCCCCTGCCAGGACCCTGGACACTGACGCATGCCCAGGCCCCAGATCCCACTCAGAGCGGGCTCACCCCACCCAGGGAGGCAGGCCCACAGGGCTCACCTAGCTCCATGTGGGGACATGACCCCCCTCCAGGTCAGCCCCCGGGCCCCCAGAATCAGGTGGTCAGAAGAGCAGCCCATGCGTGCCTTTCCTGGACACACCCAGGTCTGGACAGATGCAACTGAGGCGGCTGCGTGGCTGCGGGAGAGATCAGGTCTTCCCTGACGGACTGACATCCTCGGGGAATTAAGTGCAGGATGCGCTTAATAAAGCCATTATCTTGCCACCCAGCTGTGCCAGATGGGAAGACGACAGCGGGAGGCTCCAGAGCAGACAGACGGAGCCCATTAACTGCCAGACCACAGACTCGCCAAAGCGCCACAGAACAGGGTCCGGGCCTGCAGAAGGGGGGCTGCAGAGCACAGGACTCATCAAATGGAGCGGGGACGGAGATGAGGAGCCCGGCGGGCCCCCTGACTCTCCCCGGCCAACACAGACGGACCCTGGTTGTGTGACAGCACAAACCTCCCGATGTCCAAGCAGGCCTGGCAGGTGTGGGAAGCACGGCCGACTGTGGCAGCGGCGGCCCCACTGGGGCACAAAGGCCCGCACAGCACCCACTCTCTCCTCCCAGCTTTCAGCTGCCTAGGCACTGTGTGTGGGAAACCAAACTGATTTCGATTGTGTGAGGAGAGTCGAAAGTCAGAGATGTTACAGCAACAAAAATGGCCGAGAACCTGCGATCTTCTTCTCCCGCATAAAAGCGGTGAGAACTGTTGTCAAAGCTGGTCAGGATCAGCGTTTCAGAATTCTGGGACTTAACTGAAGTGAGCGGTCTGCAGTGTTTGGGTCTCACTGCCCTCAGTAAGGCCAGCGAGTGTTTTGCCATCAGGGTGTGCCCATCCATCGCCCCGCCTGCAGCCCCGTGACACCCTGGACACCGACAGCCCACCGTCATGGTGGCAGGATGCAGTGGGTGCCCCTTTAGGGCTCCACCCTCAGAGACCCATCACTGTTGTCCTGTCTGGTAGCTACTTTGAAAACCCCACTATCAAGCCTGTCTCTGTGTGAGCTGACTCTGAGTTCACCCAGTGCAAACAGCCTGTCTCCCGGAGTTATCTGCAAAAACAATCAAAGCCAACCGCTGAACACCGAGATGCCTGGGTGACAGCTGGGGCAAACGACAGATTAACAGAAAGCTTGGAGGAGAAAGCGGGAGAGGGGAGACACCCGCAGGGCCACTGACCTTGCAGAGCCCTGGGATTCCAGACAGCCAAGCCAGTGCGCAGGACTGAGTGGGTGCAGAGAAAAGAGCTGAGGCACCTCTAAGCTCTCACCTCGCGCTGACTCGAGAACCTGTCCACGCAGGCAATGAAGCCCAAGATGGAGCTGTAGACTGTGGTGGCAAGAGTTAGAGCATATCTTAACACATATACAGCCCCTCCACAGAGAGCAGGAGAGGCGCTGGCTCCATGGACTTAGAGAGTCTCTGTGCAACACCTGAAGTCACGTGGGATGTCCTCCCCCCAACACCTGAAGTC
>ML660201.1:55619892-55646991 GCA_007570785.1 Antilocapra americana
AACACCTGAAGTCACGTGGGATGTCCTCCCCCCAACACCTGAAGTCACGTGGGATGTCCTCCCCCAACACCTGAAGTCACGTGGGATGTCCTCCCCCCCAACACCTGGATGCTCTTCAGGTTTTGCTTTTGCAAAGGGTGGGGTGGTTTCCTCTGGGGCTTGGAGCGGCTGTGAAGTGAATGACAGCTTGGGCCACCCCAGTCTCTGGTCTCTACACTGCCCTGTCGAGGGGGACCCTGGTGGGGGAGCAGGGCACACCTGGCTTACAGTAGTGCAACGACCCTCCTCTTCCCCCCACACGCAGGGCCCACCCGGGGGGCTGCCTGTAGCCCAAGACAAGGACACAAGGATGAGGAGTCTAGGACCGAGGGCCAGAGCCCCAGAGCAGCAAGGCTCAGGGGCCTCGGGCGGGCCGGCCCCTCCGTCCACCCTGCCGGAACGGCTCACGCTCACTCTTGGCCCCTGACAAAGGCCCATCGGCCAGCCTCGAGTCAGGCTCCTGACACCAGCTGGGCCTGTCCTGCTCCTCCCTGTAAGAGCCAGTTGTGGAAAGAAAGCAGCTCAGCGAACGCAGGCCCCCCTCGATGCCTGCTGCCCCGGGTATCTGGCTGGGCCCCTCACCCAGAGGATGCGCGACCCACTGCAGCAGCTCACTAGAGCCACACCCGACAGGACGCCTCATCCCTGAGCTGCACACACCCTGCCCCTCGGCTCTGGACTCCCACTGGCCCCCGGGTTCGGAGTTGAGCCCATCTCCTCTCCCACTGCAGGATCCCCGCACCCATCACAACGGACCCGCCGTCTTGAACGAGTGCGGGCGAGTACTTTCCCTTTAACACTGCCGTGACACCCAGGTCCAGAACGTCAGCGAGCTACGCACCCTTCGCTAAGATCTACAAACATAAAGGCGCAGCCACTCAAAGAGGTGCTCGTCAGAACCCACCCCCAAGTACTCGAGCGACAGAGTGGTTAGCGGCGTGACCCCGTTAGCCCTGGAGACAGTCCCTTAGCAGGAACCAGGTGCTGAGAACCAGGAGGGCTGCAGAGACCTGGGCCCAGGGTGTCTGGCTTTGGGAGGGCGACGGGCCCAGAGGAAATGCTGGACGACCCTGAGGACCGTCCAGCATTGTCCAGACCTAGCACTGCATCTGGACCAACAAGGTACCCCAGCACAGGCCAAGGCCGTGCGGCAGAGACCGCGGGCCCCTCGGTGCACCCCAACCAAGAGCCTTCACTATTAGACCACACACGAGATCTGAGACTCCTGACCCCTCAGTGGGTAAAACGAGACAGGCAGCAACCGAACAGCAGACTTCCATGGGGACTGCTTCATTTTGTACCGCAAGCCCAAACTTTGTTGTTACCCCAGATAGCTCTTGACTTCCCACTTTATTCATGCGTGTGTGCTAAGTCGCTTCAGTCATGTCTGACTCTTCAGTCATGTCTGACTCTGTAGCCTGCCAGGCTCCTCTGTCCATGGAATTCTCCAGGCCAGAACAGCGGAGTGGGTTGCCACGTCCTCCCCCAGCTTTATTCACAGGTGTTGCTATGTCTGTCAACAGTCTTCCATCTTATGGTTTAGATTACGCTGCTAAAGGCATAGTCTGAAGGACCTGACTGCTGTTGTTCAGGTGCCAGGTCATGTCTGACCCTTTGCGTCCCCACGGACTATACCATGCCAGGCTTTCCTGACCTTCACGCACAAACTCCAGGAGTTTGCTCAGATTAACATCCGCTGAGCCGGCAACGTGATCTAACCATCTCATCATCTACTCTACCTTTCTCCTTTTGTCTTCAATCTTTCCCAGGATCAAGGTCTTTTCCAGTGAGTCAGCTCTTTGCATCAGGTGCCCAGAGTACTGAAGCTTCAGCGTCAGTCCTTCCAGTGAATACTCAGCGCTGATGTCCCTTAGGACTGACTGGTCAGATCTCCTTGCTGTCCAAGGGACTCTCAAGAGTCCTCTCCTGTACCACATTGCGAAAGCATCAATTTTTTGGCGCTCAGCCTTCGTTATGGTCTAATTCTCATATCCATTCATGACTAATGGAAAAACCATAGCTTTCACTATATGGACCTTTGTCAGCAAAGTGATGTATCTGCCTTTTAATATGCTGTCTAGGTTGGTCAGAACTGTCTTTCCAAGGAGCAAATATCTTTTAATTTTGTGGCTGCAGTCACCATGCGCAATGATTTTGGAGCCCAAGAAAAGAAAATCTGTCACTGCCTCCACTTTTTCCCCTTCTGTTTGCCATGAAGTGATGGTATTGGATGCCATGATTTTAGTTTCTTTAATGTTGAGTTTCAAACCAGCTTTTTTACCTTCCTTTTTCACCCTCATCAAGAGGCTCTTAAATTCCTTCTTACTTTCTGCTGTTAGAGTGATATCATCTGCATATCTGAGGTTGTTGATATTTCTCCTGGCAGTCTTAATTCCAGCTTGTGACTCATCCAGCCCATATTTCACATGATGTGTTCTTCATATAAGTTACATAAGCAGGGTGACAATATACAGCCTTGTCATACTCCTCTCCCAATTTGGAACCAGTCAGTTATCGCATATAAGGTTCTAACTGTTGCTTCCTGACCTGCATTAAGATTTCTCTGGAGACAAGTAAAGTGGTCTGGTATATCCATCTCTTTGAGAATTTTCCAAAATTTGTTGTGACTCACACAGTCAAAGGCTTTCTCATAGACAATGAAGAAGAATTAGATGTTTCCCTGGAATTTCCTATGCTTTCTCTATGATTTAACGCATGTTGGCAGTTTGATCTCTGGCTCCTCTGCCTTTTCTAAACCCAGCCTGCACATCTGGAAGTTCTTGATTCACATACTGCTGAAGCCTGGCTTGAAGGATTTTCAGCATTACCTTGCTAGCATGTGAAATGAATAGAAATTTACAGTTGTTTGAACATTCTTTGCCAATGCCTTTCTTTGGGATTGGAATGAAAACTGACATTTTCCAGTCCTGTGGTCACAGCTGAATTTTCCAAATTTGCTGACATGTTGAGTGCAGCACTTTAACAGCATCATCTTTTAGGATTTGAAATAGCTCAGTTGGAATTCCATCACCTCCACTACCTTAGTTCGTCATAATGCTTCCTAAGGCCCACACTTGACTTCACACTCTGGGATGTCTGGCTCAGGTAAGTGACCACACCATCGTGGGGATCTGAGTCATTAAGATCTTTATGTATAATTCTTCTGTGTATTCTTGCCACCTTTTCTTAATCTCATTGGCTTCTGTTAGGTCCTTACTGTTTCTGTCCTTTATCATGCCCATCCTTGCATGAAATGTTCCTTTGATATCTCGAATTTTCTTGAAGAGATCTCTAGTCTTTTCCATTCTGTTCAGTTCAGTTTACTTGCTCAGTCATGTCTGACTCTTTCCGACCCCATGGACAGCAGCATGCCAGGCCTCCCTGTCCATCATCAACTCCCAGAGCTTGCTGACACTCATGTCCATCGAGTCAGTGATGCCTTCCAACCAACTCATCCTCTGTCATCCCCTTCTCCTCCTGCCTTCAATCTGTCCCAGCATCAGGGTCTTTTTCAGTGAGTAAGCTCTTCACATCAGGTGGTCAAAGGATTGGAGTTTCAGCCTCAGCATCAGTCCCTCCAATGAATATTCAGGACTGACTTCCTTTAGGATGGACTGGTTGGATCTCCTTGCAATCCAAGGGACTCTCAAGAGTCTTCTCCATAACCACACTTCAAAAGCATCAATTCTTCAGCACTCAGCTTTCTTTAGGGTCCAACTTTCACATCCGTACTTGACTACTGGGAGAAACCATAGCTTTGACTAGGTGGACCTTTGCTGGCAAAGTAGTCTCTCTGCTTTTTGATACGCTGTCTAGGTTGGTCATGACTTTCCTGCCAAGGAGTAAGCATCTTTTAATTTCATGGCTGTAATCACCATCTGCAGTGATTTTGGAGCCCAAAAAAATAAAGTCAGCCACTGTTTTCACTGTTTCCCATCTATTTGCCATGAAGTAATGAGGCCAGATGCCATGATCTTAGTTTTCTGAATGTTGAGCTTTAAGCCAACTTTTTCATTCTCCTCTTTCACTTTAATCAAGAGGCTCTTTGGTTCTTCTTCACTTTCTGCCATAAGGGTGGTGTCGTCTACATAAGTGAGTTTATTGATATTTCTACCAGCAATCTTGATTCCAGCTTGTGCTTCCTCCAGCCCAGTGTTTCTCATGATGTACTCTGCATATAACTTAAATAAGCAGGGTGACAATATACAGCCTTGACATACTCCTTTTCCTATTTGGAACCAGTCTGTTGTTCCATGTCCTAACTGTTGCTTCCTGACCTGCATATAGATTTCTTAAGAGGCAGGTCAGGTGGTCTGGTATTCCCATCAGAATTTTCCACAGTTTGTTGTGATCCACATAGTCAAAGGCTCTGGCATAGTCAATAAAGCAGAAGTAGATGTTTCTTTGGCACTCTTGCTTTTCTGATGATCCAGCAGATGTTGGCAATTTGATCTCTGGTTCCTCTGCCTTTTCTAAAACCAGCTTGAACATCTGGAAGTTCACAGTTCACGTATTGTTGAAGCCTGGCTTGGAGAATTTTGAGCATTACTTTACTAGTGTGTGAGATGAGTGCAATTGTGCAGTAGTTTGAGCATTCTTTGGTATTGCCTTTCTTTGGGATTGGAAAGAAAACTGACTTTTTCCAGTCCTGTGACTATTGCTGAGTTTTCCAAACTTGCTGGCATATTGAGTGCAGCACTTTCACAGCATAATCTCATAGGATTTGAAATAGCTCAGCTGGAATTCCATCACCTCCACTAGCTTTGTTCTTAGTAATGCTTCCTAAGGCCCACTTGACTTCACATTCCAGGATGTCTGGCTCTAGGTGAATGATCACACCATTGTGATTATCTAGGACATGAAGATCTCTTTTGAACAGTTCTTCTGTGTATTCTCGCCACCTCTTCTTAATATCTTCTGCTTCTGTTAGGTCCATACCATTTCTGTCCTTTATTGAGCCTATCTTTGCATGAATTGTTTCCTTGGTATCTCTAATTTTCTTGACGAGATCTCTGGTCTTTCCCATTCTATTGTTTTCCTCTATTTCTTTGCATTGATCACTGAGGAAGGCTTTCTTATCTCTCCTTGCTGTTCTTTGGAACTCTGCACTCAGATGGGAATATCTTTCCTTTTCTCCTTTGCTTTTCGCTTCTCTTCTTTTCACAGCTATTTGTAATGCCTCCTTAGACAGCCATTTTGCCTTTTTGCATTTCTTTTTCTTGGGGATGGTCTTGATTCCTATCTCCTGTACAATGTCATGAACCTCTGTCCATAGTTCATCAGGCACTCTATCAGATTTAGTCCTTTAAATATATTTCTCACTTCCACTGTATATCATAAGGGATTTGCGTTAGCTCATACCTGAATGATCTAGTGGTTTTCCCTGCTTTCTTCAATTTAAGTCTGAATCTGGCAATAAGAAGTTCATGATCTGAGCCACAGTCAGCTCCCGGTCTTGTTTTTGCTGACTGGATAGAGCTTCTCCATCTTTGGCTGCAAAGAATATAATCAATCTGATTTCGGTGTTGACCATCTGGTGATGTCCATGTGCAGAGTCTTCTCCTGTGTTGTTGGAAGAGGGTGTTTGCTATGACCAGTGTGTTCTCTTGGCAAAATTCTATTAGCCTTTGCCCTGCTTCATTCTGTACTCCAAGGCCAAATTTGCTTGTTACTCCAGGCGTTTCTTGACTTCCTACTTCTGCATTCCAGTCCCCTATAATGAAATCTTTTTTGGGCGTTAGTTCTAGAAGGTCTTGTAGGTCTTCATAGAACCATTCAACTTCAGCTTCTTCGGCATTACTGGCCAGGGCGTAGACTTGGATTACCGTGATATTCAGTGGTTCGCCTTGGGCGCGAGAGCATCCTGTCATTTTTGAGACTGCACCCAAGTGCTGCATCTCAGACTCGTCTGTTGACCATGAGGGCTGCTCTATTTCTTCTAAGGGATTCTTGCCGACAGTAGTAGATATAATGGTCATCTGAGTTAAATTTACACATTCCTCTCCATTTTAGTTCACTGATTCCTAAAATGTCAATGTTCACTCTTGCCATCTCCTGTTTGACTACTTCCAATGTACCCTGACTCATGGACCTAGCATTCCAGGTTCCTATGCAATATTGTTCTTTACAGAATTGGACTTTACCTCCATCACCAGTCACACCCACAACTGGGTATTGTTTTTGCTTTGGCTCCATCCCTTCATTCTTTCTGGGGTTATTTCTCCACTGATCTCCAATAGCATATTGGGCACCTACTGACCTGGGGAGTTCATCTTTCACTGTCTTATCTTTTTGCCTTTTCATACTGTTCATGGGGTTCTCAAGGCAAGAATACCAGAGTGGTTTGCCATTCCCTCCTCCACGGGATCACATTTTGTCAGAACTCTCCACCATGACCCATCCATCTTGGGTGGCTCTACATGGCTCAGAGTTTCATTCCTAAGATCTTGCCATCTCCTGCTTGACCATGTCCAATTTACTAGATTCATGGACCTAACATTCCAGGTTCCTATGAAATACTGTCCTTTATAGCAACAGACTTTACTTTCACCACTAGACACATCTAAAACTGGGCATCATTTCCACTTTGGCCCAGCAATTCTGTTCTTTCTGGAGCTGCCCTTCCTAGTAGCATATTGGATACTTTCTGACCTGGGGGGCTCATCTTCTGGTTTCACATATTTTTGCCTTTTCACACTGTCTGTGGGGTTCTCGTGGCAAGAATAATGGAGTCGTTTGCCATTTCCTCCTTCAGTGGACACTGTTTTATCAGAACTCTCCACTCTGACCTGTGTATCATGGGTGGTTCATAGCTTCACTGAGTTTTGCAAGTCCAGTTTGCCATGACGAGGCTGTGACCCATGAAGAGGTGCTAGCTATTAGAGAAATGAAAACTAAAACCATAAAGAGATGTCACCTCACAACCATTAAGATGACCAGAGAAGGAGGAAGGAGGAGAGGGAGAGAGGAGGAGGAAGTGCTGGGGAGGATGTGGAGAAACTGGAACCTCTGGGCACTGCTGATGGGATGTGCAAGGGCACAGCCGCTGTGGAAAACCATGGGAAGGGCCCGAAAACATTAAACATAGCATACCACTCGATCCAGAGCTTCTGAGTACATACCCAGAAGAACTGAACACTGGGATTTAGATATTTAGACACCCATGTTGATATAGCAGCATTATTCACAAAAGCCGAGTGTCTATGGAGGAATAAATGGATAAGAAAAGGGTGGCCCATTTAAACAACAAAATACTATTCAGCCTTTAAAAAGAAAGGACATTCTGACACATGTGACAACATGGATGAACGCTGAGGATACTGTGAGCAGTGAGATGAGCCTGTCACAAAAGGACAAGTACTGTCTGATTCGCTTACAGGAGGTCCCCAGATGAGTCAAATCCATAGAGACAGGAAGGAGAGATGGGGCCAGGGGCTGGGGGAGGGGCTGGGAGTTAGTGTTTAACAGGGACAGAGTTTCAGTTTCACAAGATGAAGAATCCTAGACATTGGCCACACGATAATATGAATGCACTTAACACTAGTGAACTGTACACTTAAAAATGGCAAGATCGGTGAATTTTACATTATGTGAGTTTGACTACAATTAAATTTTTTTTAAAGAAACAGTTAATTAGACACTATGTCCTTAGTGAAATAAATCTAAGAACTAAAAGAGGTAATAAGAGAGAATCATACAAAAAAAAAGTAATATAAGCAAATTTAAAAAAAGAACTTCCAGGACTTCCCTGGTGGCCCAGGGGTTAAACTCAGCACTGCCAATGCAGGAAGCATGGGTTCAGTCCCTGGTCAGGGAGCTGGATCCCACATGCTGTGGGGTGGCATGGGGGACAAAAGATAAGTTTTTAATGAAGAAAAGAAAAAGAACCACCTGCGGTGGCTGCAGGGCGGGGGAGCTGTGTGCTCAACTTCTAGCTCTGGTCCTCCCAGGCTGTGACACAGGACAGGGTCTCAGGTCAGGGGTTGCTGAGTACAGGTCAGACCCCTGGGCGACCTCCCCCAGCACCTCGCTCCCCTGGGGCAGTGGGGGGAAAGGAGCTGGAACTTTCCTGAGCCCCCCCTTGCTGGGTGCTCCGTGTGGGACAGGAAGCTTTCCTAGGGACTGGGGTCAGGAAAAGCAACTGCCACTCAAGGTGTTGGGCCTCCCCCCACCACCCTGGGCTGGGACCTTCCCCACTGGGCCACCCCCCCCAACCCCGGCCTCCCCCTCCTGGACCTCCTCTCCTGGGATTCCCCTCCAGAGCCCCAGGCCTCCCCTCCAGAGCCCGGGGCCTCCCCTTCAGAGCCCTGGACCTCCCCTCCTGGGATTCCCCTCCAGAGCCCTGGGCCTCCCCTTCAGAGCCCTGGGCCTTCCCTCCAGAGCCCTGGGCCTTCCCTCCAGAGCCCCAGGCCTCCCCTCCAGAGCCCTGGGCCTCCCCTCCTGGGACTCCCCTCCAGAGCCCCAGGCCTCCCAGGGTCAGGAAGATCCCCTGGAGAAGGGAAAGGCTGCCCACTCCAGTATTCTGGCCTGGAGAATTCCATGGACTGTATAGTCTGTGGGGTTGCAAAGAGTCGGACACGACTGAGTGACTTGCACTTACACACAGAAGTCCAACTGTGAGTCCCAAACTGAGACAGACAAATAACGGGAAAGGACAGTGTCCAGCCACCAGGTCATGACCTCAGGCTGTGAAGATGACTGTGTAGGGCAGAGGGAGGGCCCAAAGGGTGATCTGGGGCAGTGACCCCCACCCTGGAGAGGGACGCGAGGCTCTGGGGGCCGTCAGAGCCCTCGGGTGAGGCTGGCTGGGCTCCAGGCTCCATGCCTGGACGGCACCTATGGGCGGAGTGCCGTCTGGCCCGTTTCACAGGCTCTGCCGGTGCCCAGTCACTGGGGACCACGTGGTGGGGCCGCCCCCCTGCTCTGGCCCAGCACAGACGCCCACTCGGGCCGGCGTCGCCCACACCCCTGCAGCCATTGAGCGGGACTCTGCCCCACAGGCCACCCACAGTGCCGCACTCCCAGACAGTGGGGCAGCATCACCACGTGGCCGAGGGTGGCCTGGACCCTGCAGCTCTCAGCCCGGCGCGGGAGGTGACAGAGCCTTCGAGGAGCTGGGCTTCAGAGGGTAAGGCAGGCTGACCCAGAGCAGCTGCCTGTGGGAAGGTTGCTAAGGAAACCATCAGAGGAGCCGTTCCAGGCTCACTGATCAGTGGAGGGGAACGGGCCTGGGGGAGAACGGGGGAGGGGCTCCAGGAAAGCCGTGGTTGTGGGGGCCGGGGTGGTCCCGGCGGGACACTACCCACGCCCATGCCCACAGCCCACTCCCCACTGCAGCAAGGGCATGCCAGGAAACACGCTTGAGAGCTGGATCCAAACATGGGCGTCAGGCAAGGGCCTGGCTCGGCTGAGCCGAGCTCTAGGACGGCACTTGGGGCTCCTGGGTGAGCGGGCGGAGCACCCAGCAGGGGCACAGGCGCAGGCATGCGCCCTGTTTCACCGGCACAGACCCAACGCAAGGCCTGGGAGAGAACCCACCGGCTCCGCAGAGGACTGGGTTGTCGGGAGGTTATTTGCACAGCTGAGCGCAGAACAGGCCTCCTCGGGGCCCAGGGAGACAGGGGGCAGGCCAATCACAGCTGGACTCCTCTGTGGTCTGCCCCCCAGGTCCGGGGTCCCCAGGGATGCGAGGGTCCTGTGATGGTCAGCGGCATCCTGGTCCCCAGGCCCTCTTCCTACTTCAAGCTGCCCGCTCTCAGGCCAGCCTGTCCTTCCTGCCAGCCGCTCACCTGCCCCAGACCCTGGCACTTGTGATGCATGTGGAAAGTCAACTTTGCACACCTGACAGCCCACCTCTGTCACTGCAGCAGGCGTCCCTGTCCTGCCTGGGTGCCTGGAAGAGAGAGGGCCCCAGGGTGCCCACCCACTCCAGAGGTGGCCTGACTGCAGGACCTCGCTGCTGGCAGCCTGCTTTCCGACCTGAGACCCTCGGTGCTTCAGCCTCTGTAACTGTCCCCTGCCCCAGGGACCCCCCCCCAATCTGGCCCCTGCTTTGCTGAGAAGACCCCTCCCTCTCCTCCGAGGGTCTCGTATTCCAACCCCCCACCCCCTGCCACAGTGGTTCTCAGAGTTTCCATGGTCTCTACCCGCCCAAAATGCAGAGCAACTGCCCCAGGCATTTGTGGGGTCCCCCCACCCTCGGGCCCTCACTCTCAGTTCCCGGGTGTGATCGAGCCTGCCAGTCAGGGACTGTGTTTTCTTGAGTAGAGCTGGCATCTGACCATGGGGAAGTGGTCCCATCAGACCCAAAAGCCATGATCCTGGGACGATGGTAGCAGCTTCAGAAAGAGAAAGTTTCCCACTTTCTTTATTTGCTGGAATGACTGAGGAGGCCACAGCTGGGCACTGGCTTGGCAGGGGGTGTGGGGGGCACCTCTCAGAGCAGAGCCAAGGGATGCAGAGAGGCCTCAGGGCCCAACAGAAGCAGTTGCTACGGCCACCCCAAGGCCTCCCCTCTTCTGCACCGGGACCCTGTAAATGCCCCCTTTTCTTGGGCCACTTTGAGTTGGTTTACTGGCACTACAGCCTCTGAGACCGAGTTCAGCCCATTCAGGGTCACAGCCAGCTCTCTGGCTGTTTCCCCACAAATCAAATGGGAGGGCTTTGAAGCTCCTCTCGGGCCCTGCCCAGCTCCAACGCATGGAAGGCTGGACACCTAAGATCTGGGCTGATTTGATTTCAACTGGCATAAGCAGGAAAGGAGGAACAGATTGGCTCATGTAACCAAAAACTCCAAGCAACAGTTTCAGGTATGGCTTGATCCAGGTGCTCACCCAGTATCATCTCTGTCACCATCCTCCTCCGGGCTGCCTTATGTCTCAGGCAGCGCGTGCCTGGCCCGGCACTTCCAGTCTGTGGTTTAACCCCAGGCTATAAAGAAGGCTCAGCGCTGAAGAATTGATGCTTTTGAACTGTGGTGTTGGAGAAGACTCTTGAGGGTCCCGTGGACTGCAAAGAAATCCAGCCAGTCCATCCTAAAGGAGATCAGTCCTGGGTGTTCATTGGAAGGACTGATGCTGAAGCTGAAGCTCGAATAATCTGGCCACCTGATGTTAAGAGCAGACTCATTAGAAAAGACCCTGATGCTGGGAAAGACTGAGGGCAGGAGGAGAAGGGGACGACAGAGGATGAGACAGCGAGATGGCATCACCGACTCAATGGACACGAGTTTGAGCAAACTAGGTCAGACAGTGAAAGAATGAAGAGCCTGGCGAGCTGCGGCCCCCGGGGTCACACAGAGCCAGCCACGCTGTGACTAAACAACAACCACTCCAGGCCCCTGGGGTGCTTGGGCTGGCTCTTCACAGAAACCAGCCCCCAAGGGATCAGGTCACACAGCCGAGTTGACAAGGAGATGAAACCCTGTGTGGGGCGCTTTTGAAAAGCAAAGGAGACCAGAGACCTTCTCCACACGTCCTCCTCATCCTTCTAGGTCTGCGAGGTCAGGACAGTGTGTGGCCCGTGACCTGAAGCGCCACCCAGGACAGGCTTCCTGGAGCCTCCCACTCCCACAGGCTCCTGGGCCTGAGGAAGAAGATCAGAGACGCCCAGCAAGGCACTTCCTGGGAGGCACAGGAGCCTCCCAGAGCTGTCTCCTGGGGCCCCACTAAGGAGATTATGGCCCATCTTTTGGTGAAACCCCGAGACTCTGGGCTGGCTTCGCTAATCCGACAAAGGATAACAGGCCCCTAATTAATTCTCCGAATCTGACGGTGGCGCGAACGCCAGCCAGTCCGGCTGCCTTAATGAGTTTAATCGACTGGACTTGATTTTATTCGAAACCCAGGGCCGCAAATTAAGCTCTTAAAAATGCACTTGAACTTGATTGGCAGCAGTAATCCCAACAAAGTCTGTTTAATCCTTGGGCTGCCTGGGCAGGGGCAGTCCATGCGGGACTGGGGGTCCAGAGTGCCTGCCGCGTGCACTGACGCCTTTCCTCGGCTCTGTCTTCTGACTCCGGGTCAGCAGGGCTCCTGGGAGCTAGGAGGCGGCCGCCCCTAGGGCCATGGGTGAACTCCTACGGGAGCCGCAAGCCCCAGCCCAAGCCCCGCCCCGGAGATCCTCGCCCCGCCCCCACCGGACCTCAGGCCCTGCCCCTGGGTCTCCACGCGAACCCGCCCCCCAGGAGCGGTGGCCCGCCCTGCCTGTCACCACTCCCAGTTCCCCCGATGCGTGCTGCGGGCTGGCGGTCAGCTTTGCACAGAGGGCCCGCGCACACCTGTCCCGCTGCGGCAGAGGGATCCGCGCAGAGGGATCCCCGTGCTGCCCGCAGGGCTCCCCTCCCCGTGCCCACGCCCTGGGGCGGGGCGTGACCTTGCCAGCGCTGAGCCTTCGGAGCTCGGCCAGCGCACTGGCAAAACGGGAGACCCCGCGCAAGAGAGCCAGTCGTCCCAGCGGAGCTACCCCAGAGCAGCCGGCCCCAGCAGACCCACAGCTGACCACTGCTGCTGGAGCAAGCCCAGCCCAGCCCACACGGGCCCACCACCACTTGGAAAGTCAACGTTCTGTTGGGACCACCCGGTGTAAAAGGGGCCTGCCACCTCAACACAGCAGCACACGGCCCCTCCCTAGCAGGCAGGGCTGCCTCGGGCTCCAGGCTCAGCACGCCCCGGCCCAGCATGCGCACCCGCCTCCCCACCCAGTCTGCCACAAGGGCCCAGCAGCCAGGCCCCCACACTTCTCTTGGGGAGCAGGGCTGGGAACTCTCGTCCCCCCACAGAAGGCGATGGGTGCTGTGACAGCCCTGCGGGTCCAGAGGTGGGAATGCCCTGAGCTGGACATGCACGCCCGCGTGAAGCACACACACCAACACAGGTCACCGACATGGGTCACCAAGCCAGTCCTCGGGTCGCCGGACAGCTCGTCCTCCATTGTGTGCTAAGAAACCAGCTTCTTTATACTTTCCCAAGTGTTTCCCCATTGACCTGGGGAAATCTCCCAGTCTCCAGGTGTTTGCAAAGCATTCTGTTGGTGAGGACACAGGAAACACACTGCCTACACTGCTCGGGGCTGCCTCGCGGGGCAGCTGTGGGAGGGAAGTTGGACATCCCACCAGGCAGACCCCACGACCCCACCTCCAGGTCTGGCTGCGGATGCACCTGCCCACCTGCGACGGCGTCAGGGCAAGGCAGCCCCAGGACAGGAACTGCCCTTGTGTCCACCCTTGTTTCACACCCATGCGTAGACGCACGATCTATATTTAAATAACACAAACAATAGCTGCAGAGGAGTGGATGCCTGCTGTTCACTGACAGGGGACCCCCTGCCCACCCCGAGCCCTGCTCCTGCTGGCCCCACACCGCACCTGCCTCATGCACACACGCACACCCAGGCCCCCCCACCAGCCGCTCCTCGCACTGAGCCCTGTGAAAACCCAGAGCAGCATCCGGGGCTGGCCAAGCAGCAAGCCGGCCTGAGGACCCCAGGGCTCCCAGCTCCTCCCTCCTGCCTGTGAGCCCAGGAAGCAGGAGGCTTTGATGAAATTTTTAAGCCCCATGCATCTTTCAGGATGGAGTGGGAAGCTCCCTGGATACTCCCTGCAAGGGCTGGGCCTGGGCAGGAGCAGGGCCCCAGGTAAAAGGGGCCCCAGCCAAGGCAGACCAGCCATCCGCCTCCCTCCTGCGGTGGTCTAGGGCGAGGCCGCTCCCCGCTGCCCGGCCCTGGCCTGTAACTCGGGCAGCGGGCAGGCAGAGGGCCAGCTTCCAGTGCCTGTGTCCTGGAAGGCTGAGGCTGGCCCCAGCACTCTCACACGCAGGCCTAGCGGCAGCTTGCCCTCACCTGCAGGCCTTGATGCTAACCCTTTGCCTCCCAGGCCCCAGGAGCCACAGGCCACCAGGTGATTTGCAGGCTTTTGGCTGGGAGCCTCCCTCACCCTGTCGGTCCGTCCACGTGTGAGGTCACCAGATAGCCCAGTGGCTATAGCTGGGGGAGCACCAGAGAGGGAGGGGCAGCGCTGCAGGGATGACCACATGGCGCGGCAGGCCCAGCACTGGGCCCAAGTGGAGGCTTTGCTTCTGGAAAGCCCTCCTCTGGAGGTGTGGGCTTTCGGAGGAAGAAGCTGGGATTTTACTCACAACTTTCAAGCTTATTATCTGAATATCACTTTCCTGATGTCTGTGGTTTGAATTGACCTTTCTTGAAATCTTACATCACCTGCTCTTTTCCACCTTCTTTTGGTTTTATTTACTTTGAGAATGGGTGGGTTTCTGTGTTATGATGGGGGGGTGTAGAATCATTTAAAGTGCTGTCCTTTTGTTTTACTTTTATGTTCATTTTCACTCATAACAACTCAGCCCTTAATTCTCATGTTCAGTCTGCGGTTTCAAGTACTTAAAACACCATGTCGTGGGTGTTAACTCCATCCTCACTCATCTCTGCTTCAGCACCTCGCAGGTTGCTTGCCTTTATCTCTTCACCCTGAATCTCATTTTCATCTTTTATGAATTTTTACATTCTAAAGACCTCATCTTTGTTAGGTTTAAGTCCCTCATTTCAAAATCTTATGTCAGGCGTCCTGATAACATCCATTCTTTCACTGTTA
The DNA here is from genome assembly GCA_007570785.1 of Antilocapra americana. Lineage (NCBI taxonomy): Eukaryota > Metazoa > Chordata > Mammalia > Artiodactyla > Antilocapridae > Antilocapra > Antilocapra americana. The sequence continues at coordinate 55,634,531 of ML660201.1, forward strand.
CCCTTAACTCTGTGTTTTACCCTCACACGCTCCCTGACTCACCGAGTCTGCAGCCCCTCTTCTCACCGCCCCTGTGCCTCGGGGGGCCTCCTGGCGACCTCAGCTCCGCCTGGGACAGGGCGCTCTGAGCAGGGCTGTGCAAATCAGAGGGGAGGGATGGGGCTGTGGGCGGAGCCAGCACTGCGGGGGGTGGGGTGGGCGGGGCACGGGCGGGGCTAGCACGGGACGAAGCATGGGTGGAGCTAGTAGAGGCACTGTGGGCGGAGCCAGCATACTGGGATAGGATGGGCGGGGATGTGGGCGGAGCCATCCCAGAGGGATGGGGTGGAGCTATGAGCGGTGCCAAACAGAGGGGATGGGTCTTGTGGGCGGAGCCAGCAAGGAGGGCGGGGAATAGGGCGGGGCCGTGGACGAAGCCAGCACGGTGGGGAGGTGGGCGGGGCTAGCAAGGGGGAGGGGCACGGTTGGGGAAGCATGGGTGGAACCAAGAGGCCATGTGGGTGGAGCCAGCACTGTGGGAATGGCTTGGGCGGGCGGTGGGCGGGGCCAGCAGGCTCTGTGGGGAGCTGTGGGACGGGGGCGGGGCCTTTTTCCCTCCACCAGCCTCGGGACCCAGCAGGACACTCTCTGTGGCTCTGGGACTTGATCCTGAGCCAAACGCCTCTTTCTGGCCGGTGCTTTTTCAGATCTGAGGGGCATCCACCACCACCCCCAGAGGGCACATAGGGGAGTGTGTCCTCAAGCCCTGGCTCACCACCCATCACTCAGATATGCCAGTGGGGTGGGGAGGTGGGCGTGCTGAGTCCACCAGGGTGATAGCACAGCTTGCCCACGCCCTGACCTCTGCGAGGATCTTTCTTTAAAGGCTCAGAGCAAGGTTTTATCAAAATGAAACATCCCCAGGCTTCATTTTAACGTACTGGGACAATAAGACAGAAAAGGGGGACCACTAAAATCCAACGTTAGACACACGCATCAGAGGAGGACGATGCTAAGCACCCTTCACGCCAGGTTAACGGGGGAAATGTCCATGTGACTATATACAGTTGTCCTGGATCTTCCTCTCCTCATGGTCCTGGCGGCCAATTTCAACACCAAGCTCAGTTCAGTTCAGTCACTCAGTCACGTCTGACTTTGCAACTCCATGGACTGCAGCACACCAGGCCTCCCTGTCCATCACCAATTCCTGGAGGTTACCCAAACTCCTGTCCATCGACTCAGTGATGCATCCAACCATCTCTTCCTCTGTCATCCCCTTCTTCCATCTTCAATCTTTCCCAGCATCAGGGTCTTTTCAGATGAGTTAGCTCTTTGCATCAGGTGGCCAAAGGATTGGAGTTTCAACTTTAGCATCAGTCCTTCCAGTGAATACTCAGGACTGATTTCCTTTAGGATGGACTGGTTGGATCTCCTTGCAGTCCAAGGGACTCTCAAGAGTCTTCTCCAGCACCACAGTTCAAAAGCATCAATTTTTCAGCGCTCAGCTTTCTTTATGGTCCATCTCACTTCCAAACATGACTATTGGAAAAACCATACCCTTGACTAGACGGAACTTAGTTGGCAAAGTAATGTCTCTGCTTTTTAATATGCTGTCTAGGTTGGTCATAGCTTTTCTTCCAAGGAGGAAGCGTCTTTTAATATCTTGGCTGCAATCACCATCTGCAGTGATTTTGGAGCCCCCCAAAATAAAGTCTCTCACTGTTTCCATTGTTTCCCCATCTATTTGCCATGAATTGATGGGACCGAATGCCATAATCTTAATTTTTTAAATGTTGAGCTTTAAGCCAGCTTTTTCACTCTCTTCTTTCACTTTCATCAAGAGGCTCTTTAGTTCCTCTCTGCTTTCTGCCATAAGGGTGGTGTCATCTGCATATATGAAGTTATTGATATTTCTCCCAGCAGTCTTGATTCCAGCTTGTGCTTCATCCAGCCTGGCATTTTCCTGATGTACTCTGCATAGAAGTTAAATAATCAGGGTGACAATATACAGCCTTGATGTACTTCTTTCCCTATTTGGAACCAGTCTGTTGTTCCATGTCCAGTTCTAACTGTTGCTTCCTGACCTGCATACAGATTTCTCAGGAGGCATGGTCTGGTATTCCCATCTCTTGAAGAATTTTCCACAGTTTGTTGTGATCCACACTGTCAAAGGCATTAGGGTAGTCAATAAAGCAGAAGATGTTTTTCTGGAACTCTCACTTTTTTGATGATCCAATGGATGTTGGCAATTTGATCTCTGTTTCCTCTGCCTTTCTAAATCCATCTTGAACATCTAGAAGTTTTCACTCCACGTACTGTTGAAGCCTCAGTTGGAGAATTTTTAGCATTACTTTGCTAGAGTGTGAGATGAGTGCAATTGTTCAGTAGTTTGAGCATTCTTTGGCATTGCCTTTCTTTGGGATTGGAATGAAAGCTGACCTTTTCCAGTCCTGTGGCCACTGCTGAGTTTTCCAAATTTGCTGGCGTATTGAATGCAGCACTTTCACAGCATCATCTTTTAGGACTTGAAATAGCTCAGCAGGAATTCCATCACCTCCACTAGCTTTGTTCACAGTGATGCTTCATAAGGCCTTCAAGAAAATTAGAGATACCAAGAAAACATTTCATGCAAACATGGGCACAATTAAGGACAGAAACAATATGAGCCTAACAGAAGGAGAACATATTAAGAAGAGATGGCAACAATATACAGAAGAACCAAACAGAAAAGATCTTGACCCAGATAACCATGATGGTGTGATCACTCACCTAGAGCCAGACATCCTGGAGTCCAAAGTCAGCAGGTGGACCTTAGGAAGCATCAGCAGCAAGGCTGTTCCTAAAAGCTAAGCCCACCCCGTGCACCAGGGCCTGCGTGTTAGTTTCCTGTACGCACAGTCACCATAGCTGTAATGACTTCAGGCAACGTCCATCTGGATCTCTCAGCTTCCTCCAGTCAGGTGCTGGCCTGGCTCGGCTCGTCCTCTGCCAGGGGGCTTCCAGGCAGATCAAGGTGCTGGCCAGGCTGGGGCTCACCGAGACTGGGTCCTCCTCTGGGTTCACTCTTGCCGGATGGTGTGGGACAGAGGCCCTGGCTCCTTTCTGGCTGTCTATGGGGGCCTCCCACAGCGTGGCCCCACTTTCTCACAGCCCAGGAACACGCCCTCCTGCTGCTGTGACGAGTCTGATCAGAGAAGTGACTGCCCCACCACCCCTCTGCCATGTAATGTAACCCGGATCAAGGGGGCAGCTACCCTGTTGAACCAGAGGCTCTGCCCAGTTTCAAGGGAAGGAGATCACCCAGGCTGTGTGCCCCTGGGGACAGCCGTCTCGAGCCATCTCAGAATCCTGCCTGCTGCAGCCTGCAGGTGTCTCGGCATTCCTGAGGGCTTCCGATCAACAGCCCTGAACTCTTCATTAATTATGAATTTTGCCTAGCAACCATTGCCAAGCAACAACTCTTCAGAAAGAAACATTCAAAGAATTTGTTGGTTGCTGCGTGGTGGAGATGTGGAAGTGAGTGTCAGCGGGTGCTGGGCTGGCCAGCAGATGGGCACCCCTCTGGCCAGGCTGGGTGAGCTTGAGAAAGCCTCATTACCCCCTCTGGATGTCGGGTTCTCACCTGTCAAACTGGGATTACATCTAAACTCTCTGACTTGAAAGATGAGCAGATCCAAGGCTGCAGGTAGGAGGGGCCCTGTGGGGTTCCCCAAGTACATCAGGAGAATGACTGATCCCAGCAGACATGTTCTTCCTTCCACACTCACTCAGCACACTCTGTGCGGGGCCCAGGGACCCTCGTCCCCTCACTCATTCACTCACTCTCTCAGTGACTCACAACTGGGCACCTGCCCTGTGTGTCCAGCATTGCAACAGCCACGTTCAGGAGAGGGAAAGAACGGACCCAACAAACGAGCAATCACACCGCATGTTAGCTGGTGGAGGTTCATGAAAACAGTTAAAGCTGGAAGTGGCAGAGGGCGTTAGCAGGGGGACGTGGGGCTGCAGCTCTAAAGAGTGCTAAGGGAAGGCCTTGGTGGAAGAGAAAGCTCTGAGTAAAGGCCAGACAAACGTGAGAGGGCAAAGCAGGCAGTGCAAGCACCTGGGGCCAGCGTCCAGGCGGGGGCACCAGCAGGCACAGAGGCCTGAGGTGCAGGGGCCACCTGACCAGCTGGAGGCAAGCTGGGCACTGTGACCGGTCGTCTGAAGGAGCAGCTCCGGCAAACCCCCCAGGAGCGAGGAGGGCCAGGTGTGAGGCAGCCTCCCCTCGCACCACGACAATCCCAAGGAGGATCCTGCCAAAGGACGGCAGGCCCGGAAGTAACGCTGTTCCCTGAGCAGAGAAGCACCCAGAAACAGCGTCACACATCACAGCAGCTCCGTTTATAACCAGGCGATGCTGCAGGTCAGCAGGACAGGGCGGCATTTGTTTTAGGTGTAGACGCGTTGTGCACACTGACACAGTCTCACGTAATGTCATGACAGAAAGCAAAGAAGACTGCGACGTGCGTTTGCTGTCATACAGCTCGAGAACACACGGGAGAAGGACGCCGTGAGGCCTGCTTACGTTGGTCACTCACCGGGGACACCACCCAGCTCCTCTGCTCCTCCTCCAGGTGAAGCCCGCCGCAGCCACTGGCCACCGAGGGATGGCGGCCTACAACACGCCCGCGGGCAAGCTTGCTCCCACCTCGCCAGGAGGGCCAGCACGTGTGCTCCTACAGCACCACCAGCGGGAAGGGGGCCCGGGTGTCAGGGCGTCCCAGAGCAGGAGGCGGGGGTGTGGGCATCCCCCCCACCTCTCGCCCCCCGATGCTTGAGGTGTGAGTTCCGTCTCTCAGGCTGTGCACTTAGAGCACCTGCTGTGGTCCACGAGCCTCTGCTGGCAGCCTCTGGGATGCACGCCCGTCCTACAGACATGGTGGCCCCACTGTTACCAGGTAACTTCCCACACAACACTCACTAAACTAAAAGGGGTGGTGGTTCTGGACTGTTAAGAAAACCCTGTCCCGTGTCCACTCCTGGGTATGCTGGGGAGGAAGGGGAGAGTCCAGTGAACTGATCTTCAGGGACAAACGCCTGCCGGAAGGAGAGCCCCAGCCAGGACGCTGAGGGGAGTCAGGGGCATGGGGGAAGCTCCGAGTCACAGGGGAGACCCGCAGACCGACGGAACCGTGAGCGACCACTGTGGAGACGGGAAAATAGCTTTAGGAATCAAAATGTAAGAAATTCCTATCAAAATCCTACTGTGACATTCGAGGCGAATAAAACTTGTGTTTTTAGAAGTCTCTGATTCGTGTAGAAACTCAAACAGAGTCAAAACAGCAGCGTCTAGCAGGGCCTCCCGGGCGGGTTCAATGAGCAGGCAGGAGGGGCACGCGGCCGTCTCGTGGCTGGTCTGTGTGTAAGCAGCCCTCAGAGCTCTCTGTCCCCCTCTGGGCAGCGGCGGCCGACAGGACAGGCGTCTGGGTCTGCCATGCACGAGCCCTGAGGGAAGCGAGGCGAGAGAAGGCCAGCAGAGGCACGCGTGGCTCGGGCGCCAGGCTGCGGTGCTGGCATCTACAGACCTAAAAACGTCACAAGGTTTCCAGTAGGAGGAGAGATCTCTAAAGTCTCATCAAGAATGGAACAGTGACATAATTACACTGCTTCCAGGTTATAAACTCCTATACAGCTATTAAAAAAGAGAGGCATGAACTCTGTGGGAGAAGGTGAGGGTGGGACGATTTGAGAGAAGAGCACGGAAACGTGTACATTACCATTTGTGAAACCGATCGCCAGCGCAGGCTCGATGTCTGAGACAGGGCACTCGGGGCCGGCGCACTGGGACGACCCTGAGGGATGGGATGGGAGGGAGGTGAGGGGGTTCAGGACGGGGACACGTGGACACCCATGGCTGACTTGTGTCGATGTATGGCGAAAGCCACTACAGCGTTGTGATTACCCTCCAACTAAAATAAACTAATTTTTTTTAAACAAGGAAGGGGCAACAGCAGTTCCCTGGCGGTCGAGTGGTCGGTACTATGAGCTCCCACTGCAGGGGGCACTGGTTCACTCCCCGGCCAGGGAACTAAGATCCCGCACGCCTCATGGTGTAGCCAAAAATTCAAAAAGCAACAGAAGGGAAGCGGCAGGCCTTCGAGGACATGGGAGGGTATCGGGGCTGGGAAGAGAGCGGGTCTGCTGCAGCCTGCAGCTGCTGCGGTCACACCAGGGCGGTGCTGCAGGTCTGCGAGGGTGACCAGCAGCGAAGGCAGGACTGCATGGGCCCCCATCTCCATGCAGATCCCACAGCCCGGCCACCCAGCGGGAGCTCTGCAGCTGAGACGGGCAGGCCTGTGCTCCCCTCCCGCGGCTCCCAGACCAGCTCCCCAAGAGACACCATCTTGCCTCAGAACCCGACACCACCTGCTTACGCTCCTCGTGGGCGGGGATCTAGAAAGGGATCCGTGAGGCACATCTGCCCACGTGGTACAGTCACAGTCTGGGTGGGGAGTGTGCCCACGCGGGTGTGCGCTCTGGGCCTGTGATGACCCGCATGCATCCCCGAACACCAGACACACACGCTCCTGCCAGTTAACAGAGTGACACCTGGGAAGTGAAAGTGGCAGCAGGTGGTGAGAAAGTGGCACCTTTTTCCTTCTACCTGACATGCTCCTGGAATGTTTAAAGGATCTTTCCTATCTGCTAGTTTTATATTTATAAAATAGTTGAGGGACTTGGGACAAAGGTGACAGACTGACCATGTGAGTTTCTTTCTGCTCTCACCCAAGACCATACTGAAAGAATTTAAGATGTTTAACCATTTGAGCCCACACAGGAAACAGCGGCAGCAACGTGGTGGCTAGAGGTTTTCTCACCTTTTGGAAGGTGTGAGAAAGGACACCTGACTTACAGGCCAGGAAAGTCTCGACTCCAAGGGCTGGTGGAGAGCCACTGAGACTCCAGCAGGAAAGGAAAGGGCGCCAGGAAGAAAGAGGGCTGGGCGGTCTCCACGCATCACAGCCGGTCCCTGTGCGGCCTGTGCCCCACTCCTGGCGGACGCCACCTTCAGGACAGGAATGTAGACTTGCTCTGTGGGGTGCGGAGAGGGGAGATGGGCTCACAGGGCGCAAGAGTGAGGCCGGGCCGATGCAGAGTGGCCTCCCCAGACTCCCCTCCCAACATACAAGCCGCGGGAAGCAGGCTGTCCACCTCCTCCACCCAGCCAAAGATCAGACATCTGGCACTCCCCCAATAAAACACTGCCCCTGCCGGCTCACCAATGAAAACCTCAGCCTGAGGCACAGAGCATCCAATTAGTTCAACTGTGAACAGAACGCCAAGGATGACCAGACATATGCAGAAGACCCAACACAGAGGGCAGAGAACACAGTGACCACAGAAAGGGAAACCGCAGCAACCAAAGCAAGGCAGCAGGCAGACAGAAACTTTCCCAAAAAACACTAAGTAGCATTCTTATGGAGACACGAGAAAGCTACATGCAGTCCATGAACCAACACTATGCTCCTTCTAGAAAACCACAGTACAGAACACTGGTGATGTGTGGAGCAACAGGAACGCTCACTCCGTGGTGGCGAGGCTGCAAAGCTTTTTTGGAATGCCAGAGACGTCTCACAAAGCTCAACATAATCTTCCCATATAATCCAGCAATCACACTTCTAGGTATTTACCCACTGAGTCGAAAACAAATGTCCAGACAAAAACTACTGTGATATTTAGAATTGTTAAAAACTGGATGCATTCAAAATATTTGTTAATAAGTACATGGATAAACAAATGCGGTACATGCATACAATAGGATCCAGTGACAGAAAAAGAAATGAGCCATCGAGCCACAAACACAAATACGTATATATACGGAGGAACCTTAAAAGCCTACTGCTTACTGAAAGAAGCCAGTACGAAAAGATACACACCATGTGATCTCAAATTTACGACATTCTGGAAAAGACAGAACTACAGAGACAGTGCAAAGGTCAGTGGTTACTAGGTGCTGACATTTTTAGGTGAAATTGTTCTGCATGAGACTGCAATGGCGGATACAAGACTATATGCGCTGTACAACACTACGTGTGAACTACGGACTTCAGTTAACAATGAAACACTAACATTGGTTCATTAAACGGAACACCTGCACCACATTAATGCAAGACGCTAGAAATAAGAGAAACTAAGTGTGAGAGGGGCTTCCCAGCTGGCTCAGTAGTAAAGAATGCGCCTGCCAATGCAGGAGATGCAGCAGACGTGGGTTCAATCTCTGGGTTGGGAAGATCCTGTGAGGGAGGAAATGGCAACCCACTCCAGTCTTCCTGCTTGGAAAACCCCGGGGACAGAGGAGCCTGGGGGGCGACACGTCCATGGGGTCACAGAGAGTCAGGCAGCAATGAGCACACGTGGAGACGGTGGGAGAGGCAGGTCGGACGGGGACTCGCCACACAGTCCACTCGATTTCTCAATAAATCTAAAACTTCTAAAAACCTTACTGATTTTTTCAGATGACAGCTGGAAAAAAATGAACTTCAACCTCACCTGTTATATAAAAATTAACTCAAAATGGATCATGGAATTTAATATAAATGCAAAACTATAAAACTTCAGGAAAAAAAACACAGAAGAAAATCTTCAGTACCAAGAGCTAGTGCTTAAACCTGTCACCAAAAGCATGATCCATAAAAGGAAAAATTGATGAATTGGGATTCATTAAAATCAAACACTTTTGCTTACAAAGGACCACATTAACAGAATGAAAAGAAAGGCTACAGACTGGGAGAAATAGCTGCAAACCACAAGTCCAACAAAAAACTAGTAGCTATCTAGAATATATAAAGAACTCTCCAAGTTAAAAACCAAACAATCCAATTAGAAAATGGGCAAAAGACATAAACAGATATTTCACTGAGGAAGACATACAGATGGCAAGTAAGAACACAAAAAGATGTTCAATATCATTACCATTAGAAAGAGGCAAGTTAAAACTGCAATGAGATAAACCTATCACAATAGCTAACATTTTAAACAATGATAAAACCAAATGTGGGTGACAATGCAGTGAAATGGTATTACTTTTACACTACTGTGAAATGGTGCAGCCTTTTAGGAAAACAGTAGCTGTTTCTCATTAAACTAAGCACGTAAATATCATCAACTGCATCACGCATTTGTCACAGAGAAAGGAAAACTTACGTTTCTGCAACAATCTGAATATGAATATTCAGAACAGCTTTATTTACAAGCCCAAAACTGAAATATTTCAGATGTCCTTCAACAGGTAAGCGGTTAAACAGACTGTGGTCCATCTGTACCATGGAATACTGCTTCGCAATAAAGGAGCAGACTACAGACACAGGGACAACCAGGTGACTCTCCAGGGGATTACACTGAGTGGAAGAAAGCCAATCACAAAAGGCTTCACACTGCATGATTCCATTCACATACACTCTTGAAATGACAAAATTACAAAACTGGAGGAGGTGAGTGACTGTCTAGGACCAGGGATCAGGGGAGAGGAGGCTGTAAAGGGTGGTGCAGGGATCCTGGTGGTGAGCATTCTGCGTTCTGACTGCATTAATGTCAGAATCCTGATTGTGACATTTTCCTACATCACCAGGGGGAAACTGGGTAAAAAACACAGGTCTCTCTGCATTCCTTATAATTGCATGTGACTATCTCAAGACAGCCTCATTGGAAAAGTCTCATTTACATGCTAGGAAAGATTGAAGGCAGGAGGAGAAGGGGATGACAGAAGATGAGATGGTTGGATGGCATCACCAACTCGATGAACACGAGTTTGAGCAAGCTCTGGGAGTTTCTGATGGACAGGGAAGGCTGGCATGCTGCACTCCATGGGGTCGCAAAGAGTCAGACATGACTGAGCGACTGAACTGAACTGATCCCAAGATAAACAGTTTAGTTAAAAATATAAAATTATGACAATGCTGTTTTTAAAAAACATCTATGTGAGGACTGGAAGATAAAGTTGAAGAAACCTAGTAGGAAGTGGAACAAAAGGAAAAGGAGGTGGAAAATAGGAGAGGGGAAAAAAAAAAGTCTCAAAGAATTAGTCCAGATGGCCCCTCATTTCTTAACTGGAGGCCCAGAAAGACAACAGAGAAGATACAAGAAGATTGAAATTGTTTGGATGCCAGGATCGGGGAAGCCATGGAGAACTGAGCCAGCTTGTGCTGAGTCCCAGAAAGGCTGGGAATCAGAGACTCGGGGCTCCTTAGGGCTGGGGCCGGCTGCTGGGTGGCCTTGCTCCCCACTCATCTGCACAGCCAGGGCACCCCCTTCCCCAGCCCTAGAAGATGACAGATGGATTCTCGTGGAGGTGAGGCAGAGGCTCCAGGGACAGCCGTGAGGCTCCTAACTGGGAGTAGGGAGCAGCAGAAGGTCTACACGTGGGGTCACGAGACTCCAAACCCCACACACCATCACTCACAGTACACTCACCAGGGAGAGCGTGGGGTCACCGCCAGGAGGAACACCCATCCACAAGACCCACCCCAAACACAGTCTCATCCATGCGTGTTTGACTGTGTGAAGCACAGCCCACGCACGGTGACGCGCCCACATCGCCTGTGCCGGCTAGATGGACTTGCACCGACCCCACACACCTGTCCCCACGTCCCAGCAGCCCCATCCCTGGCTAGCCCCACCAGGTGCTGGCATCTGGTGGCACAGACGCCTCCTGCTGTTTCCAGGGTTCTGTAAGGGGAACCGTGTGTGTGCACTGCCTCCGCGTGACATCACATTTGTGAGAGCTGCCTGTAGGAGCATGTGTGCAGATCACTCACTGTCACTGCAACACAACATCCACCGTGGGATACACTGCTTCATCCATCCTACCGTCCATGGGCACTGGGGTGACTTCCAGGTTCAGCTCTTAGATACTCTTGTGTTTAATCAGCTTTTAGCGCCTCCCATTTAAATATGACAGGTAAGGATCACCAAACATGGAAAACAGAGGGTCTCAGAGGACCTTCCATACAGGCAGGCAGCAGAGCAAAACTTGAAAGTGAAACTAAAATGAATATCTTCTGAGCGATACGGAAAGATCCATAAAGGAAACAACAAAGGAAATTCAGGGAACAATTTCTAAGGAGTGCTCAGAAAGTAAATTGGTGGGAGCACAAATTTTACAATTAGGATGACTGCAAGACAAACTTGAGGAAATCTTCCAAAGAGTAAGATAAACGGACAAAGGGAAGAAAAGAGAACCAGACTGTGGATCCAAGATGTCCAACATCTGAGTGACAGGGATCAGGGAGACTAGAGAAAACCCAGCACAGAAAACAATGAAACAGGGCACTCCAGAACTGAATAACCTTAGCTACCACATTGAGAGGCCTCGAGAAGAGCCCGAAGAACAAAAAAGACCCAAATTCAGACACACCCGCACCACAGAGGCTTGCGTGGGGCCAGCACAGGACACCTGAGGGAGGGAGGCCAGTGGCGCCCACTTCCTCAGAGCAACATGGAAGCTGGAGGAGCCCCATATACTGAGGGAAAACATGCTCCTTCCTGGAATGCAACACGCAGCCACGCTATTATCAGGGACATGCAAAACATGCATTCTAGAGGGAAACACAAAACACAGCATTTATGAGCACCACGGCCTCCAAAGTGCTGCCTCCCCATACGCACTTATGAAGGAGCCCCTGGAGGATGCACTCGATCACAAGAGGAGATTACACGAGGAGAGGGACATGGGGACCCCAGATGTGGGTGCACTCAGGACAAAGGAAACCACAGCTCCCGCCAGGTTAGCACCCTGGGCCCCAATTTAAGTTGGTAGATTACCTAATGTGTTTGAATAATAACAATAACAAATATAGGGCTATTCCAGGAGGGAAAATGCGTAAGAAAACAAGGTAATCAGAGATACTATGAACAGGGCACAGAATTTTTGTTTTAAGCTTGATGTGCTATAATCCGAATTTGTAAACTACACACATTTTATTATGCTAAAAGATAAGTACAGAAAAAGTCTATTCACAATTCAATAAAATGAGTTAACACCAATATAAAGACCCTTGGCCTGGAAATTTTAAAGCTCTCTTAAGCAACATTTGGATTAAAAAAGAAATCAAAACCCACATTTGGGATATCCAGATACACTAAAAACAGTACAGCTGAGTTAATGCTCCTCAGAGAAAAAAATCATAGCCTTAAATATTCATGCTAATAAACAAGAAGCAATGAAAATAATTGAATTAAATACCCCTACAATTCTGATACCAATTCCAATGTATGTGCTTTTATAACACCACCAAACAATTCCCCGACACCAGCTGGGGGTCCTGCAATTCACCCTGGCTGAAAGTACCCGGAAGGACCGTCAGGTCAGAGGCTGTCTCACAAGACGTCCCATCCCGGTGCCCCCGCCCCCGTGACACGTCCAGATTGCCCCTGGGCTCCCCTCCTGCCCACTGCAGACCGGATGCTCCAGATTGCCCCTGGGCTCCCCTCCTGCCCACTGT
>ML660201.1:55647001-55699068 GCA_007570785.1 Antilocapra americana
AGATTGCCCCTGGGCTCCCCTCCTGCCCACTGTAGACCGGATGCTCCTCTTTGCCAGCGAGGCTCAAAGAGCCCAGAGAGCCGTGTCTCCTATGAAATAACGGATTTACTGCAGGAGGCGACTCAGGAGCCGCCGAAGGGGAGAGAGGCACAGGCGAGGCCTGGGTTGTTGCAGACAGGATGGCGAGCGGCGAGTGCACGTCAGCGAACTGAGACGGGACTCGTTCGAGAGGGCTCTTACACCGGACCGCCTGCACCTGCCGGGGACGCCCCCGACGCCCCTGCAGGACCACCGCCTTGCAGCCGGCAGCCCGCTCCTCCGGCTGAGTCGCCGGCTGCCCCTGGAAGCCCTTTGGCGCCCACAGCCCCGCCGGGGCCCCTCCAGCTGCTCCACGAGGCCCATCAGCGCTTTCAGCCCGACTCGGCCGAACCCCCTTTTCTGACAGCAAAGGGACACAGGCCGCCTTCCCCAAGCGCGCCCACCCACCAGGCGCCCCGCACCTCTCCTCGGCGCTCCGGGGGCCAGCTGGGTCAGTGACAGCGGGGTGCTGATGCCCACCTCCGGCCCTCTGCGCCCTCCAGGGGCGCGGCGGCTGCGGAACCGAGAACGCCAGCTCCCCCGGGACCGGCGGAGGCGCCCCGCCCTCGTCACTGGACATCCCCGGGCCCCCGTCGCCCGAGGCAGGCGAGGGGACGCAGCGGACACCGCGACGCCGCACGCGCGGCCCGGCGGGGCCCTCGGGCCAAGCGCGCGCCTTACCTTCCAGCTCCGCTTGCGGCGAGCAGGGCGAGCGCGTGCGCAGGCGGCGGCCAGTCTCGTCTGAAGGGCCGGCCGGACTTGGTCCGACCACCGGCAGGAGGACAGGCACCGCCAGGAGGGGCGGCCACCTCTGGGCCGCCGGCGGGGGCTGGCCGGGCACGGGTGGCCCTGCCGCCTGGGGAGGACCAGGTTGGGCCCGCCCGGCGAGGCTCCCAGGCCCGCGGAAAGGAGGCATCACAGACGCCTCCCCGTGGGCACCGCGACCTGGAGTGCCCGGTGGTGCTGCGACAGACGACTCGCCAACGTGCTGCCCACGAAGGCCTGGGGCTCGGGCCGCTAGACCCAGGCGCTGCCAACTGGCCCCGCAGATCTCCACGCGGGGAGGCGGCCACAGCCCCGCTGAAGCCCTGCCGGGAGCCCGGAGCCGCCACGGCGAGAGCCAGAACCCAACGCGGGCACCTGGCCAGAGGGTAGGCTTCCAGAAGCTTCCCGGAGCCCAGGGCCTCCTGGTGAGTTCTGGGCCTGGCCTCCTCAGACCGTCCTCCATGGACCCTGTGAGGTTCTGTGGGTTCTGGTTCTGTTCTCCTCAGAGCCTCCTCCGTGGACTCTGGAAGGTTCTGTGAGTTCTGGGTCCGTTCTCCTCAGACCCTCCTCCATGGACTCTGGAAGGTTCTGTGAGTTCTGGGTCTGTTCTCAGACCCTCCTCCGTGGACTCAGTGAGGTTCTGTGAGTTCTGGGTCTGTTCTCCTCAGACCCTCCTCCGTGGACTCTGGAAGGTTCTGTGAGTTCTGGGTCCGTTCTCCTCAGACCCTCCTCCGTGAACTCAGCGAGGTTCTGTGAGCGCTCCTTCTGTTTTCTTCAGTGATGGCTCCACAGCCTCCAGAAGGTTCTGGGGGGACCCAGGCCCAAGTTCAGGACGGAAAGCCCAGGTGTGCGCGGCGGGTGAGGAGCCGCTCCGCATTCCAGCCGCCCAGGCGGGAGCGCGGGCTGCGCGGAGCCTCACGCGCCGTCCGCCGGGGAGGGGCGGACAAGGTCGGCGGGAGGGTGCGGCCAGGTGCCGGGACATGACAGCGTCAGGGGCTTTCAGGGTCCAGCGGTCTTCACGGCGCCTGGCGAACCAGCTGGGAAGGCGGGGGCCAGGTGGTCCTGGAGAATGCTCTCACCTGCTCCCTGACGGGGGTCCCCTGAGCGAAGTTCTACCACAGAGGGAGATGTTGTAGAGAACCTTCCAGAAGCAGGAATCAGCCTCCCCATTTTACTGGCCCAGAGCTGCCCAGGCTCCTCGGGAAACCCCTCGGGGGTGTTTCTTGGGGTGGGAAGCAGGGACCACCCTCGAGAGGCCTGGCCGAGCATCCCCCTCCCCAGGCGACAGCCCCCACTCCTGAGGCAGTTTCTACCTGCGCCTCAGCTGCGTGGTTGTGACAAATACCCAGCGGGGGCGGCTTAAACGACAGACCTTTCCCTCCATGCGGGAGGCTGGACGTCTAGGACCCAGGTGTCCGCAGGGCTGCTTCCTCCCGAGGCCTCTCGCCTAGGCCAGTGCGTGGTCCTCTCCCCGTGTGTGCACGTGGAGGACCCCTGTGCGTGTCTGGGTCCTGATCTCTTACAAGGACACCAGACTGGATTCGGGTCCACGCTGATTTTCAGTCAGTCGCCTCTTTAAAGCCCGGTCTCCCAATCAGAGCCTCATTCTAATACGGTTAGGACTTTCACATATGAATTTGAGCGGAGACATAATGCAGTCCATAACACTGCTGTTTAACTAGGGTTGCCAGACTGAGCGAGTAACACACAGGACTCCAAGTTAAACGTGCATTTCAGAGAAGCAACACGCTTCTGCAGTTTATCTGGGATTCAAATTTAACTAAGTGTCCTGTGTTTTCTCTGGCAGCCTCATGCTTAACAAACCACTCCAGATTCTGTGGCTTAAAATCACAAGCACTAATTACTGCTCACAGGCCTGCAGGCCAACTGTTTGGGGTCAGCTGGCTGTAGGCTGGTCTTGGCTGGCCTTTTCCTGGGCAGCTGGCCTCTCCTCCACTTGGTCTGTCACCACCAACAGGTTGGCCCAGCTTTGTTCCTATGAGCCTGGAGGAAATGACCCCTGCAAGGCCCTTGAGGCCTTGCCTCAGAACTGGCACACCAACACTCCAGCCACACGATGTGGGTTGGGTCAAGTCACAGGGCCAGCCCAGACTCCAGGGATGGGGAGATGGACCCTCCATCCTACTGGGAGGGGCAGTCACATGTGTCACGCAGAGGAGTAAGGACTGGGGACACTTTTTTCCCCTTTTATTGAAGTATAGTTGATTTAGAATGTTAATTTCTGCTGTACAACAGTGATGGAATTATACATACGTGTATATATAAAAATATACTCCACCATCTTTTCCATTATGATTTATCATAGGATATTGAGTATAGTTCCCTGTGCTGCACAGGAGGACCTTACTGTATATCCTGTGTAGCATGGTTCAATTTGCTGATCCCAACCTCCCAGTCCGCCTTCCCACCTAACCTCCCCCCCAAGTCTGTTCTCTTCGCCTGAATCTGCTTGTTTCCTAGACAAGTTCATCTGTGTTATTTCAGATTCAACATATAAGTGATCTCCTGGTATTTTTCTCTTTCAGACTTCACTTAGTGTAATCTCTAGTTGCATTCACGTTGCTGCCAATGGCATTATGTCATTCTTTTTCATGGCTGAGTAATAGTCCATTGAGTGTATGTACCACATCTTCTTCATCCGTTCACTCACTGATGGACATTCAGGTTTATTGTGTCTTGGCTTCTGTAGATAGTGCTGCTATGAACACAGTGCTGCCTGTATCTTTTTGAATTAGTTTTCTCTGGGTGTATGCCCAAGAGTTGAATTGCTGGATCATACGGCAACTCCATTTTTAGTTCTCTAAGGAACCTCCATACTGTTCTCCACAGTGGCTGCACTAATTTACACTGCCACCAACAGGGTAGGAGGGTTCCCCTTCTCTCTACACCCTCTCTGGCATTTGTTATAGATTTTTACTGATCATTCCTAGAAGTGTGAGGTGAGACCTCATTTAAGTTTTGATTTGCATTTCTCTAACAATTAGTGATGCTGAGCATCTTTTCCTGTGCCTATTGGCCATATGTATGTCTTCTTTGGAGAAATGTCTTATTTACGTCTTGCACCCAATTTTTATTGGTTTTATTGAGTCATGTGAGCTGTTTGTATATCATGGCAATTAAGCCCTTGTCAGCTGCATTATTTGCAAGTATTTTCTGCCACTCCATAGGTTGTCTTTTTGTTTATCGTCTCCTTTGCTGTGCAAAAGCTTCTAAGTTTGATTAGGTCCAATCTGTTTATTTTTGTTTGTATTTCTATTGCCTTGGAAGAGGGACCTAAGGATACATTGATACGATTTATGTCAAGAAGTGTTTTGCCAGGATCTCTTCTGGGGGTTTATGGTGTCTTGTCTTACATTTAAAGTCTTTGAGTCATTTACTTTTGTGTGTGGTGTGGTAGTATTCTACCTTCATCAATTTGCACACAGTTGTCCAACTTTCCCACTTGCTGAAGAGCTTGTCTTTTCCCCATTGCATATTTTTGCCTCCTTTGTTGAGGACTGACTGACACAGGCCTATGGGTTTATTTCTGGTTCTCTCTTGTCTCAGTAACCCATGCCTCTCTTTGTGCCAGTACCATGCCACCTGATGACTGCCGCTTTGCAGCACTGTCTGAAGCCTGGGAGGGCTGTGCCTCCTGCTCTGCTCTCTTCCCTTAGGATTGTTTTGGCAATTCTGGGTCTCTTCTGGTTCCATATAAGTTTTAGGATTGTTTGACTAGTACTTGAAAAATACCAATTTAACAGAGAACTCATTAAATCCGTAGACTGCCCTGGGTAGCATGGACATCTCAATGACGTTAACTCTTCCGACCCAAGAGCCTGGGATGGCTTTTCATTCCCTTTAATTGTCTTCAGTTGTCTCTGTTCATGTTTTACAGTGCTCTGCATACATCTTTCACCTCCTTTATTCCTAAGTCCTTTTTTGATGCAGTTTTGAAAGGAATTGCCTCTCTACATTCCCTTTATGATATTTCATTGTAAATGTAAAGAAACACAACTAATTTCTGTGTGTTAACTCGTATCCTGCTACTAGCTGAATTCACTTATCAGTTCTAGTAATTTTTGTGTGGAGTCTTTAGGGTTTTCTATATCATCTGCATATGATGACACGTTTACCTCTTCCCTACCACTCTGAATACCTTTTCTTTCTGTTGTCTGACTAGTGTGTCCAGGACGTCTAATAATATGCTGAATAGAAGTGGTGAGAGTGGGCATCCTTGTCTTGTTCCAGATTTTAGTGGGAAGGCTTTTACCATTGAGTATCATATTGGCTGTGGGTCTGTCACAAATAGCTGTCACTATGTTGTGATATGTTCCCTTGAGACCCACTTTCACAAGGGTTTTTATCATGAATGGATGTTGAATTTTATCAGATGCTTTTTCTGCATCTATTGAGATGATCAGTGGCTGTAATCTCTTCTTTTTGATGATGGGGTATATCACATTGATTTGTGTATGCTCAACCACCCTTTTGACTCTGAGATGAATCCAAATTGGTTCTGGCATACGGTCTTTTTTATGTGCTGCTGGATTCGGTTTGCTAATACTTTGTTGAGAATTCGTACACCTACAGTCATCAATGATACTGGTAATTTTATTTTTTGGTAGTGTCTTTGGTTTTGGTAGCAGGGTAATCGTGGCTTCATAGAATGTCTTTGGGAGTGGAACAGGGACACTCCTGCAGTCAGTCTACCCTGGCAGCCTTGGAGCCCCCAGAACTGAGTCCACGGTGACTTCCACACGGGATGGTGGAGTTTGGACACAGGGCAAAGTGGGAGCCATAGTCATGGGGCGGCGGGAAGGGTCCCCAGTGTGTAAGAGCACACGATCGCTCCAAAGCCTGCTCCACAGACTCTGCTCTGAGACCCTTGGTTATCAACCACAACTCATCACAGGCACGCCTCCCACGGCGCCACTGCAAGTCTGCTCTCAGACCAGCTCAAAGTAGCACATGCCTCAGTAGGTCAACTCACGTGAAGTCTTTGGTTTCCCAGTGCATGTGACAAGTTGTGTTTACACATACTACAGTCTCCTAAGGGTACAATCGCATTATCTCTAAAAAATGTACTTGTCTTAATTAAAAAATACTTTCTTGCTAAAAAATGCTAACCCTCACCTAACTAGACTCAACTCTTGTTCAGCTTCTAGAATCCAGTGGTCGCAACCCAGGAGCCCACGCCAGGGCAACAGGCCGTCTGCTCCTCGTGCTGGCCAGCCCAGCAGGTCTGCAGGCCCCTGTGCACAGAGCTGGGACATCCCTTTTCCTGACTCCAAACCAGCCTCCTGGCAGAAGGGATTCTGAGAGTCAATTACCATGGGAAGTATTTCAGCTGGCAGGAATCCAGGTGCCTGTCGGCCTTCAAGGGCCCCCACCCGAGATTTAATGGGCTTTATAGGCACGCTGAGTGCTCGCCCCAGCGGTGGCGGCTCTGCGGCTGCTCCCTGACCCAGGGCTGCACGCCACGAGGACGTGCCGGGGCTTCACACACTTCCTGCTGACGTCTGAGCAGGACTCCCAGCTGTCCGCTGACCTCCGTGGATGGAGCCACAGGGAACAGTCTCAACCGGCAGGGAGTTAAGCTGAGAAACACTCCATCGTCTCAGCTGCTCGTGGCCACAGCAGCTCTGGGCAGATGTGCCTGATACCAGGGGCCAGGGAGAGAGACTGCTGGAAAAGACACTCAGATCTCTACAAGGGCCAGCAAGGAGCCCTGGCGGTTTGTAAGGCGCTGTCAGAGGCTGGGACAGGGGCAGTGACACCCCTGACAGTGCTCTGTGGCCTGGCTCAGCTCACCCACAGAAATAACTGGGGTGCATGGGGGGGAGCACCATGGAGCCCCCTCGCCTCCCCCACGAAGCTCTATGAGTAGAGGGGTTAGAGGAACAAGGGGAGGAAAGAACTGGAAACACAGGGTGGGGTGCAGGCTCCCCCACCCACCACCTGGGAAGCATGAGCCCCGCCTCCCATGACCTTCATTAGAGGCTCTGGGCCAGAGCTGGTGGGACTCAAACAGAAGGCAAAATCCAGCTCAGGGCGGGGTGGTCAGGGGCGAGGCCCCATGGCCTGGAGGGCTTGTTGCACAAAACAAACACTTCCACAATTTCATGAGAAGGTGCGGAATGAGGGGAACAAAGTCCCAGCACCATGTCTGGAGAGGCCAAGAAATGGCCTCTGGATGGTCCCCATTGGAAATGTTGACATCCAGAACATTCTGCTATATCTGTGATGTGAAGATCAGCCAGACACTGGATGGGAAATGCAGAACACCAAAGATGGAAAGCAGATCCTAAAATAGTGAAGAACTTTTGAGGAAAAACAGCCAACTTCTTCAGAAGAATGATGGAGTCCATAACAATGGTAGGAAATAACTCAACAGAATTGAATATCTGGAAAAACTACCTTTCAAAGAATAGGATGAAGTGAAACAAATTACAGAAAGAAAAGTAGTTTTTTCTTTGCACTGGCAACAAAAGAAAAAATAGATCTCATGAAAATTGAAAAATTTTATGCATTAAAAAACAGTAACAACAGAGTAACAGGCAACTCAGAGAATGGGAAAAAATATTTACAAGTCATAGAATGTTAACAGATGAATATCTAGAACTCAACAACAAAAATCCAATTTTAAAAAGGAGCAAAGGATTTGAATAGCTGTTTCTCCAAAGAAAATGTGCAAATGGTTAATAAGCAAATGAAAACGATGCTCAACATCTCTAATCATTAGGAAACGCAAATCAAAACCGTAATGGCATACCACCTTGTCACAGTGGCTACTATCAAAGAGGAGAAACACCGCAGAAAACAACGTGCGCTGACAAGGGTGTGGAGGAGCCAGAGCCTGACCCTGTGGTCGCGGGGCGTAAAGCGGCCCGGTCCCCTGGGAGCCTGGCATGTCAGCGCTCCAAAAACCAAGACAGTTACAGAGCGACTGATGGCCCAGCGATTCCACTCCTGGGCAAGAACCGAAAGCTGGGTCTCAAGAGCGTCTGCACACTCGTGCTCACGACGTTTTCACAACAGCTGAAGGTAGAAGTACTTCAAGTTAGCCATCCACAGGTGACTGGAGAAACAAGATATGGTCCAGCTACACAATGAAATACTAGTGAGACTTAAAAAGGAAAGAAATTCTGGTTCATGTGACAACATGCATGAACCTTAAGGACATTATGCTCAGGGATATAAGCTGGTCACAAAAATAGAAAGACTGTAGGATCCACTTAGATGAGGTCCCTAAAGGAGTCAAATCCATAGAGACAGAAAATAGGATGGTGAGTGCCAGAGGCCAAGGGAAGGGAAGTGTTTAATGGGGACAGAGCTTCAGCTTCAGGAGATGAGAAAGTTCTGGAGATGGTGGTAATGATCACTGTACAACGTGAATGTGCTTAATACCACTGAGCATGACACTTAAAAATGGCAGTCAGCTTTGTTATGTGTATTTTACCACAGTTTTGAGAAAATTAAAAGAAACAGAGTTTATCACAAAGTGAAAGTCTTTGAAGGGTTCAGTATTCTGTTTTTCAGAGTTCCTTCTCCATCTTTCCCAGGTCCCACCCTGCCTGCTTGCTCTGTTTCCTGGGTTCCATCCTTTAATCCTGAACCCAGTATGAGATTTCTCATTCTTTTATTAAAAGCTACGCATTTAAAACACAACATCAAGAAAGTGAGAATAAAAATTTTTTACATATTAAGAAAAGTAAACAAAGAGAATTCCCTGACATTTTGGCACTTTCACTGTCGTGGCCTGGGTTCAAACCCTGTTCGGGGAACTGTGATCCCTCAAACGGCATGGCCTGGTCAAAAACAAACAAACAAAGTGAAAAGAAAACTCAGAATGGAAGAAGAATTTCTGCAAATCATGTATCTGATAGTGGATTTGTACCTGTAATATAGAGAGAACTCTTACAATTAAACAATGAAAAGACAAATGGGCAAGGGCTCTGAGGAGGTGTCTCTCTAAAGAGAACACACAGCCAGCGTGTGGCCAATAAGCACGCGAAAAGATGCTCAGTCTCACAAGCCACCAGGGAAACGCAAGTCAAAACCACAACAAGCGATTCCACACCAGTAAGACGGCAGTGGCCAGACGGGCAGATGGCAGCCGGCGTCGGTGACAGTCAGAGGGACCAGGACCCTTGTGCAGGGATGTGTTAGTCGCCCGGCCGTTTTCCCCTCTCTGCCACCCCAAGGACTGTAGCCTGCTGAGCTTTTTTGTGCATGGGTTTTCCAGGCAAGAATACTGCAGTGGGTTGCCATTCCCTTCTCCAGGGAATGTTCCCAAACCAAGGATCAAAGCCAGGTCTCCTGCACTGAAGGCAGCTTCTTTACTGTCTTAGCCTCCAGGGAAGGCCCGGGTGCGCTAATAGTGGGAAGGTAAAATGGTGCAGACACTGTGGAAACCAGTCTAGCGGTTCCTTAAATTACTAAATATAGAGTTACCATACGATCCAGCAATTCCACTCCTAGTTATGTGCCTATGAGAATGAGCGTACGTTCACCTGAAAACCTGCACACAAATGTGCACAGCAGTACTGTTCTTAAGTCAAGAACTGGAAACAGTTCAGACGCCCTTCAACTGATGAACGGATGAATACATCCATGCAGTGGAGTATCATTCAGATGTCAAAGGAGTGAGGCATGACACAGGCTACCACAGACATGAACCTTGAAAACATGATACTAAGGGAAAGAACCCAGGCACAAAGGGCTACGTATTGTGTGCCTGCGTTTGCGTCAAGCGCCCGGAACAGGCAATCTATGGAGACAGTGAGCAGGTGAGCAGGGCAAGAGCTGGGGAGAAAGGGCGCGAGTGGAAGCTACCAGGTGTGGGGGCTTTTCTGGGGTAATGGCTGGGTTCTGAAAGGGACTGCAGTGGTGGTCGCCCAGCTGCGTGGCCAGGAACCACACTGAATGTTGGACTGTGCGGGACGTGACCAGCAGCTCAGCAAAGCTGTTGAGGAAACACAAATCAGAGCATTTCCTCTCTTCCCCAGTTCTCTCCCCAAGCTTGGGGAGATCCACCACAGCACAGGAAACCAAGAAAGCCTCTGTTAGCAGAACTCACTCTCCAAAAAAGCAACAGTTAAGACAGACATCAGCACACACACGCATACCATGCTCTTCATCTCTAGAACACTGGTCTAGTCCCACTCTGTCCAGTGGAAACAGAAAATGAGCTAGAAACGTAGCCTTAAAGTTTCTAGTGGCCGTACTTGAAAAGTTAAGAGGAACATGTAACATTGAACACCATCTTAGGTAAGCCGTCTGCTCCATTACTATCACTTTGTCAACATAAACAGTTTTAATGAGCTACTTTACATCCTGTGGGTTTTACAGCAGCAGTGGTCTCAGCTCAGCTGGCCCGTCCAACTCTCCCAGCAGCAGAGCCTCCGGCAGTGAGAGATTCACTCTCCATCCCCACGACAGATCAATTTGAGCAAAGCCAGAAAAAGGAATCTGTTGGCTAATTAACTGAAGGCCACAAGAGATCTTGTCTACAGGAAGCACTGGGTCCACGAGTTCAGCCTCTCTCCCCCTCATCTCTGGGCCCCACACTTTTAAGCTGGTGTCACCCCTGCCCCCAAGGCACCCCACACTAAGGAGTATTCACTCTTTTCAGCAGTTTCAGGGAAAACAATTTTTCCTGATGATGTGGCCTGCTCAGCCTGATCGGCAGGAATGCTCTGACTGGCCAGCTGGGGTCATGGGCCTGTCAGAGCCGTCACAGCCTCGCTGGAGCACTCCCCTGGGTGTGGAGGGGGAGCAGCTCCCAGCACCAGGCACTCAGGCCACAGACGGAGCCCAACACCTGCACCCCAGCCCAGCACGGCCTCTGGGGTTGAAGATGCACACAGCACTGCTGGTGGTTTGTTAATGCAACTTCTTGACTGTCTGCAGCTTATTTAATCTTGTTTCCAAGCTTCTGCCCTACTGAGAAGTAGGAACAAACCTTAAACCTCAAATATCTTAATCTAGTGGTATTTAAGTGGTCTCCTTTGGGGACTTTTGTGGTGGTCCGTTGGTTACGATTCCACCTGCAATGCAGGGAACACAAGTTCGATGCCTGGTGAGGGAATTAAGATCCCACATGCTGCAGAGCAACTAAGCCCCTGCCTGGCAACTGCTGAAGCCCGTGTGCCATGTGACTCACTCAGCTCAGACCAGAGGCAGCCAAATAAATAAATAATAGTAAAAAAAAATCAACAGTCTCCTTCTGGAAAATGTTAAGTTCCAGGTCACATTTCAACTCCCTAACAGGGCTCTTCCTCCCTTTATCTTCTTCCCACGACGGTGGTGGCGTCTGAGGCAAAGGAGACAAGGGTTTCTGACACTAGGAAGGGAGGTCTGCTTCTCTCTCGGCCTCCAGTGGAAGGGCCTCACCCACTCAGGGACGTCCTGCACGTCTGGACAGGCTGTGCCCCGCACAGCTCCACAGAGGCGCCATCAAGTTAGGCTGCGGTGGGCACCGGTCTTCCGGGAGTGGTGTGCGCAGCAGCCCAGATCCCGCCCACCTCTAGTCCTCAGCCTCGGTCCTCCCTGAACGTCCCGGCTTGGGGGCAGCTGCAGCCGCTCTGCAGCGACTCCAGAAGCCGCGCTGCTGCCCGCCCTGCTCAGCCGCCGCCTCCTCTTCTGGACCCCAGGCTCCTTCCTGCAGCTTACAGCCCCCCAGCACCTCTGTGCCTCGGCCGGCCTCGCTGGACTGGGGCGCTATCCCCCAGCCCCTCATTCTGCCCCTTCCTCACCAGGTGCGGCAGGGGCCTCCCTCGCCGGCCCCCAACCCCTTGCCTGAGTCCTCGCTGGTGCAACTCGGGGTGCTGGTGGCACTGGGGCAGCCTGAGGGGGGCTCCCAGACCCCGGCCCTCTCGACAGCTCCGCCCTCCAGGGCACCATCAGCCCGCAGGGTCGGTGGGGCTGCGCCCCTCTGTGTGGCCCAGGAGGCCGGGTACCGAGTCCGAGAGCCGCACTCCTAGCTGGGAGACCCCTTCCCCAGAGACGTTTGAGGAATGTGTCCCTCAGAAAATCAGCTCACACGAGGACGGGGAAAGGGGCTCCTTCGGGCACCAAACGCCGCCCCGCGGCGCACCCCCACCCCGTCCCCTTAGCGTCTCACCTGGGAGTGGGGTTCCCGAGAGGCCGGGCCTCGGCGGGGCAGCATCCGGCCGGGGCCGATGGACGGGCCGCAGGGCCCGCGGGCCGCGGGGAGGGCCCCCGGCTGGGGAAAGCGGGAGGGCCTCGGGCGCAGACTGCGGCCTCCGGGCCGAGGAGAAGGGCGGCGGCCGGCCCGGGAGCGGAAGTGCGGGCTGCGCCGCGGCTGGGCCGGCGCGTGGCACCGGCGGCGCCCGAAGGAGCCTCGGGAGGGTGCGATCGAGGGCCGCCAAGGAGCCTGACGCAGCCTCTGCTTCTCTCGGCCCGAGGCTCCCTCAGCTGGGCTACCTTTTGGCCTCGCACGCTGCCGACCCAGCTGCCGACCCAGCCTCTGCTCCCTGCTGGACACGCCCGCCCGTCACCCCGGCCCCTCCCCAGGGGGCCCTGCCTGTCCAGCTGGCCGCCACCACAGGTCCCCGTGTGCAGTCACAGGGGTGTTCTCAGGCCCTGTTCCCCGAACCCTGCCTCCCCACTGCCATGGCTTCGTGCAGAGCTTGGCGCACAGAAGGGCTCAGCCCAGCGTGCTGGAGCCTTCACGCCGGCCACCAACACCCCCCACCCCGTGCGCTGGCCGGCGCAGCAGGCGAGCCCCGGCCTTGTCAGTCAGGGCTAAGAGCCTGGATGCTCCCATGTGCACGACAATCAGATGGTGCTGCCCGCCTCCCCGGCCTGCAACCTGCTTGATTTGAACGCTGATTGCGCCCAGAGACCGGCGCCTGCTTTCCCGTGCCCGCCAGCGGGGCCGGGGCCCTAGTCAGGGCTGATTACGCGGCGAACTGGCTACATCACACCCCAAACGGGCCCATGTTTGCTAAATTTGTTTCCGATGCAATTTCATGCTGATTACGCTGATTTCTCTGGTGATTGAGCCTGGCGCTGAGCTCGCTGCCCTGCAGACCGACTGTCAGGTTGGGCCTGTTTTTGGAGCAGGAGGTACTGATGATGATTTATGGGCCACTATCAGCGCTCTCCGGCTGGAGATGCTGCAGGCAGGCTGGAGAGCCATCGGCTTCTCTGGGGACCTCTCCTGCCGCATGGCCGGCTTTCAGTCCCCCAAGGCTACTCCCCACCATGCCCCTCAGCTTCCCTGTGTCTGACTGGCTGTGAGCTCCATCCACACCAGTTCACTTGGGCAGGACAGGGGCTGAACCACAAGGGGACGGTCAGCCTCGTCACCGTCACCGTCTGGCTCAGCCTGCAGGTCAAGCATAGGCAGAGGTGCAGGTCACTCTCTGGGGTCCGTCACACCCTTCCTGTTCTGACATAGGTGGGGACCCTCTGGATGGGGCTCAGGCCCTTGTTTAAGTCTCAGCCGAAATGCCCAGTGGCCCTGGGGCCAGGTATGATGCTGGGCCCCCCACCCTCAGGGCCCACCAAAGAACAAAGGTGGTAGTTCTGGGAGGGCCCTGCTGCAGTCACCCCTGAGGGCAGGAGCCTTGACACCCCAGGAAATGCTGCTCAGAGGGGGTGGGGGGAGGTGGAATGGGCTGGCTGTTCTGCTGCCCTCGTGGCTCCACCCTAGACCCCTCCCAGCAAGGAAAACCCGGAGCCAGAGTTTTAGCAAAAATGTTTACTCTCCTTAATGTGTGTGTATTTACAAGTACTAAATCTGAGACAGTAAAATAGGAAATAGCCGTGTATTTACACAACCTGCAAGCCTAGCGCCGTCAGCCACGCCACCCTGGGGAGAGGTGGCAGCCGAGGGGCCGCTCAGGCCGCCGAGCGAGCGCTCTTCTTTTGGGTGGGGGTTTCTGCGGCATTAAAGGACAGCTAATTGTGGGCTTCGTCTTAAAAATATCTCTCTCTCTAAATATATCTATTCTAGCTTGTGTAGCACCAACGGCATGAGCCCTCAGCTCTGGCACTGGGGGGAGAGCCAGGCAGGGCTCGCTCAGCAAGGGCAAAGCAGGGCGCGGGGGCCTCTCCTGTGGGCCGGGGCCGGGGCCGGGCCCGGGTCAAGGAGTGTGGGCAAGCTCGAGGTATATGGAGAGGCCAGGCTCCCGACCGTGGCCGAGCCGTCCCTGGCGCTCCTGAGAGGCGTGCGGGCGAGAGCAAGGGAGGCAGCCCAGGGCAGCAGACAGTAGCAGCAGAGTCCGGGCAGGCGGGCCGTCTGGCCCAGCCCCCTGGCCGCAGGACTGCAGAGGGGCCCCGGGGGCCGCCTCTGCACAGAGCAGGGCTCCACTCCGGGCTCCGGCCGCCCTCGGGCCAGAGCTGGGCTCGGGGTCAGAGTGCCAGGCAGGAGGATACAGAGGTGCCAAGGGCGAGACAGGCCAGGGGGCTGGGTGATGAGGACTGGGCCTGACTCCCGCCACGGGAAGGAGGTGCGGCCGTGCTGCCGGGTGGACGGCAGGCTCAGGTCGGCCACTGGCTCGTGTGTAAACAGACAGCGCCAAAGTGCCCACCCCGACCTGCCTCTGTGCTCCGCGAGGCCACGCGCCGGGCAGGCCAGCGGCCCCCCGCTCCTGCGTCCCCACCACCCAGCCTGCCGACCCTGCCGCGGGGCAGGTGCCAGGGCCAGGGAGACCCAGGAAGGGGGTAGGGACTGGATTCCAAAGAGGGTGGTGCCAGGGGCCAAGGAGCCCCCTGGCCAGAGTGGGGCTGGAAGAACCGGGGCTTCGATCAGAAGCAGCTTCAGGGAAGACTCGGGGGGAGAGGCCCACACACAGGAGCCGGCGGCTGCCTGGCCTGAGCTCCTGCTGGACACCCACTGCGTGGGGGCCCGAGCCCTGCTCAGCGCCCATGGGGCCTGGGGGCCTCGACCCCCAGTTCCAGGAGCTTCCTGAGTCAGGAGGTGGAGGACTTCACCCCTCCTCCCGCGGGGGAGCAGCTGCTCAGCTGATAAGAGGCTCTAGGGCAGGCTCACGTCGCGTCGGGGAAGGCGCAGGGCCGGCCACAGTTAGCTGTCCCTTAAAAGTCCACGGGGATCTGTAGTACCGTCGAAAAAGTGGATTGAAAAGGGGACGGGCCACTGTCTTCACAAGTGACTGAATAATTAAAAAACATGAAAAAAAGGGGCCTAACAACCTCTAGTATTCAACACTTGCAGTTTTAAAAAGATCAAGTCATACTAAACGCTAGCACAGTCATGCAGGAATCCACGGCCCGCCTCCGGGAAGCTCTCAGCCGAGCAGTCTGTCCTTCTCACGACAGGCTGCCCCGCAGGTGGACGCGGAGGCTGGGGGGCGCTCCAGCGGGAGACGCTGGCCACGCTGGCCTGACCGTTTGGTACGGCTGTCCCGGTGCCTTGGTTCTTACGCTAAACTGTAAAATTCCTCCTCCTCCAGTTAACTGTACAGGACCCCACTGGGGCTGGAGACAGGCAGAGCCACATATATATATATATATATATATATGTATATATATGTACAGGTTTTTTAATTAAAAATGTGTACTCTTGCTAGCTGAGGGCAGGGTGGGCAGCCCCAACCTCCAAGCCCTCTGGTCACTGCGTCCTGCTCCCGGCCAGGCCACTGGGTAGGATCCGAGGCCCTCACAGCTCCAGCTGTCCAAGCACAGCAGGACTCCCTTGTTCCCCTAAAAAACGAACAATGTCCCCCAAGTGTCCCCACTCCAAGGGGCCAGAACACTGCTGAGGAGCTAGACTGAGCCGCAAGAAGGTGGGTGGGGGCTGGGGGTGGGCAGGAGGCTGATCAGGGTGGCCCCGGGGCCCTCCAAAGTAGAGAGCTCAGCCCGGGGCAGGGCGGGTTTCAGGGGGGAATAAATAAGGGGAACGTGCACTCACGGCCCAGAGCCCCCGGCCCCCGTGGCTCCCAGAGGCACAGCCCTGAGGACAGAAGGGGCGCCGAGTCCTTCCGGAAGTCACCTGGGCCCTGCGTGGAGCCGTCCTGCAGCCCCTCCATAGGAGGGAGCCGGGGGCCTCTCTCTGGGCGAGGTCGACGTGGCGCTCCGGCCTTGACCGCGGAGAGCACGCGGTGAATCGGAGGATGGCGGTGGCGGATGTAGGGACGCCGGGACGTGGCAGGTGGGTGGTGACAGCCTACGCCAACTTCAGCTCCCTGCCCAGGCCACCAGCCAGGCCTAGCCCTCAGATTCTGCCCAGGAGGTGGGCACACCAGCTTGCCCAGCCCCCGGGCCTGGCCCGCTGGCCTCCGCAGCCTCGCCTCTCCCTCCTGGAGGGCTCTGGCCTCACCCTGGGGCCTCAGCAGCCCCCCAGCTGTCCTGAGAGGGCCAGGTCATACCTGGGCTCCCTGGCCCCCTGCAAACAGCTCTGGGTGCGGGGAGGGCTGCAGACACCGCCTCACCCACACCAAGGAAGAGCCGGGACCCCACAGGCCGGAAGGGGATGCGGGGGCTGGGGTCCAGGGCCGCACACCTGGCCCCAGTGCAGGACCCCCGCACGGCGGGGCGAGGCTGCCTCCGTGGACCTCCCAGCTCTGGCCGCCGGGCAGAGGTCGCTGCGAAGACCCTCTCACTCACTGCCGCTGGCCGGGCGGTTGGGCTGGTGGCTCAGCTGCTCAGGGCCATGGTGTCCACCACCTGCTCCAGCCTGCCACGGAGCCGCTGCCGCCGCGCCTGCTCATCCTTCTCCAGGGCCGTCAGGATCTGCAGGGGTGGGCAGAGGCCTCAGGCAGGCTCCAGGGCCACACATGGCGCCCATGGCCGGAGCCTCAGGGACCTGGGCTTGAAGCCAGGACTCCCAGGTCCCCAGGGTCCCCCCAACCCGGTCTGCCCCTGAAACCACCCAATCAGGGCTCGGGACCCCTGCCAGCCCTCCAGGCCCCCAGGGTGCAGTGTCTCACCTTCCAGCGTCCTCTGTGACCCCTGCTCACACTGCCACCCCCACTGTCCCCTGTAGTCTCTGTCTCTGTGCCCCTCACCCAGCCACACCCCAGGACACAGCGGGCACTCCTGCCCCCGAAGCTCCTGCCCACTGGCCTCGGGCTCAGCACGGCTCCTTCTCTGCTCTGGGCTCCCTCCCCGAGGCCCCTCCTCCGGTCTCAGCTGACTGTCCCCCTGCTCCGCTTCCACCCCCAGCCCTGTGGCCGAGTCTCCGGAGCTGACCCCCGTCACCCAACCCACCCCACTTCTTGACATGCCCTCCCCGCCCTCCAACCCCTGGCAGGCAGGTTCTCTGAGCCAGACAGAAGCCCGCACTCCTGACACCCACCCCCCCAAGCCACCGCCACCCTCCTTCCAGGAGGCTCTGCAGCAGCCTGCCCTGGCCTCAGGACTGAGCCCAGCCGTGCCCAGCAGGCCCTTCCAACTTGTGGCTCAGGCCTCCGTACCCAGCATCTCAGGGAGGCCCAGCGCCCGCCCCCAGCAGAAGACCAAGGACACCAGGACTGTCCAGCACTCTGGGGGCAGGGCTGAGTCTGCACTGACCTCGTCCTTGTACTTGGTGATGTACGAGTAGATCTCATGCAAGGCGCTCATGCTGTTGAACTGGCTCAAGTGCAGCCGCGACTGCTCGGCTAGGTAGGCGCTCATGTCCTGGTCGCTGATGGCGGGCATCTTGGCTATGTCAGCGTAGTACCTGCAGCAGCGGGTGTGTGAGCCGGCCCTGGCCCCGCCCCCTGCGTCCCCGGCCCCGCCCCCTGCGTCCCCGGCCCCGCCCCCTGCGTCCCCGGCCCCGCCCCCTGCGTCCCCGGCCCCCGGCCGCGCCCACCTCTCCACCCAGCTCTTGTAGTTGGGAATGTCCTTGGCGTAGAGCAGCTTGTTGGAGGGCGAGTCCTTGCCCAGCTTGTGCTCGGAGGTGGAGCAGGAGTCCATGAAGGTCTGGGCCACCACCGACAGGCAGGCGTCTGTGATGCTGCTCTTGTGGATGTCGAACACGAACTGCGGGTTCTTGATCACGTTCACCCAGAAGCGCAAGGGCAGGCTGCAGGCAGGCAGGAGCAGCGTTAAGGGGCCTCGGCCACACCCGGGGCGCGGCGGGAGGGGCTGATCTGCGGCCTCAACGTCCTCCCGGCTGCAGCCTGCGCGGCGACTGTGGAGCTCCACATAGCGGGGAGAGCCGGCAGCGAGTGAGGGCTGCTCCCACGGCACCCCCGCCCACAGTCCCAGGGTGACGGGTGCACACCCGGAGGCGCTCTCGCCCGGGTCACTCGTGTGCACAGCCGGGGTCCTCCAAGCCTGAGTGCCTGTTCAGGGCCACCCAGCTCCCCGGCTCCTGCCCACGCGAATCTTGGTAACAAAATCAGGAAGGGCTCCGGAGACAGTTGACCTCCGACCCCAAACACCAATCTGTATGACAGCAGATTGGCCGGGGCTAAAACCTCTAGTCATGTGTCACTAAGCTAAAATTTCAGGTCCTTGGCTACACCAGTTATGTTGGACCCTCCCAACTGCACGTGGCCACATGGCCGGCACACACCTGGAACCTTCCATCATTCCAGGAATGCCCTGGATGAATCTGACCTACACGACACTGCCTCCCCTGTGCCCTGTGGACCCCCTCAAGGTCTGTGGGCAGCAGAGGTGGAGATGAGACCTAGCTGGGCTCACTCGGAGAGGACGAGGCTTGGGGAGCAGCAGCAGCAGCACGCAGAGGCCAGGGTGGTGGGAGGGGTCAGGGCACGAGGAGGAAGAGGCCAGAGACGCAGAGCTTCTGAGGACCAGGCACACCCTGCCGGGGCGCACCGTCCGCTCTGGAGATGAGGGCCCGAGCGGCAGTGGCTGCTGGCCTGGAGGCCTGGGCTGGGAGGGGGTCACCGTCACTGCTGTAGCCAGCACTGGCCTGGCCCCCGAGCCATGTCTCACACCAGCACATCCTCCTGCACCCCCAGTGACACGCGGATACACGTGTGCACACACGCCCCTACAAGATGGGCAGCAGATTCTCTGGACGGGTGAGTCAGGGAGGCCCACGTGGAGGGGGATCGGCCCGCCCCGCCCTGCCCCGCCGTACCAGTTGCTCTTCCAGGTATGGCGCACGTCCGCGTCGTGGATCTGGTGCTGGTCAGCCTGCTCGTCCAGAAAGTCGAACATGTACTTGATGGCCAGTGGCAGAGCCGAGCCGCGGTGCGCCGTGCTGAAGATGGTCTCGAACAGGTCATCCACGAACTTCTGCAGCGTGCCCTGGGGGCGGGGCGAGGGCGGGGCACAGCTCAGGGGCTGCCCCGCACCTCCCAGGCCCCCCCCCCCGGGCCGCCCCCCCCCCACCTTGGTGGCCAGCAGCCGCGTCAGGTAGATCTCCGAGACCATCTTGCTGCCGCGGTCGCCCTCGCGCTGGTCCAGGTGGTCATGGTTCTTGACCAGATGCCACAGCTTGGTGCCGCTCTCCAGGTCGGGCGTGATCATGGGCGTGCGCGAGCGCAGGCTGTCCGGGCTGCTGGCTGTGCGCAGCATGCTCTCTGTGGGCACCGCGCCGTCAGCCGCGGCGTGCAGGACCCTCAACCACCCGCCTGCCCGTCTGGCTGGGGCCCCTAGCTGAGCCTCGATGTCCCCACCTGAAAACTGGGGGACAGTGAAGCCCTGGGAAGACACGTGTGACGGCCTGAGGAGCCCATGCTGCCCAGGAGGAGAGGCCAAGTGGCCCAGGGACGCGCCATGGCTAAGCTGTCCCAGGCAGCTCCCACGGTGCCTAGGGCAAGGGTCCTGTCCGGGTCAGTGGCCTGTGCCTGCCCCTGCCTGCGCCGGCCGGCCCTCACCGTATCTACTGAGGGACTTGGTGAAGGTGGACGAGTTGGAGATGTTGTAGGCGGATGTCTGCTTGGGCACCAGGGCCACCGAGGACCCATCTGTCACCTGCGGATGGAGGACCAGGTGACATGGGAACCACCACCTGAAGCCAGTCTCTCCCCGGGGCTTCAGCCTCCCGGGGCCGGGCACCTCCAGGGCGGCAGGGAGCACGGCCCACACCGTGGCTCACCTGGTAGTGCGCCAACGTGTTGAGCCTTTTCCAGTCGTTGTCGATCTTGGTAGTGACATCCTCGTCCTGCAGGATGATACGGGCCATGCGGCCCTGCCGCCACTCTGCGGGGGAGGGGAGGGTCCCGGCGCCCTGAGTGGACGCTGGGCAGCAGAGGGGCAGGCCCTGCCTCCGGCCCACATCCTGTCCACATGCAGAGCTGCAGCCCCACACCCCACCCCAGGCGGCCCCGGGGCCCTGTGTGTGCCCTCCTCCCAGCCTGGGCGCTCAGGCCTGCTCCCTCCACCTCCACCACCCTCGGGAAGAGCCTGCAGAGCCCGCCCAGGATCACAGCCCTGCCCTCCCACTGTCCCCCCAGCGCCCCTCCTGGGCTCACCCAGGTCCATGTCCCCGGCCTTGGGCCGCTGGGAGTAGGGGACGCCCTTGTACACCGCGTCCAGCAACTTCTCCTTGACCTGCGTCACTGTGTCACAGTTCAGCCCCTTCACCGGCACCTCGGGCGCGTTCTCATTCTCCGGGTTCACGCAGTTCAGGGTCTGCGGGTGGGAAGAAACGAGGTCAGCTCCCTGGGCCTCCCTGGGCGGTGGGCGGGGAGGGGTGGTGGGACATGGGCAGGGTTTGGGGTGAGCAGCGGGCAGGGGGTGTTTGGGGTGAGTGATGGGCGGGGTCTGGGTGAGGGGCAGGCGGCGGGCGGGGTTTGGGTGCGTGGTGGGCGGGGTTTGGGTGCGTGGCGGGTGACGGGCGGGGTTGGGGCGGGTGGCCGCCCGCACCAGCGTCTTATAGTCGATCTGCTGCCGGATGAGCTTGTCCTCACTCAGCGAGTACCGCGCCTCGCCAGTGATGGCGTCGATGGGGCCCTTCTCCATCTGCTGCTTGATGGCGCAGTAGAGCAGGAAGAGCGGCTCCCCCGCACACTCCTGTGGGCAGTGGGGCGCGGGCGTCAGGCTACGGCCCTGCCCCAGCCCCGGCCCCACCGGAAGGGCCACGCTCCCAAAGCGCAAGGAGGATGTGAACAAAGCCCTTGACTGGCAACCGTCCCCCTGGTGGGTCTGAAACTCCCCAGGAAAACTCAGCAGGGGACCCCGGGGGGCAGGCGGCCTGGTCTTGGGAGGACCGTGGGCCCAGCCCCACTCCTGCCCAGGGTCTCCAGGGCCGCCCGCGGACAAGGCCAGGCTGGGCCCCGACACGGTGTGACCATTGCCCGTGGGAGGTCAGGGACCCCCTGCCCCTCCGGAGCACATGGCCAACACAGTCCCGGAGCAGACGCTCGCCTGGGGTGCCTGGGGGCTCTGTGCTGCCCGACTCCCACCTCACGTCCCTCCCCCGTCCCACTGCTCCCCTGCCACCCAGCGCACCCCGCCTCTGGGCCTCTGCACAGGTGACCAGGGCTCCACCCCTTGGGTCTTCCTGCCCCTGAGGACCCCCCTCAGGTCTCCCCACCTGCGGGCCCCACCCCACGTGCCTCTCAGAAAGGTTCTCCTGGACCCTGACCCAGGACGCTGGCCCTCAATGCTGTCCCAGGCCGCCCACGCCCCCGGCTCTGACACCCCTGTAACTGGTCTTGTGTGTTTCCCTGCCGTCTCCCCTCTGGGTGGAACCGCCCAAAGGCCAAGCATGGCTGCTCCCATCACATCCCCAGTGCGGGGTGGGGGTCTGGTGGGCCTCTACAGACAACGCTGGACAACAGGCACCATGAAGGAACAGCTGTTGGGGGAGGGCTCCTGGCTGCAACTGAGTCCCTGCCTGGGCCAGACACAGAGCCTCCATCTGGGCCACCCTGGGGTTTGGGGGTGAGTGAGGCCCCCAGCCCGCTCCTGCTCCTTGGCCTGCAAACAGAAGCCAGCACCAGACCAGCTCCAGGCAGCATGATTAAAGAGATGGCTGCCCAGGCATGGCAGGGAGCACGGTTCACGCCTCAACCCTCCATCCGACAGCATACCCATCTCTCAAGAGAGCTTCATCTGTGAACTTGGTTTCATAGCGTCATAAACATAAAAACAGCTCAAAAACATGAAGTCTCTCTAGCACACACACGGGCACATCACACGGGCTACAAACCACTGTATTTTACAGGAAGCAGCCAGCCCTGTTCCTGCCGCCCATCCTGCATGACAATAAGGTGGCCGTGTGCTGAGACACTTTCCCCCAGACCAGCCCACCCAGCCCTCCTCTCTGGAACTCGCATCCACCCCTGGGCCTCCAGTCTCTGTCTGGCTAACCCCTGGCCCACCCCCACGTCCTGCTCACCCCACACAGCCCTGTCCGCGCCCTGCGGCTCAGCAGGGCTGTCCTGACCGCTGAGCTGCAGCGGCCAGCCTCAGCCCACAGCACAGTCGACGGCAAGCCCCACTGCCTTCCCCGGCGTGGGACACCGCCGAGGGGCGAGGCTGCGTCCACTTGGTCATGCAGAGGACCAGACCCGGGCCACCCGTCATGGGGCTCCACGGCCGCCCCCACGGCCGCTGTGGAGCGCTGACCGCGGGAACACCAGACCTGCCTGCCGAGCCTTCGGGTTTGCCGAGGGCAGACACACATCGGGGTGGGATGACCTCTCAGCTCTAAAACGCAGGTGACCCGCCGAGCTGCTCACGGCCCCAGTGAGGCCCACCTGGACCCACGTCCAGCCGCCCACAGACTATATACCCCGTTCCAAGAACAGCCCAGCTCGCCAGGGCCGGTCTCCAGGGCTTGGGGGGAACTGTCAGGGCAACAACAGGATGAAGCCCAAGTGGCTGCCCCCTCCTCAGCACGGGGTCAAGGCAACCCTGCTCCCCCACCAGGCACCTCCTCAGGCCGGGCCACCGCCAGGGCTGGACACAGACGCCCTGCCCAGGGGCTCTATCTGGGCCTCAGTCTGGACCACGGGTACCGCATGAACCCCGTTCACATGCAGCCATCGATCCCCATGAGAGCCAGGCGTCCACCCTGCCTCAGCAGCTGGGGAAGGACAGGACAGCCTCTGGAGACGCCAGTGGACAGACACCTGTCCTGGGGGCGTCATGCCAGGGTCTCGGCCCCTCCGTGCCTCCCAGCTGAGGCCCTGTGGCAGGCGCCCCCACCCAGGCCCCCAGGGCCACCCACCTTGAGGAACTTGTACAGAAGAAAGGTGAACCAGTTGGTTAGCATCTTCTCAGCCACCGACTCAGTCCTGGAACAGAGCACGTGAGGCGACCTCAGGCCCACCCAGCCCCCACCGCCTCAGGGCCACTGGCCAGGCCTGGCCTCAGAGTACACGTCACCCAGCAACAAGTGTCCCAGACAGGGCACACCCCAGGCGGGTGCTCAGAGTCGCCTCAGCAGTGCCTGGGCTGGGCCAGGGGGCACACTGCCGCAGGGGTGGGCGGACAGGGGCCTCGGAGAGCAGGGGTGTAGGTGGGCACAGGAATGCCCAGGGCATGGTGGGCAGACAGGGTGTAGGCGGGCACAGGAATGCCCATGGCACGGTGGGCAGACAGGGTGTAGGTGGGCACAGGAATGCCCATGGCACGGTGGGCAGACAGGGTATAGGTGGGCAGGGGCACACAGGCACGAGACAGAGGGATGCAGACAGAGAGGGGGCACAGGTGGGCAGGAGCACGGGCAGGTGGGAGGCGCAGGGGGGTAGCGGGCAGGGACACAGGTGCAGGGGGCAGGTGGGCAGGGACACAGGGAGGCAGGGGACACAGACATGGGTGCAGGGAGCAGGCAAGCAGGGGTACACAGGCACGGGGCAGAGAGACACAGGCAGGGAGGGGTCACGGGCAGGCAGGAGCACAGGCAGGCGGGGGGCACAGTGGGGTGGTAGGCAGGCACACAGGGAGGCAGAGGGCAGGGCGCAGACGCACCGGCGCAGCAGCAGCTTGGGGTGGTTCTTGCTCTCCAGGTTCTTCTCGATGAGGTCGGACAGCAGCTGCTTGAGCACGCCCGTGGCGTACTCCATCTCGCCTTGTAGGGCTGTCATGATGAGCGAGGCCACATTGCCGCGGTCCCGCATGGAGAAACTGCGCTGGGCCTCC
This sequence comes from Antilocapra americana, assembly GCA_007570785.1. Classification (NCBI taxonomy): domain Eukaryota; kingdom Metazoa; phylum Chordata; class Mammalia; order Artiodactyla; family Antilocapridae; genus Antilocapra; species Antilocapra americana. The sequence continues at coordinate 55,670,834 of ML660201.1, forward strand.
AGCGTGCGGATGAAGGTCAGCAGGAAATGCTTCTTGGTCAGCAGCTGCCCGAACAATGTCAGCGACTTCTCCACATTGGCCTGCACCTGGGGGTCGCAGGCCTGCTCAGACCTAGCGGGCACCGGCCACTTCTGGCTGAGGGACTGTCCAGGCCTGGGGGGTCCAGTCACCCATCATCCTGGCAGGACCCCAGGCCCCAGCTGTCCTGCAGAATGGCTATGGCCCGGCAGCTGCCTGAGAAGCCCACAGTGGGCAGAGGTCTGGCACAGCAGTGAGGTGCCTGCCCCGCCTGGTGGCCACTGGGCACCAGGAGTGCCCGTCCACGGTCACTCATGCCAGCACCGACACAGCCCTCTCCCCACTGCACAGAGGACACTCAAGCCCACACAGGGGCGTGGCTCGCTGGGGTCTATCAGCACAGAGGTGGGATGAGGGGGTGGAATGCAGGCATGGCTGGTTCCAGGGCCCCACGCATTCGTTCTTTTCTGCCCCAGAGCTTGTCAGAGCAGAAGGGACACAGGCCCCAACCTCAGGCGGGACACACAGTCACAGCTAAGACCCGTCACAGCACAGCAGACTGCAGCCCCGGGAGACACACCTACCAGGACAGGGAGCCCCAGTGTGGCGGCCACCCTGGGAAACCAGGGGCAGCGAGCAGCCCAGGGCACTCAGGCCCTGGCCAGCATGACAGGGAGGCCCGCTGAGGTGCCGCTACAGACGGGGTCTCCACCCACAGAGCCAACTGGGGTGAGGTCGGAGCCCCAACATCCTAGGGGTGCAGGGAGGGATGCCCCTGCCCACAAAGCACGACAGACCAGACTCACTGAGCCCTGCCTGTTCTGAACCGGGGCCTGGGCTCCTGCTGGCCACTGGGGCGCCCAAGAGGATAAAAGAGCCAGCCCACGCCCCTTCAGCAGGCGGGAAGCCTCAGACTAGACCCGGGCTGGCCAGCATGGGTGGTATGCAGTGGACCAGAGGCCCAGAAGAACCGCAGCCTAGGCTAGGGTGGTTGCTGGGACCAGGCCCACCATCCCAGGAGGCTCGGGCCGGTCCCCAGGCCTCCGCTGCCCTAGGACCCCTGCGGAGAGGGACGGCAGCCCACCTCCATCTCCTTGAGCACCGGGTGGTCCTCGATCCCTGGGAAGAGCACGCGCATGGCGTAGGTGCGGTAATCCAGGAACGGGATGCCGGCGCCATCCAGGTCGTTGGTCAGCTCGTGGATGTCCGTCTGCAGCTCCGCAAAGGCTGCGGCCAGATCAGGAGTCAAGGCGGGCACCAGGCCCCGCCCACCCCAGGCCCCGCCCACCCCACACTCAGGGTCCTATTGGACCCCCCCGGACCTGCCCACCCCACACTCAGGGTCACATTGGACTCGTCCAGACCTGCCCACCCCACACTCTGGGTCCTATTGGACCCCCCCGGACCTGCCCACCCCACACTCAGGGTCACATTGGACCCGTCCGGACCTGCCCACCCCACACTCTGGGTCCGGCTGGAGCTGCCCAGCCCTGCCCGACCCCTGTGTCCCCAGTCCTGATACAGGGTGAGCCCCCCCCAAGTTGTTGCAGACGTAACCAAGACGAAGGCAGAGACTCGGCCAGGCTGGGGGCCCCAGGTCCCAGAGACCAGGGTGCTCATGGTTACCCTGGCTCCTGCCGCCCGGGAGGGAGCAGAGCCGTCCAACCCGCGGGCCAACGGGCCCCCGACACGCCTGCCCGCTTGGGGCGGCTCTGCCACTCTCAGGACATTCCAGAGACATGAGGTGTACACTGTCTGGTCAGGAGCCACAGAGCACAGGGCACGTCAGGGGGCTGGACAGGAGCTGGCCCTCACCTCCCCTCTCGCTGCTGGGCATCTGCCCTGGGGCCCCTGGTCATCCTCATGAGTGCTCTGCACCGACGGGGCTCTGAGAGGCAAGCGTGGGTTGGGCCCCATGTAGACCCCCACCACCTCCCACTGGCCGGGGGTGCCAGCCAGAAAAGCCGGCCAGCAGGACAGCGGGCAGCACAGGTCCAGGCTGCTGCCCAGAGCCACGCAGCCACATGGGTACTGAACCCACTGGGGTTCCTACGGCCCCGGCCCGGGCGCCTACCCCTCATGCCCACCCACTGGTCCCACAGCAGTCGCGCCCTCAGCACTCAGCACTGGGGGCGGCAGCCTCTGCTTCGTAGGGATGAGCCACTGATCTCCCCTGGACACAGGAGTGCCCTGGGGGCGGCCCTGGCTCTCCTCCAGATCCCCTACTCCAGGCCACTACTCAGACTTCCAGCCTGCAGAGCCCCTCCCGCTCAGGCCAGCCCCCGCCTCCAGGGCCCACCTCTGGGTTGGGGACTAGGGGGCAGGGGGCACATGACCAGGTGCAGGGACACCGAGCCTGCCTTCTGGGGTCATCCTGTCACCGCACAGAGAAGGAGTCACAGAAGGCAGGTTCTGAGGACCTGAGGCCTGGCTGGGCTGGCTGCACACCCCGGACCCCGGTACAGAGGACACGGCTGCAGCCTGAGCGGGTTTCCCCCACTCGCTCCCTGGGCAGGGCAGACGCCCACCCCACTGGGTGACTGAGAACAGAGGAGCCAGGCTGAAGGCCATGCGCAGACAGGCCGCCTGACAGAACAAGGTACACCAGCTCATAGGTCACTGGCCAGCCCCCACGCCCGGGGATACGGCGCCACCCCACCCGCAGCAGCAGGCGCAGCATCTCCACACCCGAACATGCGTCCGTTCACACGCAAGGAAGACAGACATTGTGGGCCCACCCGGCGTCCTCCAGCAGGCTGGAACACAAACGGGGGCTCCCGGCAGGGCCTGCCTGAGTCTGAGGGAGAGAGCACCCCACAAAGGCCCCCAGTCGGACCCCCTGACACCTCCCTGGACCGAGCCAGGCACAGCAAGGCCCGTGGGATCGTAGGAGACAGAGTGGACTCGGTGGGCAGTGCAGCCCAGTTCAGTGGCCTCAGCCCGGCCAGGTCCCCGCTCCCGGTCCCCACTCCCGGTCCCTGCCCACCTTCCTTGCACTCCAGGGCCACACGAGACTCCAGATTGTCCATCTGCAGCTGCAGGCGCTTCAGGGTGCGATCGGCATCCCGGGACTTGCGCTTGTAGGCAATGAGCACGGCCACAATGACCAGCAGCAGGAGGCCCCCGCCCCCGCCGATGCCCACGATGGCGGGCAGCGTCAGCAGGCTCTCCGAGTACATCTGCAGCACTCCTGGCGAGAACTCGAAGCCACCGGCCCGGACCTGGTGGTGCAGGCCGCTCGCTCAGGGGGTGCCCGTCACGCACGGCTCAGGGCCCCGCGAGCTTGGCGGGGTGGGGGCGCAGGCGCCAGGGGGCACCTGGGGGTGGGGTGGCCCTGCGTGGGGCGCGCTTGGCGGGGTGGGGCACTGGCACCAGGGGGTGGGTTCCTCAGGGTGGGCGTGGCCCTGCGTGGGGCCCCGGGGGCGCGCACGCACCGTGACCTTGTGCTGCCCAGTGAGGTTGGGCGACTCGCAGAGCAGCTGCGTCTCGGACACGGTGAGCGCGCACGGCGTGGAGCCGATGAGCACCGTGTAGTTGAGGCGTGAGTTGCCCGGCGCTGGCGGCAGCAGGTTGCGGCCCTGCGGGCAGGACTGGGTGAGCAGGCCGCAGCCCCGCCCAGCAGCTCCCGCCCACCACCGGCCCGCGCAGCCCACCTTGAGGATGAGCGGCGAGCTGGGCTTCAGCTCCAGCAGGCCGGTGGGGCTGAGCGGCTCCAGCACGGGGTCCGGGTAGTAGAGAAAAGACGAGGTGTTGAGCACCAGCAGGGCCCGTACGTCGTCCATGACGAAGCCCAGCTCGTCCGGCCGCTCCCCCAGCTCGGGGGGGCTGCGCACACTATTGTCCACCGACGGGGCCCGGCAGACCATGGTGGTGTCGTTGTACACCAGGCAGCTCTGGGGACGCGGGACAGAGACGCTGGGCTGGCTGCTCCACGAGGAGCCAGGCGCCAGCAGTGGGGCTGCGGACACACCTGCACGCCCACCCTCCCCAGGAGCCCCAGGCGCGGCCTCGATGGCAGGCGTTGGGGGCAGGGCCCAGCAGGGACTCACGTTCTCCCTCTCAACACCGCCGTACTTGGCCCGGATGCGCGGTTCGCGGACAGTGGCCAGGTTGGTGCCCGTGACTGTTAGGAGGGTCCCTCCACTAAAAGATGAGGGCAGTGGGAGTCACAGGTGGGACACCCTGGGCCCCTCTGCCCAGGGCCCAGCACAAGCGGGAGGGACAGACACCCCACCCAGCCCCCAAGAGACGGTCAAGGGTTAAAGCCTCTCGGCACCACGCTGGGTGGCGGGACCATTTGAGGGGCTGAGCCGAGAGCTGGTGGCAGGAGCCCCAGGCCGGGTGCTGGTCTCTGGTGGCTCAGGAATGGGGTCATGGGGCTCAGGGTGGGCAGATCAAGAGCAGGGTGCAGGGATCAGAGCAGAGGGCTGGGTGGGCTGAGGCCCCAGGGGTGCCCTGACCTGTTGATGCTCCACTCGGGATCGATCCTCAGGATGGTGGGGTCCTCGGTGTAGTTGTACTTGACCTCGGGGTTGGTGAGCTGAGCGCGGTTGATGTTGACGACTATGGGGACGCTGCCAGGGCTCTGCCCAGGAGGCGTCAGACACCGGATCTCCCGCGAGTTTCTCCTAGAGGGGTGGCGGGGGAGGGCAGTGAGGTGCCTCCAACTCGCCTGAGCATGCAGGCTCCACCACCACAGGCTGTGGGCACGTCACTGGCCACACCCCGCCCCGGCCTTGCCTGCCTCCCCATGACACAGGCCGCTGCAGGCCCCGCCTCCAGGCCACTGAGGACTTCGGGGGTCCCCTCCCCCATCAGCCCTGCAAGGGGCCAGGTGCTGTCTGTGCCCCTGTGAGGTGCGTCCCCAGCTGAGAGGCGGGTCTGGCCCCCAAGCTCCTGCTCCAGGGGACACCCCCACCCCCGCATCTGCCTCCTCTGTGGCGTCAGCTGAGGAGCCTGGCTGTGCCTCAACCCACAGAGCCAGGTTCTCGGGCGCCAGGAGCAGGCCTGCTGGGCAGAAAGGGGCTCACTGGGCCTCAAGGCAGCCCTGTGGCAGCCCCATCAATCGCCCGGGGATGGCTGGCTGGACCGAGCCCGCTGTGCTGCGGCCATGGGGCCCAGTGCTTCACTGTGCATCCAGCGGGGCCAGAGCTCACACTCAGGGTCAGAGCCCAGACTCGGGGTCAGAGCCCACGCTCGGGGTCACAGCCCAGACTCGGGGTCAGAGCCCACATTCAGGGTCAGAACCCAGACTCAGGGTCAGAGCCCAGGCTCGGGGTCAGAGCCCAGATTCGGGGCCAGAGCCCACGCTTAGGGTCAGAGCCCAGACTCGGGGTCAGAGCCCACGCTCAGATTCAGAGCCCAGACTCGGGATCAGAGCCCACGCTCAGATTCAGAGCCCAGACTCGGGGTCAGAGCCCATGCTCGGGGTCAGAGCCCAGGCTCGGGGTCAGAGCCCACGCTCGGGGTAAGAGCCCACGCTCAGGGTCAGAGCCCAGCTCGGGGTCAGAGCCAGACTCAGGGTCAGAGCCCAACTCGGGGTCACAGCCCAGACTTGGGGTCAGAGCCCACATTCAGGGTCAGAACCCACGCTTGGGGTCACAGCCCAGACTCGGGGTCAGAGCCCACATTCAGGGTCAGAGCCCAGGCTCGGGGTCAGAGCCCACATTCAGGGTCAGAGCCCAGGCTCGGGGTCAGAGCCCAGACTCGGGGTCAGAGCCCAACTCGGGGTCAGAGCCCACGCTCGGGGTCAGAGCCCACGCTCGGGGTCAGAGCCCAGACTCGGGGTCAGAGCCCAGACTCGAGGCCAGAGCCCAGACTCGGGGCCAGAACCCACGCTCGGGGCCAGAGCCCAGACTCGGGGGCAGAGCCCAGGCTCGGGGTCACCGCCCAGACTCGGGGTCAGAGTCCACGCTCGGGGTCAGAGCCCACGCTCGGGGTCAGAGCCCAGACCTGGGGTCAGAGCCCACGCTCGGGGTCAGGGCCCACACTCAGGGATCATGCCCAGGGCTCCTGCTTCCCAGGACACACACGATGCACTCACTCCCCCACCCCCATCGTCTCTGATCTGAAAACAGGCTAATCCCGAGTCCCAGCCACAAGCCAGTGAAACGGGCTGCGGAGGCAGGGTGCGGGTCACCCCACGGGACAGCCGGCTTGGTCACCGTCTGCACCTGCCTGTCCCTCAGTGCCTACACCACAGCCACCAGGCCCGCAGGCTGCAGGCTGCAAACACCAATAATTAGTCTGATAACGGGTAATTACCGCAGGAAAATATTTAAAGGCTGGCTCCATTATCATCCCTAATCTAAAATTATCCACTTCAAGGCTCCCAGCTTTTGTTAAGGTTTCCTTTCTCTTAAGAATGTCTCTCTAAACGCCTGTGCTCTGGGGGCATCAGCCCAGGGCAGGGTATAGCGCTGCCCCTCAGACCAGGCCCCACCCACCCAGGCCCTGCCCACCTGCTCTGGAGGAAGCCTTGTCTGTCTCCATGGCAACCTTCTCCTCTCTAGGTTTCCATAGCGATCACCCCAGCCAGGCTCACCACAGTCCCCCGTGTTTCCCAGGCAACAGAGGGGGTGCCCAGCCATCTAAACCAACCGTCACGGGGGGGGGGGGGGGGGCAGGCGGGCCGAGCCCAGGGTCCCCACTAGCATCAGCACCACCTACCAGGAGAAGGAGCAGGGACGGCCGCCGACCGACACTGCCACGTCGCTGCCCGCGTTCAGGTGGCTGCCCTCGATGCCAATCCAGGTGCCCCCTGAAAGGGGCCCGCGGGCAGGGCTCACACGGTAGAAGGTTGGCGTCTAGGGAGAGAAGGGACCGGCTGGGGCTCCGGGAAGCCCAGGCCTGTGCCCCCTGGGTCTGGGACAGCGCCCCCAGGCAAGGCCCCAGGAGCAACGGGGGCCCCGAGTCAGGCCCTGGAGATGAGCGGCGCTGGGCGGGAGCCTTTACTCAAGGTCGCCTGAACCCCAGGCCAGCTCCGCAGGCGAGTTGTTGGGGGGCCCCTCACCCCCAACCCCGGGGCCTGGGAGGAGGGGCCGCAGGGCAAAAGGGCGGGCTTACCACAAAGGTGAAGCGCTTGGGCGACAGGGCGCGGTAGCGAGGGGAGCAGTCCCTTACGCACACCTCCACCAGTGCGTCGTGGGCCCGCACGGTGCTGGCGTCCCCGATCTCACAGACGATCCTGCGGGCACGTGGGGGCCTCAGGGGCTGCAGCGCTGGCCCCGCCCACAAGCCCCGGCCCCGCCCTCCTGCCCACCCACCCGCAGGCCCCGCCCGGGCCCCGCCCCACTCACTGCTCCGCGCTGATGTACTCGCTCTCCACCGGGCTGCACAGCACCTTGCCCACGCGCACGCCCAGCCGCACGTCCTCGAAGCGCAGCCCCAGGTTCTCGCCCGCGATGGTGAGCCGCGTGCCGCCCTGCCGCGGGCCCGTCTCCGGGGACAGCTGTGGGAAGAGGAGAGAGCTGGGGGGATGGCCGGGAGCCGGAGCGCCCCCACCCGACCCCGCGCTGCGGGCCTGGGGGCGCGCCTACCTTGAGGATCTTGGGGTCTGCGCAGCGGCTGCTGCCACGGCGAGCGTGCATCCACTCAGCGGGCGACTCCGCGGGGCAGTGGGGACGCAGGGAGCAGCGGCGCTCGGCCACGCACCAGCCGCACTCAAAGCGAGGGTCGGCCTTGAGGCAGAGGCCACAGCTGTCCCGCCCGGCAGGACACTTGTACAGGTGGGCTGCGGGGAGGACGGGGGTCAGCGGCCGCCCGCGGGCCGGTCCCCCGGGCCGCCCCTCACCCAGCTCACCCTGAATGTTCTGCGGGTTGTCGATGACGAAGTGGCCGTTCCACACCACGGACAGGTTCACAGGCAGGTCGCTGACGTCATTGCCCTCATAGGAGTACTGCAGCGGCAGGGAGAGGGTCAGGCCATGCAGCCGCGCCTGCGTGTCCCTCGTGGCCACCTCTGCCACCAGCTACTGCTGGCAGGCTCGGCAGGGCAGGGTCTGGGGGCCAATCTGCACCCAAAAGCCCAACATCTGCCTGCCCTCCCTGCATCCATCCCACACACACCCCCACCCAGGCTAGCCAAGAGCTGAAGCGTCTGCCCCTGTCCAGCTGCTCCTTTGCACACAGGCGGCTACCACCCCAACCCTCCAGCAGCCACAGGCCCACAGCCTCCAGGGTCACCCCCACCAGGACACCAGGACTCCTCCACACTCCCTTGAGCATGTCAGGGATGCTTCCTCATCTCCAGGCAGGCTCAACAAGCCTTCCCCCATGTGTGTCCCCCGTGGGGGCTCCCCCTCCGCCCCCAGGCTGGGCTGGGCTGGGCTGGGCTCAGGGACACAGCCCTCCCAAGGAGCCCGGGCCGCACCCAGCTGTGTCCCACTTTCTCAGTTGAAGACTTGTGCTCCGTCCCAGGGCAATCCATCATCATCTTATCTGCAGGAATGTAATTGGATCCTATCAAACTCCCTGATGCTTTCTTTTCCCTTCACACAGGGCTTCAGGAAAGACAAATGTGGGCCTGGGAGGGGGGAGGGGCGGGGACAGAGGTGACAGAGGCCTGGGGATGGGGAGAAGGGAGACAGCGGCCTTGGGCAGGCACAGGAAGGAAAGGGAGCCAGAGGGAGAGGCCGGTGGAGGGCGGGGCCCACCAGAGCCAAGGAGGTGGACAGAAAACAGGACTGGCCAGGCAGGCAGGCGCAGGGACCCCAGGCGCTGGCCAAGGGCCAACCTGCCCTGAGACTGTCCCCTGTGCCCTGGGCCCACCTGGCCAGGACAGAGCAGATAAGCCAAGAGGAATGGAGCCTGACCTCCGACCTCATGCCCCTCTCCTAGGTTCTGGGGGCCTGGCAGATGACCCAGAGGCACCCACCCACCACTCAGGGTCTTGACCCGTGCCAGGAGGCCCACTCTCCTGAACAGATGGGGAGACCGAGGCCTGCCCACCTCAGGACCGCCACCTCAGCCCCCTCCCCTCGCCCACCACGAGGTTCTAGCTCTGCAGACACCGTTCTAGCTCTGCCGTCACTAAACTCACGGGATGCGATCAGAGGCCTTTGGGAGGTCACCCTGTCAGATGTGAGGCTCCAGGTGCAGCTGTGTGCATCGGCCACCACACACAGTGGCCACGTCCTGACACAGGACACCTCAAAGGAGCTGGTGCTGTCTCCCTGACCTCGGCCCCAGGGACACCCCTCGTGCCCTGAGCCCACCCAGGCCCCTCACCCATGTCCGAGACAGACGTGCCCCCTCCAAGCGTCAGGGTGGCTCTGGGAGTGGCCCCCATGGCCTGCTCACCCAGACCCTCCCAGCTGAGGGGCTGGCATGGCCTGGGGGGGCCCGGGCTGCCCCCTGCTCAGGGCCCTTTTGCTAAAGCAGAAACCCATAGTGCGGGCTCCCGGCGGCCCCGGTGCCGAGCGGACTCACCGAGGCGTTTTGGCACTGCAGGCTGGAGCTGTTGAAGCGCACGGCACCGACGCGGGCCGGGCCCCCCGGGAGGTGGAACAGGCACTCGTAGCCCCGCTGGCCCGACTGTGGCTGCGGCAGGTTCCGGGCACTCAGGGTGAGGGGTTTTACCACCCCCACGGGCACGTAGATCTGGGTGGAGGGCAGGATCTGTGGGCAGTCCTGAGGGGGACACGGCTGCAGCTGAGGCTGGGCTGGAGGCGGAGGATGGCTGCCCGGGGCCCGACCTAGCATCGCGCGCCTACCCCGCACACAGGCACGCCAGGGGTGCCGGGGCCAGCCAGCCAGGCCCGGGGTCCGGGTGGTACACCACCACGTAAGCCTGCCCGCCCCCAGGGCCCCCACCAGAGGGGCCCCACCTGGGAGCAGCTGACAGGCCCCTGAGGGAGCAGTAAGCACGAGCTCTTGGCCAGGGGCCCTGGGAGTAGGTAAAGATAGAGCGGACAGAAAAACAGCCCAGCCCCCAGGGCCAGCATTTCAGCAACAATAACTGATGCAACGGGCCAGCCTGCTTGCAGCAGGGCTGGAGCGGCCGTGGAGGAGCCGGAGCTGGCCCATGGGAGCCCCCCAGAAGGTGCTTTAAATAGAGACGCTGAAAATGCTGCCATCCCCAAGCCCCACAGGCGGCTCCCAAGGTGGCTGGGCTGGCTCTACAGGGGTTTCCGGGGCTCCTGTAGGCACCGAGGGAGCAGGGCAGGCCCGGCAGACTGACCCCCAGCCGGGTCTGCAGGTGCCCAAGGGCCACCTGTGCGCGGGCACTGGCCGGCACACGGCTGCGTGTGGAACTCAGGCTACAGCCCCTTGGCAGCGGCCAGTACACATGTACCCACAGCGGCGCTGGGCCAGCCCCCCAGCCCAGGACCCCGCTGCCCCTCCAGGTCCCTCAGCAGCCCCAGGGCCCTGCTCCCACCGTCCATACCTCACTCCCCTCTGCGGCCAGGAGCCAAGTGCTGCTGCTGTTCCCCAGGGGTCTCGGGGCACAGACCCACCCCCATCAGCCCAGAGCCTCACTGTGGCCTTGGCACCTCGGGACCCTGGCCCCAGAGAGGGGTCAGCTCGGGCCCATCAGACCCCCTTGAGCGGCTGAGGCCAGGCCAGGGGCAGACGAGCGGTGTGGACACGGAGCCCTTCCCCACCCCAGCCAGGTCCACACGCGAACGAGGGGCCACGACTGCTGCTGCCCGTCCGCTCACAAAGCCCAAGGGAGCGTCCAGACGACAGCCCTCCAGCCTGCTGGCGGGGGCACACGACTCTGGTGTGATACGCCCCCCACGCCCCACTGCTGCAGAGGCTGGACAGGGTCTGCTCCCACAGCAGGGCGGCCCTGCGTCAGGGGCTCCACACAAGACCCCTTCCAGGCCGTCCCTCCCCACTGCATGCTAGTGGCCCCCTTGAAGCCAACAGAGCAGGGACCCTGAGCCATCATTGCAGGCAGGAAGGCACTGGGGGGCTGGGACCCAGGCCCCCACAGCCTGAGTGCACGCTGAGGGGAGAGGGGTCACCCTGGAAGCAAAATCTGACAGGGTGAGGAGTGGAAACATCACACTCCTTAGGGACGGTCCCACGTGACCTGGGACCAGCTGAGAGAGGGGCATCCCTGAAGTCAGCTCACCCTCAATAGGCCCCTTGATCCCAATCGCCCCCACCCCCGCCCAGCCCGAGCAGGGTCTATACCGGCTGCTCCACGTCCACAGCCTAGGCCCAGACAGATGCCCCCCAGGTGGCACCCTCTACAGGAACAGCTCAGACAGGCAGTGAGACCAGGGCTGGCCTGCGAGGACCGGGCCCCCACTTCACACATCCATTCTGCGGCCACCACCAGCTGGCTCGGCCCACCAGCAGCCTCCAGGGCAGGCCGCACACCTGGGACGTCCACCCGCCCGCGCCCCTGGGTGCCCGCCTGCTCGGCTCATCCACCCACTGCCAGCTCGTCCTGGACGTGTGTCCTCACCGGGAAGTGGAAAAACCAAGGCCCACGAGGGCAGCCAGGTCGGGTTCTGTGAGGGATGCCTCCGCACGGGCCACGCCGGCTGCACCCTCCTCCCCAGGCAGGTCCAGCCCCACCGCCCGGAACAAAGTCAGGGCTCTGCCCAGCTCCAGAGCTATCACCCCCCATGACCATCAAGGGCCACACGGCCTCATGGCAATTCCGGAAACCACCGGACGCCTGCACCTCAGCCCACCAGGTCCGTCCACGTGGGACCCCCTCCCCCCACTGGCACGCTGGACAGACGGCCCCTGCCCCCACTGTGCCTGGACACGCCCTTGGCGTGCAGTCCCCAAGAGGGAACCATCAGCCAGCACCACCGGCGACGGTCCTGGGCCGCGACAGCCCTTCCGGCCAGCACCCTGCTCCTCTGTGCGTCCGGCCCCGCCCCTCGGCCCCGTACCTCGGACATGTTGACGCGGCCCTCCAGGAAGGAGCAGTCGGCGGCGCTGTGCGTGCACACATGGCGGTACTTACACCAGTGGCAGGGGAAGGAGCCGCTGACGCAGGACAGGCAGCTGCGGGAGACGCGGGCGGTGAGGCGGGCCTGCCACGCCACCCACCCGGCTGCCTCAGGGCCTATGCCCGGGCTGCCCCGCGCTGCCCGCGGCCGCCAGGGTTCCTCCCCTGCTCCCCCCACAGCCTGACCATCCACACCAACGCCGCCCGACAGACCCTCTCAAGGACAGAACCCTTTGAAGCGGGTGCCAGGCTGCTTGACCATCAACACTGGAAATGCGTTTAGTACAGCTGGGAAGCACATTCTCATGTGATTTTTTTTTTTTTAAATATATACTTTTCGGGCTTCCCTGGTAGCTCAAACGGTAAAGAATCTGCCTGCAATGCAGGAGACCCAGGTGTGATCCCTGGGCCAGGAAGATCCCCTGGAGGAGGGCGTGGCAACCCACTCCAGTACTCTTGCCTGGAGAATCCCATGGACAGAGAAGCCTGCTGGGCTCCTGTCCACGGGGTCACAAAGAGTTGGACACGACACAGCGACTATTACAGGCTTCCCTCAGTCACCCGCACCTGGCCGCACAGTGCGTCAGCCACACCACGCAGGGTCTTTCTGTGGCAGCAGGTGGGGTCTAGTTCCCGGACCAGGGACCGAGCCCAGGCCCCTGCATTAAAAGTGTGGAGTCCTAACCACGGAACTACCAGGGACATCCTAAGAAGCATATCTTAAATCCCACCTCTTCCTGATAAACTAAGACTCAAGCGTAGGTAGGACAGCCCCAGTAGAAGTCGATTCCCTGATTGGAACAAGGTTCGCCAGGTGAGGGCCTGAATGGGCCGCGGAGCTCCGCCATGCACCCCTCACCTGCAGCTCCAGGGAGCCCGTGGCCCGGCCTCCCCACAGAGCCTCATGCCCTCCCAGCCTCTGGAATGCAGCCCCCGCCTGAAAGATCCTGGTCCACCCAGCACAGGGAGGCCGGATCACGGTGGGGGAGCAACACCCAGGCCCCTGGTGGGCGCCCGTGGGCCGCCAGATGGGCATCAGCCTGCCGGTCAGTCCGCAGAGACACAACTGAAGACCTGGGGACCTTGGCTCAGGCTGACCTTGCCCAGGTTGGACACCCCACCCCACTTGCCAGGGCCCAGGGGGACACACAGCCAGGCTCTCAGTGTCTCCCACCCTTCCTCTGAGGCTGGCGTGCTCACAGACCAGAGCCCCAGGGAGAGCACCCGTGGCCTGCCAGCCAGCCCCAGAGGCCCCCAACCCGGGGAACCAGCCCCCTGCTGCCCCCAGGCGGCAGGTCCTGAGTGCCCACCCTCAGCGGGCCGTCTCATGCCCGGACAAAGCAGCAGCAGCCCCAGTGCCCTGCCTCACTGCGGTGCCCACCACACACAAGAGGTGAATCATCGAATCACATCCCCGCTGCCCCCCAAACCACCCAGCCTCAGGCCTGAGCAAAGCCACGCGGGGGCAGGGCACTCACGACTGGTGGACGCTGCAGTTATAGAAGACAAAGTCCACTGACGCGAACTTCTTGCCCGTCTCCTTGGACTTCAGGTAGAGCTTGACCACGCGCTGGTCTCCTGCGTGAGGAGCACAGGCCAGGTCACTAGGCCCCACGCCGGCCCCGGGAGCCAAGGCAGGGCCCTGCGGAGGACCCTCCCCTCCACCAGGGGCACAGCGTGGCCTCCTCTCCACTTGGCCACGCCACCCTGCTGTGTCCACGGCTCCCCGCCCCGACGGGAGGGCCCCACGGCCTCACCCTGGCCCCGCGTGATGGGAGCCACCTCCCGGGCGGAGGGGGTGCGGCAGTGGATCCGGCCGTCCTCCAGGACGCCCTCGGACTCGGTGAAGTCCTCGAAGGAGCAGTTGATGCCGGCTGAGAGGTCGGGCACGTTCCAGGCCTGCAGCACGAGCTGGTGGGTGGGGCAGGGGACAGGGTGAGCCGCCTGGGTGGGGAGGAGGACCCCTACCCACCCTGGGCCCCACCCGCCCATCCCGGGGACCCCCCACCCCGTGCCCATCCCGGGCCAGCCCTGCCCTGTCCTGCCCTGCCCTGGACCCCGGCCGCACTCACGGGGACCTGGGACGTGGTCACGGACACGTTGCGAGGCTGCACGCTCAGCTGCACGCACTGCAGCAGGTCTGCGGCGAAGCGCTGGGGCTCCGTGGCCCGCTCGCAGGCATCCTGGCGGGAGCAGCTGCGGGCGGGGTGTGTGGGCTCAGGCAGGAGGCCAGAGGGGCCCCAGGCCACCCCGTACCGCATCCTGACCAGGGGCACAGGGCCTCCGTCACTCTGCAGCTCCCGGGACACCCACCGCCCCAGTCGGACCCACGGGAGCCATCACCAGGCCGGGACCCCCAGGCTCTGTGAGGCCGCCCGCCCAGACTCACATGCTGTGGAGGACACACCAGCCACAGTGGGGGTCCCGGGACCCCAGGCACAGCTCGCACGACCCGTACTGCACGCAGCTCTCCACGGGCACCCGCGTCACCTGGCGGAGTGGCCCCGACGTTAGTATCCCCCTGCCCAGACACCAGGAGCCCCCGTCTCGGGCCCTCCTTCTGCCTGGTCCAGTCGGGGGTCACCCCGGTCCCGCCCAAGTCAGGCCATGCAGACCAGCCTCTCTGCAGACAGCAGTGGGCTCGGGAGATGGCTCTGTCCATCTCGGGAGCCAGCTGGTCCCTCCTGCCCCACTGCGTCCTGACGTTGCCGCGGGAGCCATGGGCCCCAGTCCTCAGCCCGGAGGCGGAGGCGGGCGGGCCTGCTCACCGCCGCCTTGGCCGCTCCCACGGAGGAGTGACTGGGTCATCCGATGGCGGGGGCCAGGGCCAGAGCACAAAAGAGGAGGCAGTTGCCAGGAGGCACGGAGATAGGGCCTCACCTGCCGCTCCTGCTGCCAGGGGTCAGCAGGCCGGGCAGAGGGCAGCGGCAGGCTCCAGGCAGGCCAGGCCAAAGCAGCACAGCACGTGGCCTGGAGGAGCTGGCCAGGCCAGAGCCAGGGGCCTGGGGCCCAGACAGTCCCCCTCCAATGCCAGGCCCCGGCCTGGAAGCATCCGTCAGGCATGCATCCCCAGGGGTGCTCAGTCGGTCAGGGAGGGGGTCCGGCTGGCTGGTGCTCCCCCCAGCTCCCGGGGCGCCCACCTGCTTCTCTGTCATGGCATACAGGTACCGGCGGTCAGGGCTGAGCACCAGGTCACGCAGGATGGGGCTGCCCTCCTGGGCCACCACGCTCTCGTAGGCCAGTGCCGGCCGGCCACCGGGGTTCGAGAGGTCCACCAGGATCTGTGGGAACGAGGCCCACGGTGTGTGTGGGGGGTCGTCTTCCTGCCGCAGCCCCACCCAGAGGAACCTGGCAGGACCACTGCGTTCGGCGCAACCTAGTCAAGTGATGTGGACCACAGCCCAGGTGTGGGGTCCCCAGGGACAGGACAGTCACAGCCCAGCGCCCCCACCCACCACCCACCTCAAGCCACACGGCCACAGCCCAGGCTGGGGGAGCGGCCCGGGGAAGGCGGTCCTGAGGAAGTGGTATTTGTGCAGAGGAGAGGAGGCACGTGGGATGTCCAGTGCAGACAGAGGGCTCCCCCAACCCAGGGCGCGAGACTGAGTGAGGGGCCACCCCGAGGAGGGGGCACCCCGGCTAGAGGGCAGGAGGGCTCGCGTTGCGCTGGCGCTGAAAGGCAGCCCAAGCCCCGAACAAGCCGGGTGCTGATCAGCCAGCTCTTTCCTGCCTCTCGCGACGCTCCAAGTATTTTTAGCTGCTTTTACCAAACAAATGTATTTAATTAACAGGGAGACCCAGGGGCTTTCCAGAGACGGGACCCGTGGGGTGGCGTCCTGCCCGCTCAGTCCAGCCCACGGGGCCGGCTCGGGGCTCCTCCCAGGCCGCGTGGGGCCCCCGGCCCCTGGCCCACCTCCATGGCCGCCAGGCAGCCCTGCTCCGTGCCGTGCCTGTCACTCGCAGGACACAGCGGGGCGGGCCTGACTGGCTCAGGCAGCTCCCACCGGGCGGGGAAGGCAGGGAGGGACGGGGGGGGGGGGGCTGCATTCCTGAGGGCCCAGGGCCCCCCCACATCCGCTCAGCTGCCGCCCTGCCAGGCAGGCGGGCTTAAGTCAAACCAGACCCGGAAGAGGCAAGTCCAGCTGGGCGGGGAGGCCAGGCTGGGCCTTGAGCTGCCCAAACAGCCTGGGGGGTGCCGGGATGGGGCCACAGCAGCCCAGCCTCCATCCCCCAGGCTGGGGTCTGGAGGGGACCCCCACAGGCAGCCCCAGGCCAAGGAGGCCAGGAGTCCGGCCCGTGCCCCTGCCCGGCTTAGAGGCACCCTGGCCAGGCAGACAGGCACCTCCCCCCCCCACCCCCTCAGCGTTCCCCCGCCCCCCATCCCCAGAGCAGGGGGGAGGGGCGCCTCCCCCTACTCCACAGCCACTCTGGGACTAAACAACCCAGCAGACGACGCCTGGGTGAGCAGGCCCCGTGAGAAACCCCAACAGCCAGCCAGGCCAGACCACAGCCAGGCAGTGGTGACTGGCCGGCTGGATGGCAGGGCAGGGCGCCGGGGACGCAAGTGGCCCACATCGAGCCCTTTGCAGGTGCACTACCCACCCCAGGACCCCGGGGACGCCTGCCCAGTCCTGGCCTGACTCACCACATCCCAGACCTGGGCAGGGGCCCCTGGGAGGGTGCTGAACCGGGCCGTCCTGGGCCCCAGGCTCTCCCTGCAGATGCGCTGACCCTCCCCGCTCAGGGCAGAGAGCACCTGCCGGGCTGTGGGTGTGGCCTGGGGGTGCCAACCCCAGGGGACGGGGGAGACCCTGCAGGGAAGGCCTGCATGGGGGCCGCACACTGGGGGTGGGGGGCGCGGCCAGCCAGGTTCTCGAGTGCTGCCGCCCCCAGGCCTGCAGCCGCGGGCTGACCGACTCCAACAGGTGGCTGCCAACAGCTGCGGCCGGAGCGTGCCTGTCCAGCTGTCCACCCGCCAGGCGCCGCCGTCCACCACCCACCTGCCAGCACGGGGCAGCCCCTGGCCCCGACACACGAGAGGCTCCCCGTTTCTGAAGAGCACAGAGCACCAGAGGGAGGCCGGGGAGGCAGGTGCCCCTGTGTTGTGCACCGGGCAGTCGCCGTGGTCAGGATCAGCATGGGCCCAGCCCACTCGGGTGCCAGTCGGGGCTTCAGGCCAGTCCTGGGGCCCCTGCAAGCTGCCAGGGCTGATTTTAGGGCTGCCAGGGCCCTGGAGCTCACAGAAGGGGAACCCCATGTCCCCAGACCTGCCTGAAAAGCCGGGACCACTGGCTGCACCTGGGGCAAAGCAGGGCAGGGGGTGGGCGGCCACCAGGGGAGCATTCCAGGGAGAAGGGGCATGCGGGGTGGGCACGGGTCCAGCCGGCTGGCAGGACGGCAGAACACACACACCCCTGCCTCCAGCTGCTACCCAAGGGCCACCCGCCAGGGCAGCAGGCCTACGGAGCTCGGGGAGAAGGCCACACGGGCTGGCCCTGCCAAAACCGCCCGGCCAGCAGGACCCCGGAGCCCAGGGCCCAGCACATGCGGATCCTGAACAGGGACCCTGGCCCCGGGGGCCCCAGCCGGCTGCCCCCACACCCCTTGCCACGAGGTCCTGGCCAACGGCTGCGGGCAGGCAGCTGACGGCCGGGCCAGGTCAGCTGTCCGTCCAGCCCAGAGCCAACAAAAGGTCCATTCTCCAGGCCAAAGGCGGGTGGGGGCCCTGGGGAGGATGTCTGGGCCATGCAGGCTGCTTGCCAAGGCCGGCACGCGCCCTTGCTGCCCGGAGGCAGGGGGCTGCCCGGCTTGGCCCTCTCAGGAGGGGAAAGTGCCCGGTCCCGCCCAACCCAAGACACAGCCTGATTCCTTGCTGTGAAACGGGGGCTCCCTGGCTGACCCCTTCTGGTCTCCAGGCAGAGAACGGGAGAGCGGGCCGCAGGGCTGAGACCCCAAGGGCACCCTCCTCCTCTAGACGCAGGAGCCCAGCCTGCTCCCTGCCCCCAGGGGACAATGGCCCCGGCCCCCCACCTCCCTCCCGGTCAGGCCTGAGGTCCCCAACAGGCCCGCTCCCAGACCCTTCCCACCCCTCGCAGGCCACCTTGGCACCCCCCTTGAGTCCATTCTCAGGAAGGCCAGAGGAACTTGATACTGTAAAAGCAATTAGCGATTTCCTCTTGGTGGTAATTAGGTAATTAAAACACAGCTTGCAGGAGGCCGGATGGCTCTAATTGGGCCAGACACACCTGGTGAGGTGGGAGCGGGGGTCCCAGGAACCTCATGTTTCCTTTCCTCGATTCTCAACACACAGACCGGCCAGCACAAACAGTGGTCCTCCCTGACCCTCGGTCTCCTCATCTGACTGCAGACAACCTGCTCACCAGGCTGAGAATAGGAATTTCACAGCCCTTGATGGGGGTGGCGCTTGGAGGGGGGGGCCCCCCCGAGGCTAAGCCCTGCCAGGGAGAAAGGGACAGCTGTGCGGAGTCTGCCCACGGCTGCAGGGCTGCGGGCCGCAGAAGTCCTGGGCCTCCTCTCACAGCCGGGGGCCACGGCCAGGGATGCTAGGGCAGGCAGCAGTGACCATCTAGCCAGATGTCCTTGCCGCAACCCCCACGCCCAGCCCCTGCTCCACCCCCCTTGCAATGGCAGCCGACCCTCTTTCCAGAACCACTGGCCGCCCCAGGCCAGACCTCTGCGGTCTCCGCTGCCCACCGCAGCATGCCCAGAGATCTGTCTACAGCGCGCAGAAAAGGCCAACCCTCCCTCACGGAAAGGGCCCCTCTGACCTGTGAGCCCTCCGTCCCCGCCCCCCAAACACCCCCCACACCCCTTCCTGCACAGGCCTGGCCGTGAGGAGCACGGACCCCACAGATGCACAAGGCTGGTCAGCACGAGGCTGGGAGGCCTGTGCAGGGGCCCCGGGGAGGGGCTGCTGGACCGCCCTGGAGGCAGGGGCCCCCCACAGCCACCCAGCTTTCAGGGTCTCCCAGGTTCGGAATCCTGGGGCGGGGGGTGTTGCCACCTCTCTAAGAGAAGCTTCTGTAGACAAATCCCCTGAAGAGGAAGGGGCATTCCCGTCCCCGTAGCCCAGACCCTGAGCAGCCCAAGGTGGGTGCTCCCTGGGGGCACAGGGCAGCGGCCAGGGTTGCCAGGGACACAGCGGTGGTCCCTAGGCCCGCAGGACCCCCGCAGCAGGGCTGTGCTCACACGGGCTTGGCCGTGCCCCCACCCAGCCCTGGCCCCACAGCCTCGGGAGGACAGGTGGCCCCCCAGGCCCACACTGCACGCTGGGGAGGGCGGGGGGCACCCCGGCAGCAGTCCAGGCTGGAGGCCCCGCACCTGCCTCAGGCAGCCGGGCCAACTCAAGGACCCCTGAAGGGGCCTGGAGGATGAGCAGGAGGGGCCGGGGGGTGCTGGGGTGCGAGCCCTGGAGGGGACTGGGGGGCAGGTGCAGGTGGGACTCAGGCGGGGCAGGGACCTGGGGGCGCCCCAGCCAGCCCGCGGCAGCTCTGGTTGGCAGCTCTTCAGTTAATCGGCTGCAATTTTACACAACGCCGTTCGGAGGTGGCCCGGAGCCAGCCGTGTCCCCAGAGCTCCCCGAGTGGCTGTTTAAAGCCCAAGAAGGACCAGCTGTGGGGAGGACGGGGAGGGTCCATCTCAGCGCAGCAGGCCAGGCAGAGGCGGGGGAGCCCCAGGCCCAGACTCCGGGAACACAGGGAGCCGGGGTGAGCAGGAAGAGCCTGCACTGACAATCAGGCCCAGCCCTCCCAGGCCCGGAGGAGGGAGCTGGGAGCCTGCAGGGAGGGGGCCGCTGGCCGCCAGGCCCTCGACTGCAGCCACCTCCGCCCCCAGGCCGGGTTGGGATGATGCAGGAGGAGCCGGGCAGGGGCGGGGATTAGGAATTTGCTGCGGAAGGCCAGGCCAACGAGAGGCAGGCGCCGGCCAGGAGCAGAGCCCCTCGAGAGGGTTGAGGCTGCAGGCCTTGGGTGAGAACTGCAGGTTAAGGAGCCGGCTGGCACGGGGATGGAGGGCCAGGCCCAGTGTGGGAATGAGAAGCCCCTTCCCCTGTGCCCAGGCGGCCCCAGCCCCGGGGGGGACAGGGAGGCGGAGAGAAAGGCCCCCCAGAGGGCGCACGGGGGTCACGCCTCCATGACAGACCCCTGACCAGCCCAACTCGCAGCCCCGCGTGTGGCCAGCCCCCACACCCACAGGAAGGCCACCATCCGCCCAGCACGGAACACCAGCAGGACAGCAGCAGGCAACGGCCCGGGAGGTGGGGTTGGGGGGCCAGCGGCAGAGCGGAGGCCTCGGCTATCACCTCGACTTGCTCACGGTGGCCCTGCCATTCCAAGAGCTGCTCTGAGAGCCACCTCGGGGCCTCATGCTCCCTCAGCCGGACAGGGGCAGGGGGTGAGGCCGGGATGCAGCAAAGGGAGGCAGGCCTGGACCAACTCGTCCTCCCAGCCTCACGGGGTGGCCTGTGGGCGACGTCGCTGCCTGGCCAGCTGCCCACCAGCTCAGTGGCCACCAGGAGGGGCCCTTAAACCCCAGATCCCAGCCTTCTGCCGGGTGACGGGCTCGAGGGCCCTGCAGGAACGTGTCCCAGTGGCTTCCCCCACAACCCCACCCCAGATGGGCTCCCATGGCAGGGGACAGAGACAGCTCCCCAGGGTGCCCTCACAGGGTCTGTGGGCCCTCTCTGCTGCCCCCCAGCCCCGGGGCAGCGGGCAGAGCCCTGCTGGAGGCCCTGCCCCCCAGGTAGAGCCAGGACAGGGGGTCACGGGTGGGCCTGCCCCACCCTGTACCGCCCCCGCAGTGCCCTGGGCACGGCTCCACTGCACCCAGCACCGGGTGCCCTTGGCATGGCCCCCAGGGACCACGGCCCCTTCCACAGGTGGAAAGCGGGCACTGGGGGCTGGCCCTGCCCAGAGGCCGCAGAGCCAGTGGGCACCGCACGTGGCAGCAACCAGGGACCTGCCCGCCCACTGGGCCCGGCTGGGCACCGGGGCTGAGCAAGCAAAGTCAGGGCCCAGCCCCCACCCGGCGCCCGCAGGCCAAGCTGGGTCAGCAGGCGGCCTCGGCCAGCTGTTATTTCATCCACTGACCCCACCCCTGCACTGACCCTCAGGGCTCCAGGCACCCCCACCCTCCGGCCTGGGAACTGCCCCCACAACGGCCAGCCCTCCATGGGCTTGGCCCCTACCCACGCACCCAGCCACTGCTGACACCCGGCTGGCTGCCACCCCAGCACGCCCGCGCGTGCCCAGCCTGGAACCAAGTACAGAGACCTGGAAACAGACAGCCCACCCCGCCCCTGCCCCGCCCCCGCCCCCCACCCTGCGCACCCCAGCCTGGCCTGTGGGGGCCGGAGCTACCACCTCGCTGGGGCTCCCCAGCAGGCTCACTGCAGCCAGGGGCAGGCGGGTTGCCAGCCTCACCCTGCCCTTGGCCCTGTGTCTGGGCAGAGTGCTGCCTCGGCGACACCCGATCCCAGGGGAGGGCACCGCCAGGCCAGCCCCGCCCCTGCCCCCCGCCCCCCTTCGCTCTCCTCCAGGTCACCTCCGTGGGTGGGCAGGCCTGCAGGCCCTCCTCAGCCCTAAGCTGCCACAGGCCTGACCCGCCCCCAGGCCCCGATGCCCAGCCAGGACCTCCACACTTGCTGGGCGCAGAAGGAGCATCCAGGGAGCGCGAGGAGATGAGGATCCCTGGCACTGGTGCCCCAGTGCTGACCCCTGGAGGAGCACTGGGCCCACTCCCCAGCAGGACATGTGGAGCAGGCGCTGGCGCTGCGCTGACCTTGCGGATTCGGCCGCTGCGCGTCCCTGCAAACACCACCGTACGGCCCCTGTAGTCATAGGCGGCCACAGCGGTCAGGCCGTCATCCTTGTCCACGAACAGGGGCGTCCCCTCGATGGTGACCGTGCCGCCCAGGGGCTGGTTGAAGTCCTGCCCACAGAAGTCGTCGTCAATCTGCAGGGGCTGCAGAGGGAGTGGGGAGGTGAGGCCCAGGCCGTGCGGGGCGGGGGTGGGAGGAGGGGCGGCCGGCACAACTGCGGGAGGTCGTGGGGAAACTGAGGCCCTGGGAGCTGCCTGAGCAGCAGGAGCCTGGGGTGGAGGGCACCTCTGACGCCCACAAGGCACAGGCCCCTTCCCCCACCACAGGGGCGCAGGGAGCGGGGGCCAGGGGCGCGTGGGGAGCTGGGGCGCTCACTCAGGACAGGACGGGGTTGACACCTAAAAGGCAGAGGGAGGGGCCGGCTGACAGGAGGCGTCTGGGGGAAGGAAGTAATCAATAGCGCTGGTTCCGGAGCCAGGTGGGGAGGGCAGGGCGGGGGAGCCGGTCAGGCGGCTCCAGGCCAGGCTGAGGTTTGCGGGGGCGCCGAGGTGGGAGGGACCAGGGCAGATGGGAGGGGCAGTGGGGCCGTGCCCAAGAAGGGGGCACACACAGAGCACACGAGGACCTCAGCAAGGCGCCCCCCAGGCGTCTCCAGCTGCACCAGCGCTCCACAGTCAGAGGTGGGAAAACCCGAGGCCAGAGACAGCCAGGCTTTCCCCGGGCCACCAGCAAGTCCTGGGCAGCAGAGGCGCTGGAGGCCCTCTGAACAAGCCCTCACCCCTATCAGTCTGGGGTCTCCCGTGGAAGATCGTCCTTTCTGGGGGCGGGCAACAGACACTCCTCAAAAAGCAGCTGGCCCCAGCTGGCCCTGTTAGGGCCCAGAGACAGGACTGTGGGCTCTGAGTGGCCCCCCAGTTACCACCCCCAGCCCATGAAAGGTGCACAGCCAGGCAGGAGGGCAGCAGAGGGCAGAGCCTCTAGATGGGACCCTGAGAGGAGACGGTGCCTGCTGCCCACCTGACCCCGGTCTGGACCCAGCTCGCCCCTTACTGGCCACGTACCCTGGGCGTCACCCCACCTCTCAGTGACCTCGTCTGTGAAACAGAGACAAGACTCGGCCAGCCAGCGCCCAGAACAGCGCCAGGCACGAGGGTGGGGGCTCTGTCCACGGCCACAAAGGTGCGCGGACATGGTCACGTCCCCTGTTTTCTCAAGGGGCAGGACAGCTGCCGTGCCGACCCGGGAGACGGCTGTGTTCTGGGCTGGCGGGGCGGGGTGCTCACCGAGTTGATGCAGCCCAGCTCCTTGTTGAGCAGCCAGGGCAGCGAGAGCTTGCCCTCGCCGCGGTAGCAGGACTGGATACGTGCCTTGATCTTCTCCTTAATGGCCCTGAGCGTGAATAGGCACAGCACCGACTCTCGCGGTGGCTTCACACGGTTCTTCTGGCCCTGGGCGAACACGGTGAACAGCACGTCCTCATCCTCGGCCAGGCCCAGCTGGTGGGCTAGGGCACGGCCCGGCCGGCTCAGGTATGCGTCCTGCACCAGGCGGTACTCCACGCCCGCCTGCTCGCAGCCGATGGGGAACTCGACGTAGGAGTAGAATTTGGGGTCGTCCACGCACAGCCGCACGATCTTGGACGTGAAGAAGTGCTCGCCGGCAGCGTCGGGCGAGGTCAGCTGTGTGTCCAGCTGCAGCGTGAGGTAGTACACGAAGTGCTCGCTGCGGAAGCTGTACACGTAGTAGATGTCGAAGGCTGGGAACTTGGACAGCGTGTCCGAGGGGATCTTGAGCTGCGAGGACACGAACTCATCCTGGTACACGAAGCCAAACATCTCCGCGTCCTCCTCGTTGGCCATGAGCCTGCGGCTGGACAGCGTGGGAAAGTACTCGGACTTGCCATCGATGGGCGTGCCCACGAAGAGCTTGGCCTGTGCCTGGCCCGGAGGCCCGGCAATCAGCACGCCGGCCATGCTGCCCGCCTCGCGCACGCCGGACAGGTAGTGCTCTTTGCGGTGGTGTGGCTCGCCCAGCTTGAAGAGGTCGTCCAGGCGCAGGAACTGGCAGATGCCCTGCGAGGCACTGCCGCAGGCCAGCAGGCGGTTGGCGGGCCGGTCCAGCAGCAGCAGCTTGTTGACGTTGTCGGTGCTGCCCAGGCCGTGCGGACAGGACTGCACGCTGGGCGGCGGGTAGCATTTCTCGTTGTCCTCCACTGGGCCCGTCACGTGCGCCCGCAGCAGCGTCAGGTTCCCCGACAGCTTGTAGATGCGGTTCACGGCGCCCACGTACACCTCGCCCGTCTGCTCGTGGACCACCAGGTGGGTGAGTGCCCAGTCGCTGGCAGTGAAGGTGCGGAAAGGGGGCTGCGGACCCCCGCCCGCCTGGGGCGCACCCCCCAGCAGCAGCAGCAGCAGGACCAACGGCAGCAGCAGCGGAGCCCGCGCACTCACACGAGGCAGCAGCATGATGGGCCGGGGCCCCGGGCCGAGGCGCTCGGGTCCTGCGGGGCCGCGCATCACGGGAGCCTCAGCCCTGCGGGGAGGAGGGACAGGAGGCGTCACCTGCGCCATCACTGAGCTCCCAGTGCCCATCCTCCACCACGGTGTCCCACTCGTGGAGCACAGCCTAACCCTCAGGGGACGCCAGAGGGACAAGGGAGAGCCCCCCCTCCCCCTGGAGCCCTGGGAGCAGCTACACAGAGCCGCAGACCTCGGCAGGCAGCGCGGACCACCTGAGCGCCACTGCTGCCCGGGGCCGTGGCCAAGGGAGAAGAGAGGGACCCGGGACCAGGAGGTGGGCGACAAGACCTGAGCCTGCCCACGCCCCCCAGGGAGCAAGGCTCCCAGCTCCAAGCTCCCATGGTGGTGACCGCCTCTCTGCCCTAGCGCCTTGCGGGCTGGACGGCACTACTCGCAGGCAGTAGAGAACACTTGTGGGGCCCTGCAGAAGGCGGGGCTCCTCTCAGCCACGCTGGGAACACACGCCCTGGCCCCGCCCCCCTCCCCCCCCGCTCTCCGAAGCCCCGCCCCCCGCCCTGCCCCCTGAGCCTCCGGCCCGGCCCCGCCCACCGACCCTGGCCCCGCCCCAGCCCTGCTCTCTGAGAGGTGGCCCCGCCCCCCTCTCTGAGAGGTCCCCCCGCAGCGCACGTCCAGCCTCAGCCAATGGCTGTCCCTACCCCGGGCGGGAGGCCCCCAGATCCTGCCCCGGCCCTGCCGCCTCACAATCTCCTCTCCCCACAACCCGGCAGCTGGCAGCCACGCCACAGGTTGCAGGTTGCGTGTAGCCTCTGGGGCCCGCAGCCACGTGGTTGACCAGGTCGCCGCCCGGGTCTTCCCGCCTGTGCAGTGGTGACCACGAGGCTCCTCTCACGGGTGACAGCGAGCAGGCCGGGGTGCCTGCTCAGGGTCCCGTCTCAGCTGCCCCGCTGCGGACTGAGGGCTGTAGCCGCGAGCTCTCCAGCTCTCATCCCTGTAGTCTGAGGCCTGAGCTGTCCCCAGACACTGTCCCCACCAGCACCAGAGCTGCCTGAGCCCCAGAGGCTAGCCCAAGTCCTGCCCTTGTGAGTGACTGGGCCCTGCCCCCCACCCCAACCTCACTCCCCACACCCTCTTCCCGTCCGGGATGCTGAGTCTTGAGAACTGAGGGGGGGGGGGCGCTGGTCAGCACCCCACGGATGACAGGTGGGGGCCTGAGGGGGGATGCTGAGCCCCCAGAAGTGGGGGGCTCTGCCCAGCATCCCACAGGAAGGGCACCAGGCTGTGCTGCCACAGGACCCTCCCCGCAGGCTGTCAGCTACCCCTTCAATCCCCACCCAGACGTCCCCAACAGCTGTGGCCGCCAGGGACCTCCCAGGCAGCAGGGAGAGGAGTCCCCAGTCCCCGCCCCCAGCTCAGGAGCCCAGGGCAGAGCAGAACCGGAGAACAAGCTCCTCAGGACTCTGCCGGGCCTGGGCTGAGTGCTTGCGAACTCCAAAGAAAACATGAATCACTCACCGTTTATCAGTTCAAAGCAGGCCTGCAATTACCAGGGGCTGGGCTCTCCCCTCCTCCGGATAATTATACACGTCCTAATGCAATTACGGGCCCTACTTTTTATATTAAACAGGAGGGACCCAGCTGAAGATGTGCCATCCAAACTCCAGCCTGGCCGGGGGCCCGCTGCCCCTCCCCCACCAGGGCTGCCCAGAGGACCAGTCAGGGGTATGGGGCTGCAGCCAGGAAAAGGGGGCCTCGCGACTAGCCCCTCACAGGGGCCACTGAAGACAGCTGGGGGACTCCCCCTACCCGCGAGGAACAGGGCCCGTGGCTCAGAGAGACCCAAGGTCACCCAGCTAGTTGTGCACACTCCTACGGAGACCTGGACTCCCACGGGCCTCTGCTCTGCCCAGGAAAAAATGCATTCATTCCAGAGCGGCTGCTGGGGAGGGCCATGCCGACCGGGGGGAGGGGAGCCCTGACAGATGCAAGCTCTGGGCCCGAGCTGGGGTCTGGGGAGGCCCTTCCACCTGCTGGTCAAGGACCAGGCCCGGCGCTGGCGGGGGAGGGGCACCCCAGGCGCAGAGCAGCAGGAGCAAAGGCCGGGGTGGAACCTGCTGGACCGCGAAGAGGGCAGTGAGGGTGCCCGCAGCACCAATCAGAGCCAGGCCGGGAGGGAGAAGCTGCCCGAGGCACAGGGCTGGGTGTGCCGGGAGGTGAGCAGGGCAGGCCTCCACGCCCGCACAGGACCGGCTCAGCCATCCACCAGGGCGTGGAGAGCGCGCCACCCGCTTCTCTCCTGGGCCCACGGCCACTGCCGCTCTGCACCCTGAGAAACAAAGGCCCTCAGAGGCTTCTTCCCAGAGAGACAGCCCCAATCTTTCCCCCCGCCCCACTGGCCAACTCCCCAGCCACATCTGGGCCCTACCGGGGCTCGGACAGCTTGAAGCAGGGGGGACGGAGAAGACACAGCGTCCTGCCCAGGGGTGCCTTGTCGGTCAGCAGCAGGAGCCAAGAGCTGCCCCGTCACCCCACCTCCCCCATTCAGGCCCCCGGGGGCAGTCCCAAGCTGCCTGCTCCCCTCCAGGCCCATCTGAGGGGGCCAGGATCCGGGGCCCTCGAGTCCTGCTCCTCAGGAACAGTGCCTGCTCTCCGGCTCCAGACCCCATTTCACACCCGGAGGTGTTCCTGGGGTGAGGAGGGGCTCACAACACACCACCCACAGCGGGGCCAGCAAAGGCCAGCCGCTGGCTCACAGCTCCCATCTGTCCCCCACCCCCAAGCACACCACCTCAGCCTCGCGGGGGCTGGCCAGGCCTCTGCAGCACCGTCTCCTCTACCTGAAATGCCCACTCGGGGACTCCCCGGCCCCCTCCCAGGCAGACTTGCTGCCAGCCCTGAAAGAAATCACTGGCTTCCCAGTTGGCCCCTGGCGCAGCACCTGGTCTCCCCTGCACACCCCAAATCAGCAGGGCGCCAGGGGACCTGCCTGGGCGAGCTCCCCAGGGCCGGAGGAGAAGACTCAGCCCACCCCGAGCAGACCCTGAGAACCAGCCTCGGCTCGGAAAGAGGTGGGGCAGCGCAGAGGGCCGCACCGCCGGATCCCGGGCTCGGGGACTGAAGGCTCGGTCCACGTCCCCCAACACACACCCCTCTTTCTTTCAAGGGGCGTGGCCCCAGCACCCCACAGATGAACCAGGGGCAGCTCCGGGCCCCAGACGGCAGCCGGAACCCCTCTCGCCCCCTTCCCGGGCTGTCCCTGTGGTCTCAAAACGGGCGTGGGTCCCCGGAGTCGCAATCCCCTCCCCGAGGCCGCCCGATCGCGCCCCGCGGCCGCCAGCCCTGCCGCCCACCAGGCCCAGGGCCGCACAGGAGCCCTCGGAGCGGCCACGAGAAGCGACTGACCCTGGAGAGGCCCCGCGCGGGGCGGCCAGGAGGCCGGGCGCGAGGCTGGCGCATCGCCCCTCCCAGCCCGCGCGGGCCTGCGGGCCTGGGCGGACCGGCGCCCACTCCGACCCCACGGGCCTGCCGGCGCCGGACATCCAGCGCGCTCCGCTGACCCGGGCAGGCCGAAGGGCCATCCCGGCAGCGCTGCAGCGAAGTTTCTCCCCGCCCGGCTCGGAGGAGGCGGCGCGGCCCGCGAGCTCGGCGGACAGGGTCCCATCCCGGCCGGGCGGGGACGCGCGCGATCAGCGCCGGCGCCGCGGCGGCGCCCGGACACGCGTGAACCCGGCGAGAGCCGCAGGGACACGCGGGGGCGCGGACACGCGGGGGCGCGGACACGCGCGCCGCAGCCCCCCCCGCGTGCCCCCCGCCCGCCGCTCGGCCGCAGCCCCGAGGAGGCCGGCCCGGGGCCGCCCGGAGCCCGGACCCCCGCTGGACCTTCGCCGGACCCCCGCCCGCCCCGCCGCGGGGAAAGTTGAGCCCCTACTCACAGGCTGCCCCGGGGCGCGCCCGCCGCCGGCCATCGCCGCTCGCCGCCCGCGCC
>ML660201.1:55731602-55759803 GCA_007570785.1 Antilocapra americana
CTGTGCAGCTCTGGGTGTGTGTGTGTGTGTGTGTGTGTGTGTGTGTGCGCGCGAGGGATCTCCTCTGTCAACCTCCAGTGTTCACTGGAGTATGTAGACCGTCTACCTTTGGGATGATCACTGAGAGCCAGAGCGCAAGCCCACCATTTCACCACAGACCTTGTCTGTTCTCTGCTCTCTTCCTGTGGGTTAGACATCTGACCCACTAATGTGTGTCAGAGTGACTGCTGCATCTAACTCTCTCAGGGGCGGCGCCGTGTGACATCACAACACACGCGTAACGTACAAGCTGCTGCTCCTGACGCTCAACCACCCAGAGTGACGTCTGCAAGCCTCACCTCACTCACATTCCTTCGTCTTCCCCACTGTCTCCGGTCTGCTTGGACACACGCAGACTGTATATGCGTTTGTCTCGCATCATAACTTGTTACCTTTTTTAACAATCAAATATGATTTTAAAAATTACTGTGACAAAAGATAATCTTGTATTTATCTGCATTTTTAATTTGTTTTCTGTTATTTCTTTCTTTCTGTTCATATTCCCAAATTATTTCTTTTCTCGTTTTCTCTGTTTCAAGAACTTACTTTGCCACTCTTTGCAGGCACACTGGGCAGCCACACCTTCTCCCAGCTCTCTGTGACCTGAGGACGTCACTTCCTCCTCACTGCTGAAGAACACCTTTGGTGGGTGCAGAATTCACGGTAGAGAGTTTTCTTTCAGGATTTGGTAACAGACCACCTCCTTCCGGCCTCCGTGATGTTAGATGGGGCTCCGTCGCCTGTCACACCAGTGACAGGAGCACCATCTTCCCTGGCTGCTTCCAAGTCCCGTCTCTAGTTTTCAGAGACCTCACAAGTGTGAGGGGAGGTGTAGCTTCCCTCAGTTTCCTTTGGAATCTGCTCGGCATCTGGAAACAGAGCCTTGACTGCATGTCTGCACCCACCTGGTTCCTCTGAGACCCTGGGGCAGAAAGTGTTCCCCGCCAGCCACCGGCGGGGGTCCTCTGGCCGGTGCAGGCCCCCAATGTCTCCAGGGGGGAGGGCGTCTCTGGCCCACGGACACTGGGGCACTGCTGGCCAGCAGGCTCACAGGCGGTCTGGGTGGGAGCCAGGACCTTTTCTCTGGTCCACAGGGTGGAGCGCTCCACCTGGGTCAGCGCCCCGGCTGCCCCACAGTCCTGCTGGGGCAGCATCCCCTGGCGCGCGGCTGAGCCACGTGGGGTCTGAGCCACGTGGGGTCTCACAGGAAAAAACGAGTCACTGGCCCCCAAGGATGAAGAACACTTCTTGGGGCCACGTGTCGGGGGCGCCCCCAACCTCCAGTGTTGCTGGGGGCTCCCTCTTAGCCTGGGTGGCCGTCTGCCACGAGCCTGGGCCCAAGATGCTGGCCCTGGGAGGGCGAGTGAGCACACGGACCACTCCGCTGCCACTCCCCCTCCGCTCAGTCCTCGGGGGCTCACAACATATCCAGGGCTCCCAGCTGCCCCTGGCGGGGAGCAGGGGATGGGAACCTGGCCATCCCCGCCAGGTGCTCCCTCTCTGCAGGCTGCTATCTGCCCGACAGACAGCTGGGTTCATTTATTTTTGCTTCTATTAATTTCTAATCCCATCTCTGTTGATTTTAATTTTTTGAATAAGCAAAATAGCAACATGGTTCAAATGTCAAACTAGTTATAAAAAAAATACTCAGAGACGTCCCTCACCCTCCCTGTCTTCCGAGTCCTTTCCCACTCCTCGCTTGCAGGCAAAAATCTTGTTAGTTTCTGATTTATCCTTCTTGAGTTTCTTTTTGAAGACTGAGGAGTTTTGAGCACCACTGTTGTCTCTCTCATTCCAACAGAGGCGTGACTCTGGCCTCAGAATCTCTGCCAGCAGTGAATCACTCACAGCCCAGCACCTTAGAATCTTCGTAATCTGCATGTTTCCCTTTCAAAACCCCTTCAGACGCCTCTTGGATCCCATTTAAACCCACTCTCTGCTTTCTGCTCAGCTCCTCCATCTGTTAAGTCACTTGCCTGCTTTCCCTCTTTAAATTCTACTGATGCAGGTTCTTTCTGACTTTCCTCATAGTTCTCATTCTTCCTTCCACAGTTAATGTCTGAGAGATATCTAGAGGAAACGGGGCGTTGCCTTGACTGGACTCTGCTGGGAGACAGTCTCTGTGAAGCGGTGTGTCTCCCAGGAGGCCCCTCCCGGCCCCGGAGGGTGGGTCAGGACGGGGAGGAGCACCCTGGACAGCGCCACCCACTGCTCAGGCCGCGTGCTCGCCGTGGGGTGGGGGAGAGTGCTCAGGGCACCACTGATACACGAAGACCTCCGACGTGCTCTTCCAGGGTCCGCAGGAGCCCTGCCGCCTCACATGGCCCATGGCCCCCCAGTCCGACTCACTACCCCCACCAGACCGCGCTTCCACCAGCTCTGCCTAAACACTGGCTGCATCCCCATCACTGAGCTCCCCGGGCCCTTCCCAAGCTCTCCCCCCACCAGGCCTCCAACACGGCTTCTGGCTTCTGGGTCCAGGGCTGATGGAAACCTGACAGAAGGGGCGTCTCTAGGGGTCACGAGCAGCACCTTCTGTCAACTTCTCCGCCAGCCAACACGTTCCCCGCGCATCCACAGGGATGGAGCCCTGTCCCAGGCAACGCCGCAAGCTGGGAACCGACAGCCAGGTGCTGCCACGTCGTCTGTGCACCTTACGGATGCCTGGCGTTCTCCTCAGAGGCCAACGTCTGCCGGGTGTGACCCTCTGAACAGGAGGTGGGACGGCCCGTGATCCTCCTGGGAGAACAGCAGAAAGTCAGGCCCACAGGGTCCACGGGGACTGTCCTCCCAGAGGCGGGGACAGGCCGAAATCCCATACATCCCAAAGCACCTGACGTAAGGTGTGAAGTGCTTTCCTGAGACTCTCACTGGGGTAAATAAGCCAACCTCCCTCTGCTTGAGCTGAGAAGCCAGGATCCTGTGACTCTGAGACCTCCGAGTCCCCTGCAGACACTCGAGTTTACTCAGAACTGCTCCAGGTAAGATGCCCCCAGGAGCCCCCGTGTCCCTACAGCCCCACGTCCACTGTCTGGAGGGGGTCATGAGCTGCTGCTGACAGAGGTGGGGCGGCCTGCCCTGTGCAGGGACCTGCGCTGGGCATGCTGTCCACAGAGGGCCCTTCCCTCCCCCACTCTGGTCTGGGTCCTGCAGGGCTGGTGCTGTGACGTGTGAGAACGGTGGCCTGACCTGGCGCTCAGCAGGGCAAAACGACCACGTCAGGGCAGAGCCAGGGCAGGGGCTGGGAACCGAGCTGGGCCAGGAGAGGGGAGAGGGAAGCGGCTCCCCAGCTTCTCCTGCCCGACAATGCCGAGCACACAGCGGGTCTGACGGTGTCCTTGGGACAAGGGCCTCGGAGCCTGAACTTCCCGCCCCTCCCCACCAGCTCCCAGCTACTGGGAGTCCAGGATGACCAGCCGCAGTTCCAATGTCCCTAAACAGGTTTCCACCACCAGTGTCTAAGCTTAAGAGGAGATGGAAGAAAGAAAGAGGAGCTTGACACAGCCAGTCCCTGAAGCTGTGTGCACAGAAGCTGAGAATGTCAAGGTCTGAGCCTTCAACAAACAAGGCCAAATTTATATGAAAATACAACAGCAGCAGCTCCAGTCACAGAGACAGACCTGTCCCCAGAGAAGGCTCCCCGGCCGGCCCAGCCCCGCACCCCCGCCCCCCAGACCCAGCTCCTGTTGGGTGGAGGGCTGGGGTCTAAGTATCTGCACGAGTCTCCTGGACACTTTCAGCAACTGCCCATGACCAGGCAGGCAGACCCCACTTAGAAGAAGGGCCCCTCAGCACAAGCAGGGAGTCTGGACATGACCAAGGACATGGGGCCGGCGGAAGGGGCGGTGAGGACGCAGCAGAGGGGGTGGCCAGCTGCTTGCATGCCTCGCACGCTGGCGTCCCCCAGACACTGGGGGCACCAGAGGGCAGCGACGCGCTCCTGCCCCAGGGCCAGGCCCCACAAAATGGGCTTCAGTCAAGCCCACGAGACACCACCAGCCTCAAAGCTCCAAACCAAGACGGCGCCTCCAGGACCCACGGGGACAGTGGGGGC
The DNA here is from genome assembly GCA_007570785.1 of Antilocapra americana. Lineage (NCBI taxonomy): Eukaryota > Metazoa > Chordata > Mammalia > Artiodactyla > Antilocapridae > Antilocapra > Antilocapra americana. Next base: position 55,735,696 of record ML660201.1, read on the forward strand.
CATGGCGTGGTCTCGGGCGCAGGGAGAGCCAGGCGCTCACCTGCCACCTGCCCCCTGCCATGAGCTCAGGCGTTCGTCTGAAAACGCGAGCACGATCAACAGAGCAAGCCCCCCAAACAGTGAGCAAGTTACGACTGGCTTTTCAGGGTCGCTGCAGGCCTGGAAAGTGGCAGCTGCTGTGTCCTGGCAGCTCGTTCACTTCAGAGGCTCACCCTCAGGAAAGCGGGACGGGTCACTGATCGCAGGCCCCAGAGAATCAGCCACCACAATGAGGCTGCCGCACTAGAGGCCTCACTCCCACAGCCTCCTCCCAGAGCAGACCACGGGGCGACTTCCCTGGACCCGCGGGACCCACCTGCCTCTCCAGGCGTCGCAGCTGCTCCTTGCAGAAGGCGTCCTGGCGTCTCAGCTCCGCCTCCCAGCTCTCCAGCTCCCTGGCCTGCAGGGAGAGCAGAACCCAGTCAGCTGTCGGTGACCTCGGAGCCGAAGCCCACACAGCACCAGGCCACCTCTGCCACCCCAGGAGGGTCCTGCGGCCCCGACATGGGCAAGGGTGTTCCCAGCACCGGCCAGATGCCCACGGGCTCCAGAGGCAGGGGTTGGCCGGACCCCATCATGACAGAGACGGGGGCTTCAGGGTGGCCCCGAAGCTCAAAGCCGCAGGGGCGGGCAGGGATAGCATCTGGGTAGACGCGGGCCTGGACGGGAGCTGCACGGCCCCGGGCTCATGGGATGGAAGCACCACGCACATGTGCCACCAAATCGCGTCGGAGGTCCTCCTCCTGCTGAGCAGACCCCCTGCGTCTGGGGCCAGGGATCCAAAGGGAGCAGCGTGGGAACCCAGCGTCCCGGGGCGCAGCTGCCCCAGCCCCCTGACGGAGCAGAGAGAATGGTTGGTGCACACGGCCCAGGACAGCCCAGGGTCACGGCAGGCTGAGGCCAAGCTACCCAGCCGGCCCCCTCCCCACCCTCACCCAGCCGGGGACCCTCAACAGCCCCCAACCCCGGGCAGGCCTCCGCACAGGGACGCCGCGTCAGGTGGGGCAGGCACTTGCATCCTGCTCCTGGCAGGGAGGCCGCGTCCCTGGAGTCCTTGGGCCCTCCCGCTCAGGGACTCCAGCCTGCCTCTGCCTGAGAACCGCGAGGGCTGGCCTGGCGCATAGGCTGCAGAAAGAGGTGTTGGCACCCGGACCAGTGCGCACACGGGGGCCCGGGCTTGGTGGACAGACGGCAGAGTCCACAGCGGGCTCGCGGCGGCGGCCCCGGGTCAGAGCGAACATCGGCGGAGCTGCCCTGTGACACGCAGGCCTGAGGAGCGGCCAGGGCCCTGGAGTGGGGGGCGGCGGGGGCCGGGGGTGGGGCGCAGGTGCTGTCCTCACGAGGCTGGGATCCCAGCGGACAGAAAGCAGAGGGCTGCAGAGGCCGGGCCAGCGGGGCAGCGGCCATCTTCCCCCGAAGGATGCTTCCCGACTGTCTCTGGGGAAAGCGCTGACTAAAGCATGCTCCGCCCAGCAGGGAAGTGAAACGCCACCCCTGCACAGGCCTGCTCGCTAGTCAGGGACCCTGAAGCGGGAGGGATGGGCAGGGATGCTGCGTGATGCGGTCGAGGGAGCAGGTGGGCGCCTGCTCTGCTCCAAGCACAACAAGATGCAGACACCCAACAGAGCAGACGGCACGCGGGCCGGCGAGGCTGGAGCCACAGGCCTGGGCAGGGCCGGGCAGGCGGCCAGCTTCGCCCCCAGAGCCCAGGGCTCCCCCGGAACAAGAAGCTGACGTGGAAGTCCTGAGGATCCCACGTCAGGCCGTGGTTCTCAGTCTGCTTGAACCTGCCTTCAGCCCAGACGCCCAGGCCCCAGGCGCTTGGAGCCCAGGCCATACTGGGCAGCGGGGGAAGGGCCTGTCCCGGGGCAGGTGTAGGCCACCTCGAAGATGCTCAGCAAGGAGGCAAGAAAACAGAGAAACAAAGAAAGGCCACAATCAAACCTTCGGCTCAAAACGAGCCTGCAAACCACACTCTGAGCACGTGAGGACGTGTAAGCTCAGACCGGCTGTCAGCACACCAGCAGCCACTACGGATTCTTGTGACGGGATGTCGGGACAGGAATCGCTCAAAACCTTTATGTAACAAGGTGCTACTGTATTAAAGTAATATAAATGAATGCAGGTATTACAATAATATTAAAATATGTTGAATAATAGAAATGTGTAATACTCTTTAAAAACCGGACGGTCATCGCTAAGCATCAGATGATAAGCAGGCGGAATCCTGATTCGTCTCTGGAGTCCACCCTCTGGCCCCCCAAGTCCCTACAGCAGCTCACGCCACGAGCACCCACTTCAGCATTTCTCTAACAGATAAACACTTCTGTTTTCCTAAACAGAAGCAGCAGCATTGCATACCAAAAAAAAAAAGAATTCCTTAACATTATCAAATATTCACCCAGTGTTCAAATTTCCAATTGATAAAGGAACTTAAACACATAACTTTAAGGTGCTTAAAAAGGTAAATGAACTTCTCATTAAAAAAAGAAGAAATTCTGAAACAGGCAAGCCCCCACACAGGCAAATATTATAAATTAAAATTCCTTCAAAACAAGGAGTCAAATGGCTAAGACAAGCCCCAGGCTGAGGGCAGTAGAGGAAACGAGGACACAGAGGTCAGCACAGAGACGAGGTCCCCGGGATGCCGTGACGCAGGGGCTGGGAGACTCAGGCAGGCACAGAGCTGAGCCCAGCGCCCCATGTCTGCTCAGGATGGGGGCGCTGGGGGGGCGGCAGCTGAGGAGGGGAGGGGGGCGGGCTGAGCAGATGGGGGTGGGCATGGGGGCTGAGGAGAGGAGGGCAGGAGAGGGCAGAAGAGAAGGGCCCAGGCAGGGTCGTGGGAATCAGGGACCGCGGCCTCTGAGAGGCGCCCAGGGCCCCAGCCCTGCACTCGGCCCGGAGTGGCCCCCAAACCCTGACGCACAGCGGTGGCTGGGCGAGAGGGGGCGGGCTCCAGGGAGGCCGTGGCCACAGTCCCTGTCCAGCGCCCCCCATTCGCCCACAGACGCAGAGCCCACCCACCTGGAGTCACGAGCTGCCTCTGGGGACGACCCCGCAGCGCGGAGCCTCGGCGCCTCGGCCCAGCAGCCTGATGGGCTAGGAACAAGACAGCAGCCGCGAGAGGCCAGGGCAGGGGCCGCGCCACGACCAGTCCAGCCCCGTGGTCACTGCTCAAAACCACTCAACGTGTGACTTGTCATCTGTCAATTATTAATATAAAATGCAAACCAAATAATCTTACCCTGAAAGAAAAAAATTCCACTTTGGATAAAAGAAAAAGGAAACCCTACTATATGCCGCTTATCAGAGACCCGCCTCCCACCGAGGATCTGACAGAACAGAAGAAAACCCCTCACTGATATAAATACACAGTTCAGGGCCCACTGTTCTGATTTGTTTACGCAAAAGGTTCAGCATTCAGTCAACAATTTAAACACACAAACAAAACAATAAAGATGTACCACAAGAGGAAACACTCAACAAAGCCAGCTGCGACAATGGTCCGGATGCTGAAGTTAATGCGGAGGAACTTTAAAATAACCATGATTAACACGCCGGAGAATCCAGCAGGAAAGGGTGGACACCACAGGGGAAGTGGCGGAGACGTCCCACGGGAAGGCGGGCAACCCCCCAGCCCGGTGCCACAGCCAATGGCCCCTGCTGGCCTCAAGATCCTGTCTCTGGCCACGGCCCCTGACCGTCCGGCGTGGCGTGTCTGAGTGTGCATGCCCTGAGGTCTCCTGAGCGCTGCCCTGCCCAGCGTGTGGTCTCCAGCTTCCCAGGAAAACGTCAGGAGCTTTCCAGAGCCTCCCACATCCCTCCTTTCTCTAGCTGCTCTTCCCAAGCATTTGGGTTACCCCACTGTTTGCACCGAACTGCCCCCACCTGTCAGGAGGCCACAGTGCTCAACAACAGGCTCTGATGGTTCACAGCCAACGCCCCCAGGGGAAAGGCTGCTTCCATTGGGCGACCTGAGCAATGGCCAGTAAGGCTAGCCTTGTGAGTGGGGTCCTCCAGAAAACCCCCAAACAGGAAACCAGACGCTGACCTCTGGGGATGGGGCTTTAAAAGACTCCAGTCCTTTTCCAGTCCTTTCTGGGCTTCCCTAGTGGCTCAGGTAGTAAAGAATTTGCCTGCCATGCAGGAGACCTGGGTTCAGTCCCTGGGTCAGATAGATCCCCCAGAGAAGCGAACAGCTACCCACTCCAGTATTCCTGCCTGGAGAATTCCCTGGACAGAGGAGTGTGGTGGGCTAGAGTCACGGGGCCACAAAGACTCGGGCATGACGGAAGGACTAACACACACAGGCCTCCTCTGCCCAGGCTGCCGGGTTTCACCATGAACGTGTGCGCTGGTGTTCAAGGGCACCGCTTAGCTGGGGAGAGGAGGACGGGAACAGGGCATTCCGAAATGCCACAAGCCTCACTGTCCTTACTGAGATTCACCATTGTTTCCTGAACGAATGCTTCTGGATGGCTACAAGCCTTTGGTCAATTTTCAGTTCTGAAAAAAATAGGCTCTGAGCATCTTCGTTGCTTTTATGGAAGAGAGGCCCCTCCTTATCTTCAGAGGCCCCTCCTCCACCACCACTGACAGCTCCCAAACCACAGAACGGAACCAAAGGGAGACGCGAGAGGTGGTGGCTCCAGGGACGGCGGACAGAGCAGAGGGCCCGTGCGCCCGGAGACGAGCCACTGGGGATTGTTCAGACCGAAACACAGACAAAGCATGAAAAGCAGAAGGAGACAGGGCCCCCAAGGTCTGCAGGGCAGTATCAAACAACAGGGCACACGCTGATCGAAGTCCCAGTAGGAGAAGAGAAAGACGGGCAAAAAAGTGAAGAGATAAAGGCCAAGAATTTTCCAAAATTAATTAAAGGCCACAAATAGATCTGAGAAGCTCAGAAAAATCCCAGGCAGGGCGCTTCTGTGAAGTTCTTAAATAATTCCTGAAGTAACCAAACATTTTTTGAGCATAGATTATCACAGTCTTTTTTAAAAAAGTAATTTTGAGAATAACTACTAAAAATGTAACCCAAAAAGGCACAAATAAAGTCAGTAGAGAAGATAAAACGAAATACTAAAATATACCGATTCATCTCCACCCTCTCCCTCGAAAAAAATCTACAAGTAGCAACAGAGGAACAAAGGGCAGATGAAACAAACAAAGCAAGTACCAAATGGTGGATTTAAAGGCGCTCATACCAAAGATCACACTGAACAGATTTACCCCTGTTAGCTTCCTATTGCTACTGTTAAGAACTTGCCAAAAACTCAGCAGCTTAAAACAATACAGATTTATTCTCTTACAGTTCTGGAGGGCAGAAGGCTCAGAGGGTCTCATTCGGCTAAAACTGTGGTGTCAGCGGGCTGCCACCTCCCAGCAGCTCCGGAGAAGAACCTGTCTCCTCACCTTTTACGGCGCCCAGTGGTCGCCTCTGCTTCTTGGCCCTGGCCTCACGGTGCCCAGACCTCTGGGACTACCATCACGTCTCCTGCTCTGCCTCTCCCGTCTCCCTCTTTCCTGATGAGGACACTGGGCTCCCCTGGGTAATACAGGGTCCTCTCCCCATCACACATTCTTAAGTCAGTCACACAGCAGAGCCCCGTTCACCAGGCGAGAGGACGCCGCCACAGGCCCTGGGGATCAGGGCGCAGACATCGGTGCGGGTCATCACTCTGCTGCCCACACCCCCCCATGCAAAGGCAGAACTCCAGCTACAGGTTATTCATAAAAATAATGCAAAAAGGTTTTTAGAAATGAGAAAAAGATGCAGAGGGCAGACTAACTATAAGGAAGTTGGTGAAGCTGTATTAATATCAGATAAAGGCCAAATCAATACAAAAGACATTACCAGACATAATGTAAAGAAGGCAAATTCACAGTCATAGAAGAGACAGTCAGTCAAGAAGAGATAACAATTATAAATGTGTACACACCTAAGAGTAGTCATGTATGGATGTGAGAGTTGGACCATAAAGAAGGCTGAGGGACGAAGAATTGATAGTTTTGAACTGTGGTGTTGGAGAAGACTCTTGAGAGTCCCTTGGACAGCAAGGAGATCAAACCAGTCCATCCTAAAGGAGATCAGTCCTGAATATTCATTAGAAGGACTGACGCTGAAGCTGAAAATCTAATACTTTGGAGTCAGAAGAACTGGCTCCTTGGAAAAGACCCTGATGCTGGGAAAGATTGAAGGCAGGAGGAGAAGGGGACGACAGAGGATGAGATGGTTGGATGGCATCACTGACTCGATGGACATGAGTTTGAGCAAGCTCCGGGAGTTGGGGATGGACAGGGAGGCCTGGCGTGCTGCAGTCCACGGGGTCGCAGAGAGTCGAACACAACTGAGCGACTGAACAGCAACAACGCAGCTAATGACAGAAACCCCAAACACATGAAACAGACCTGACAGACCGAAGAACACGGACAAACCCACGGTCATAGTCAGAGACTGCTGGCTCTCAAAACACTGACAGAAGTGAACCAGGAGGGTGCCCACAGGCAGACAGGTTCCGTGGCGGCCCAGACCAGGGACCGCAGGCTGGCTCCCCTGCGCACCCCCGCCTCTGACCTGCCGGCCCCACACTCTGCACCCTCACTGCCTCTCAGCAGCACCTGGACACGGGGCGGGGAGGTACTACTTCAGTTACATCAGAAACGGGGATCGGGGCGACTCCTCAGCAAAAAGCAGCGGCCCCGAATACAAAGTCAGCAGACAGCAACTCAAGTGCTTCTTCAGTTCATCCAACCATCTGGTGAGGAGGGAGCAAGTAAACCCATTTAACAGACAAGCAAACGGAGGCACAGAGCCGTGAAGTCTCTCAGAGCTACCCAGAGAGGACGCTCAGGGCTGAGATGCCGCATCACGGACTCTCCCCCGGCCCCCAGGACCACACCAGGGAGGCAGAAGCCTCCCAGCAACAGGCTGCGGGCTTGGCCCAGGGGACAGGAAGGTGGGGGAGACGCCAGGTGTGCTGACCCCAGCCAGCCGAGAGCTCTGAGCAGGAGCCTAATGCGATCTGGCTGGTTCATGCTTTAGACCCAGCTCACAGAAGCCGACCCGGAAGGCTGCCGCCCAGGAGGACGGCCTGACCCCGCTCGTCTGGCGCAGGCGTCTGCGGCGGCTGTGAGAGCTGTCTCTGCACAAGGGCAGCTCGGAGCCTCACGGGGGAAACACAGAGGCCTTCAGCACCGCACCTCTCACCAAGGAGCGATAGACAACAGCCCCCGCCCGCTCGACCCGGGGCGGCAGCACCGCAGGGCTGTCCCGGTGTCGCTGGAGATGAGCAGGCTGGAGAGACTGGGCGGGAGGAGGCCGCCCGTGCTTCTCAGGACTGCAGTGCCCGGAGCTCAGAGACCGGCTCACAAACCCCATGCCTGGGCCGGGGTCCTCGCACAGATCCGGGCCGTGGACGGAGGACCACAGGAGCCAGGTAGAGCTGGCCACCACGCAAGGGGCCCACCCCTCTTCCCAACCCCTGCAGAGGCTCCCCGAGCACCCCCCAGCCGGATGTGAGCCGACAGGTCCTCAGAGGGGAAGAGTCAGGGACACAGCCCCGGGGCACGCTGGAACAGGGGCCGGGGCCCAGGTCACACCAGAGCCTGCGCCCGTCCAGAGGCAGGATGGCCGAGCATCTGGCCCCCAGAGAGACGCGGGCTCCAGGCAGCGACATCTCCCTCCCCGTCGGCCCCCATGACTGAACAGTGGCCCCAGCGCTGGCGCGAGGCCTCGGGGGTGCGGGACAGAGGCTGTTCTGCTGGCCGCTGAGGACAGGGAAGGTGAGGGGCGTGCAGGGGTCTGCTCAGAACCCCGGGCCCCTGGCGGGTGATGGCTGCAGCACCAAGGGACCCCAGCTCCTGAGCACATCCCTCCCCCCGAGGGACCCCGGCTCCTGAGCACGCCCCTCCCCCCGAGGGACCCCGGCTCCTGAGCACGACACCCCAGGCAGGCCGGGCTCCGGGCTCCACTCCTCCACCAGAGCACCTCTCCCTCTGTACCCCAGCAGCCAGCCGGGCGGACTGGCCAAGGCTCTGCCTTACTGGACCCTCTGGCCCCCAGAAAATGCCCACCCTGGAGGGTGGGGGCAGGGGCGCGCTGTCCCCCCTGGTGGTGCGGGCACCTGGTTCAGGCGCCGATGGCCCTCGGCCCTGGACCCCAGGCCAGCCTCCCTCCCGGCTGCCCTGCTCCCAGCAGCGGGGCTGGTCCCACGGCCGCGTCAGGACTGGCTGTCATCACTCCTCCCCTCGTGGCCAACCAGACCCCCCGCCCGGACACCAGCGCACGGACTCCCGAGTATCACTGCGCTCCCTGATCTGTCGGCCCTCTGCAAACATCCGCACTTCGCAGGAGAAGCCCGAGTCCCTCGTCCATCCGCAGGGCCCTGGTAGGCGGGCATCGACCACACGCCCTCAGAACTGAACTGACACGCTCAGGTGTCAGACGCCTAGCTCAGCCCCACATATGGCCGAGGCCTTCAGAAGTCTCCAGGGAGCTGACCAGCTTGCTCCCCAACAAACAGCTGCTCCCCAGGACTGCCCCGGGCACACACGGGGGCCACGCTCGCGGCCCCCCACTGCTCCGCAGGGCCCAGGTCAGAGAGCCACAGCAGGCCGGGCCTCGGTCCCTCAAGGCTGCCGCTGCTCGGAGCTGCTCAGAGCAAACACGCGGACACCCATCCCGAATGGCGCAGACCTTCCACCCCCAGGAGGGGTCACCAACCCGGGGCAAGAGGAGGCACACTGTCCTGACGGGGCAGATCCAGCCAAGCAGGTGCAGTGTGCGGCCCGACCCCCAGGGGAGCTCCCTGCCCCAGGAGTGAGCGCGGGCTGTCACCCTGCTGAGAGCCAACTGTGTGTGGGCATGTGCACGCGTGTACGTGTGAGCCGTGGACACTGCCACCTCCCCTCCTCCCAGCCCCGCCGCGGGGACTACCCTGGGCCCCCGGGAGCACTCCTGAGGGCGGAGTCTGTGAGCTGCTCCACCCACAGGGACAGCCCAGAAGCCAGAGTTCCAGCACGCAGACCGCGCGGGGGCAGGCCTGCCCCGTACGGCCCGTCCTCCTCTCCCTGGCCTGCGGCAGATAGAGTCACCTGGTCCCACACCAGTCCCCTGCCAGGTCAGGCTGCCGGTGCGGGTCACTTGCGTCCTGTTCCCAGGGACCCAGGAAGCAGAGGGAACCAACAAGCGCCCCACTGGGGACGGGGCAACTCCAGGAGCCCAAGGCCTGTGGTCACCCTGCCCGTCTGCCCCGCAGAGGAGTGGCGGGGGAGGCCTGACACCATGGGGGCAGGCGGAGCATTTCAGGCAGGGACACAGACACTCAGGATCACCAGTCTCTGCTGGAGCTGGAAGCTGGCAGCGAAGAGGAGGGAGATCCCATGGCCAACAATCCAGTTCACCCAAGAGGCGAGGAGGCAGGCCCAGGGTATGTCCCTGATGGGCCTCTCTGATCAGAGGCTGCAGGCAGGGAGGACACATCTCCTGGGGGCAGCGAGGGGCAGGGAGCACCCGGCGCGGCCTCCAGGTGTGTGGGGCAGAGAGTCCTGGGAGGGACGGAGGCAGAGGCTCAGCTCACAGGGGAACCGTCACTGGGCCAGGCTGAGGCTGCCCACAGGCCTTTCTGGGCCGGACTCCAGGAGGGGGCAGAGGGCCCTGCCAGCCCCACCCACTGCCGGAGCCCCTGGTATCTGGGGACACAGGGCACCCACAGCCCACTCGGTGGAAATACTGCTCGGGGACCAGCCACCCCAGCAAGCTGTGCACGAGACGGAGGAGACCCCCCAGAAGGGCCTAGGGCAGGAGCAGAAGCTCAGCCAGGCAGCAAGCACCGAGGGTGCCCCACCTGAACAGCCCTTGGGAGCCTCGCCGAAAAGCACAGGTGCGATTCAGCACACTGGCGGAATAAAGGCGCCAGGCAGCAAGCACCGAGGGTGCCCCACCTGAACAGCCCTTGGGAGCCTCGCCGAAAAGCACAGGTGCGATTCAGCACACTGGCGGAATAAAGGCGGAAAACATACGGGCATGAACAGATTCAGAGAAGCAGCGGATACAACTCCAAGCACTCTCACGGTAGAACAGCGACTCAGCCCAGGAACACGACGCAGGGCATCCAGGAAACCTGCCCTCACGCCAGACCTGACGGTGAGACGCGGGCACCCCTCCACGCCCACAGCCGAGAGGGACTGTCCAGACAGGGACGACAACAATGTCTATTCTCAGCTGTACCAGAGGTCCAGCCAGCACAGCAAGGCGAGAAAGCAAATGAAAATTTTAACACTTCCCATCCTGGAACTTGAAAGGACAAAGTAAAACCGCCATGATACTCAGATCACATGACTGCACGCAGGAAAACCTGAGGGAGCGACACTGCAGCACAGAAACTAATAACAACACAACAATAAGTGAATTTATCAAAGTCACAGGATACAAGGTCAATATGCAGGAATTAATCATATTTCTATATGTTAGTAATAAATTTAAAAAAATAAATAATGAAAAGCAATACCATTTTCATTAGCATCCAAAAATATAAAATACCCAATAACTTTTTAATATAAATCTAACAAAAAAGATCTGATATTACCACACGGAAATCTATGAAACGTTTCTGAGAAGGCCTAGACACAGAGTCATAAGGGAGAGAGCGGAGACTCGAGGATATTCTGACTGCGACTCTCTCCAAACTAATCTACAGACGCTAACCTGACAAACCGATTCTAACACTGATACAGAAATGCACAGAGCCTAGAAAAGCCAAATAATCTTGCAAACAACAAAGACCAATGTACAAGGTGGTCAGACCTACCACATACAGCTGCAAGAACAAGGAGCTCTACTGACCCAAGAACAGACAGCGGCTGAGCTGCACAGAGCCCAGAAACAGCCATGGCACAGTCAGTGCAGAGCGACAGGGCCCCCTGCAAGCTGAGAGGGAGAACGAGCTTTCGAACGAGTGCATACCCTACCTGCCCCTCACACGAACTTTAACTCACACCAGAGTGGAGGTCTGATGAGAAAGATTTTTAAAAGCTGAGACGCAGCATCTGGGGAACCCCTATCGAAATCTTGGCTGCCTTTTTTCTAATGTAGAAACATAAAAATATGCCCTTAAATTCACATAGAATCTCAAGGAATCCCAAAGAATCAAAAGAGGAAGCAAAAAGTCAGAGGATTCACACCTCTTGACTTCAAAACTCTCCACAAGCTCAGTGGTAAGACAGTGTGGCGGTGATGTGAGGGCATCCAAACCAACAGGAGGAATCCAAGTCCAGAAGTAAAGGCTCATCTTTACAGTCAGCCGATTTCAACAGGGGTGCCAAGTTCACATGATACAGAAGTGACAGTCCTTCAGAGGGACAGGATGATGCCAGCACAACAGGACAACCACCAGCAAAAGGAAGCTGGAATCCTACCTCACACCACACAGAAAAACCTGACGTGGACCAAAGACCTAAACTTAAGAGTTAAAACTTTAACACTCCTAGGAGAAAATATAAGGGTACATCTTCAAGTCTTTTAATTTGGCAACAGATTCTCAGATATGACACCCAAACCACAAACAATGAAAGGGAAAAACAGATCAGTAAGACCTTTTTGTTTCTAAGGACATCACCGAGAAAATGAAAGGATAGGCTCAGAATGTGTGGAAACATCTGCGAATTATCACATCACAAGGGACTTGCATGCAGATCACAGAACTCTTACAACTCAAGCATAAAAAGGGCAAACAATCTGAATACTTTTCTTCAGAGAAGATACGCAAACGGCCAATAAGCACATGAGATGCAAGGAGCTGCGACTCACACCCACCCGAACAGCGACAGCCAGGTGTGCGGACAGTACCGCGGGTCGACCAGGGCACTGCAACGCCACACCCACACGCTGGAGAGGAGCTGCGACAGCGAGCCCTTTGCAGAGCAGCCTGGTGAGCCCCAGCAGGAGAGAGGTGAGAGGCACCAAAAACGCGTGTCCAGCAAGAACGCATCGATGAATGTCTGTGTAAGCGTTATTCGGGAAAACCAGACTGTGGACACAATCAAACATCATCAGCTGATGAACAGAGAGATAACCCGGGGTCCGTCCACACAGGGGAACACGACGTGGCCATAACTGGGAAGGAAACACCAAGGCAGCTGCAGCACAGATGGACCTCGAGTGTGCTGGGCTCGGTTTACGCGGCCAGACACAAGACCACACACGACACGGCTCTGTTCACATGACATGCTCAGAACAGGGAAGTCCACAGACACAGAAAGAAGATCAGTGGCTTCCAGGGATGGGGTTTGGGCGAATAGGGCGTTACTGCTGACGGTGATGCTCTGGGGGATGGTGTGGAATGCCCAGAGTCAGTGATGATTACTCCAGAATTCCATGAATTCTGTATGCTAAGAACAGTAAGGTGCATGCCTTAAAAGGGTGAATTTTAAGTGAGTTATACCTATAATCAGTTCAGTTCAGTCGCTCAGTTGTGTCTGACGCTTTGCGACCCCATGAGCTGCAGCACGCCAGGCCTCCCTGTCCATCACCAACTCCCAGAGTCCACCCAAACCCACGTCCATCGAGTCGGTGATCTCATCCTCTGTCATCCCCTGTCGTCCCCTTCTCCTCCTGCCCTCAATCCTTCCCAGCATCAGGGTATTTTCCAATGAGTCAACTCTTCGCATGAGGTGGCCAAAGTATTGGAGTTTCAGCTTCAACATCAGTCCTTCCAATGAACACCCAGGACTGATCTCCTTTAGGATGGACTGGTTGGATCTCCTTGCATTCCAAGGGATTCTCAAGAGTCTTCTCCAATACCACAGTTCAAAAGCATCAATTCTTCAGCGCTCAGCTTTCTTCACCGTCCAACTCTCACATCCATACATGACTACTGGAAAAACTTTGTTGACAAAGTAATGTCTCTGCTTTTCAATATGCTATCAAAGTTGGACATAACCTTCCTTCCAAGGAGTAAGCGTCTTTTGATTTCATGGCTGGAATCACCATCTACAGTGATTTTGGAGCCCAAAAAGTAAAGTCTGACACTGTTTCCACTGTTTCCCATCTATTTCCCATGAAGTGACAGGACTGGATGCCATGATCTTAGTTTTCTTAATGTTGAGCCTTAAGCCAACTTTTTCACTCTCCTCTTTCACTTCCATCAAGAGGGTCTTTAGTTCCTCTTCACTTTCTGCCATAAGGGTGGTGTCATCTGCATATCTGAGGTTATTGATATTTCTCCCAGCAATCTTGATTCCAGCTTGTGCTTCTTCCAGCCCAGCATTTCTCATGATGTACTCTGCACAAAAGTTAAACAAGCAGGGTGACAATATACAGCCTTGATGTACTCCTTTTCCTATTTGGAACCAGTCTGTTGTTCCATGTCCAGTTCTAACTGTTGCTTCCTGACCTGCATACAGGTTTCTCAAGAGACAGGTCAGATCGTCTTGCATTCCCATCTCTTTCAGAATTTTCCACAGTTTGTTGTGATCCACATAGTCAAAGGTTTTGGCATAGTCAATAAAGCAGAAATAGATGTTTTTCTGGAACTCTCTTGCTTTTTCGATGATCCTGTGGATGTTGGCAATTTGATCTCTGGTTCCTCTGCCTTTTCTAAAACCAGCTTGAGCATCTGGGAGTTCATGGTTCATGTATTGCTGAAGCCTGGCTTGGAGAATGTTGAGCGTTACTTTACTAGCGTGTGAGATGAGTGCAATTGTGTGGCAGTTCGAGCATTCTTTGGCATTACCTTTCTTTGGGATTGGAATGAAAACTGACATTTTCTGGTCCTACAGCCACTGCTGAGTTTTCCAAATTTGCTGGCATATTGAGTGCAGCACTTTCACAGCATCATCTTTCAGGATTTGAAATAGCTCAACTGGACTTCCATCACCTCCACTAGCTTTGTTCATAGTGATGCTTCCTAAGGCCCACTTGACTTCACATTCCAGAATGTCTGGCTCTAGGTGAGGGATCACACCATTGTGATTATCTGAGTCGTGAAGGTCTTTTTTGTACAGTTCTTCTGTGTATTCTTGCCACCTCTTCTTAATATCTTCTGCTTCTGTTAGTTTCATACCATTTCTGTCCTTTATCGAGCCCATCTTTGCATGAAATGTTCCCTTGGTATCTCTAATTTTCTTGAAGACATCTCTAGTCTTTCCCATTCTGTTGTTTTCCTCTATTTCTTTGCATTGATCGCTGAGGAAGGCTTTCTTAACTCTCCTTGCTATTCTTTGGAACTCTGCATTCAGATGGGAATATCTTTCCTTTTCTCCTTTGCTTTTCAAAGGAGAAATATCTACAATAAACTGGCATTTTTTAAATACTTCTAGAAGAAAACAAAAAATGGAAAATATCCTCATGACCCAATATAAGCAAAGATGTTCTAGACAGGAAACAAAAAGAAGAAACATCTGACAAACAGGACTTAACAAAAGAGATTACTCTGAGAGCAGAGAGGCAGGCCCCAGACTGGGAGAGCAGAGACACATTCCGTATCTTCAACAAAGGCTGGATTCAAAATATATAAAGAACGCCTACAAGCTGATAGAAAAAGACAATCCAATTTTTTTCTAAATAGGTAAAAGATTTGAACTGACATTTCACAGAAGAGGCTATTTAAATGGCCAATAAACATTTGAAAAGGTGCTTGGCCTCCATAAGCATCAGTCAACGCAGACTACAGCTGCGCTTCTTGACCAGAGGGGTCCCACGACAGTGCCAGTGAGGAGGGGCGAGCTGGCTCATGATGGTCAGCGGCCAGTCTGTCCCGGCGTTCCCCCCCAGTTAATGTTCTGTGTCTGACCGTTGCACAGGAGTGCTTTCCAGAATAAAATATCTGACTTTACAAAACAAAGAAAGAGGGGCAAGGACTAGAGCCCAGGACCTCACACGCTGTTGGAGGGACTGGAAATCCATACAAGCACTTACAAAGACTGGGTGGCCATCCCACAGGGGTAGGCACCAGCTCTTACAGCCACAAAGCACAGGTACGAAAATGCTCGTTCCTGTGTCGCCCATCAGGGACCCAACCTGGAAAAAACTAAGTGTCCACGTGCGGCCTGGACGTGAGCAGTGGTCCCTGCAGACGAGGAGGCAGCGCCAGCGGTGCCCCAGCGTGGGGAGAGAGGGCCAGGGCGGGGGGCCGGCGTGTCATCGGTTGAGGCATGGGGGAGAGAGGCCTAGGGGGGGGGGTGGCCCATGTCATCTGTAGGGGGCATGGGGGAGAGAGGGTCAGGGAAGGGGGTGGCCCGCGTCATCTGTGGGGGGCATGGGGGAGAGAGGCCTAGGGAGGGGGGTGGCCCATGTCATCTGTGGGGGGCATGAGGGAGAGAGGGCCAGGGTGGGGAGCACAGCGCGTGGAGAGAGAGGGCGAGGGCGGGGGGCCGGCATGTCATCTGTGGGGGCATGGGGAGAGAGGGCCAGGGTGGGGTCACAGCACATGGGGAGAGAGGCCCAGGGTTGGGGGCGGCCCATGTCATCTGTGGGGGTCATGGGGGAGAGAGGGTCAGGGAAGGGGGTGGCCCGCATCATCTGTGGGGGGCATGGGGGAGAGAGGGTCAGGGTGGGGGACACAGCTCGTGGATAGAGAGAGCCAGGGCAGGGGGCCGGCCTGTCATCTATGAGGGGCATGGGGGAGAGAGGCCCAGGGCGGGGGCGGCCCGTGTCATCTGTGGGGGGCATGGGGGAGAGAGGGCCAGGGCGGGGGGTGGCCCACATCATCTGTGGGGGCCATGGGGGAGAGAGGCCCAGGGCGGGGGGCGGCCCATGTCCTCTGTGAGGACCGCTCACCAGGAGGGGTCGACGGCCCTGTGGCACACAGCGGACCCAGGTCTTCAGCCAGGCGCGCTCACACCTGGGGAGAGCCCTGTGCTAGTGGACCCCCACGCCACTTTCTCTGCTGAAGTAGAACATACACTTCCCTGAATACAGTATACATGTATTTAAAGCCCGTGGCGAGCTGAGAAGGTGGCCGGTTCGTGAGAGTAAGAGCCCCTGGCAGAGGGCGGGCAGCTCCCTGGAGCAGGGCCCTGGTGGAAACAGGACCGCGGGGCCTCCCGGGCGCCCCCAACCCCAACAGCACAACGGGAGATGGGTAGGGCCGCGATCAGAACCCAGGCCAGCCTCCAAGCTGGCTCCTTCCCCTGAGCCACACAGCCGGCTGTGACGGAGGCAGCCCAGCAGCTGACCGGGCAGGTGCCTGGACCCACGGCTCCTGCTCGGCGGGGCGCCCCTCCAGAGTCAGAGTCAGCGTGGGAGCCAGGCCCACAGCCCCGCGGACACGGCCACGGTCGGGCCTGAGCTGCGCTCCGGGGCCACAGGGGCCACGGGCACATGCCCACAGGCAGGTGCTCTCACACACACACAGGCACCCCTGTGAAGCAGACACCCCAGAGGCCTCGGTCAGGGGCAGCCACCGTCCCCTCAGGCCACTCAGCACCGAGGGCTGAGGCGCACAGACTGGACGACAAGCTCGGCTGCTCCCTCCTGCAACCACGGGGCAGGAGACCCGTCACAGCCCCACCCGCGGGCCTCGTCACGGGAAGGCCCTGCAGCTGAGGGTGTCCTGCTCCCGGCCGTGCCACTCCAGCCCTGCCGCCCGCTGAAGCTGGAACCACGTCAGATGGCCACGGGGGCCGGGGGGACAGGAGAGCCACACGCTGCCCTCAGACGAGGGCTCAGCGAGCGCTTCTGGGCGGCCATCAGGAGCCTAGGATCTGGAACCCAGCTGGTCTCCAGGCACTCTGGGAAGAGCCTGCAGCCCCGCTCCCATCAGGACGCCGTGAGTGGCTCAGAGGACAGGCTGGCCCTACAGAAAGGGCAGAGCCAGCGGAAACAGACACGGGGACAGACGCCGGAGCTGCCTGGTCCCACCGGCAGCTGCAAGCCGGCCTGCCAGACCCAACCTTAAAGCCCCATCCCTGCACCTGCCCGGCCTCCCCAGAGGCCCCAGAGCAGACACAGCCCCACGGACGGCATCACAGTCTGCGCTCGCCGAGGCTTCCCCAGGCCCACGGGCAACACCAGGCCATCATGGAGAGCTGGCTCAGAGTCATGCGTGACGCCAGGCCATCCCGGAGAGCGGGCTCAGACCCAGGGAGGTGGGGGTGCTGTCCCTGAGAGTAGGCTCAGACCCAGGGGGACAGAGGTGCCGGCCAGGCTGCCTCTGCATCTGCGTCCCCCGCCCGCCCACCTGCCCGCCGCCCCAGCCACTGGAGCTCCAGTCCGCGGCCCAAGCTCGGGGCAGCCACAGCCAAGCTGTCACATGGGCGGGGGGAGAGGCCATCCTCCTAACAGCGAGGTGTGAAGGCCACCAGGTTGCCATGGTGACTGGTCTCCAGCACAGACAGGCTACTGCTTCATGTGCTTCCATTTATTTCCTCTTAGAAAACACGCATGGTGCAGGGGCGCAGCCAGCGCAGCTAAGGAACGTGATGAAAGTGAGGCCGCGGGGTGGAGGGCACCGGTCACTCTACGAGACGAGGCGGGTCTCTGGGGACACGCTCCCTCGGCAGAGCCCACAGAGCCCGGAGCAGGGCAGGGGCCAGCGTCAAGCCCCAGGGCACCGGTTCGGAGGGCAGGAGGGCAGCGCATCCCCAACGCCCTGGACAAAGGGCCTCGTGATGCACGTGAGCAGAGGTGAGAAGGTCCCAGCACCAGGCCGCCTGGGACCGCACACGGGAACCCCACCCTCGGCCGCCACTCCAAAGGGTCCGGCCGCCCTGACCCAGCCAGGCCCCCAGGCCGTCTGCTGGCAGGAAGGCCTGGTGGGAGGCAAAGGCCCAGGGACGGGCCTGAGCCTGCTGAGTGGCCCCAGCACGGCCCAGCCTCCCATCGGCGCTGACGCAGATCCAGCAGGAAAGAGGCGCAGACACTGGGACCCATGGAGCCCCACCTGAGGAGCGGCCTTACCTTGCCCACGGGGGCACAGACGTGGGACTGCAGACCGCTGACAGGACGGAAACTGACTCTCGGTGCCCTAGACGTGGCATGCTGACATCTGCCAGGAAAGCTTTTCATTAAAAAAAAACTAACTGAGGAAAATCTATCTGGCAAACCCCAAGGTAGCAGACTGCGAAGAGAAAACAGCAAGACTGCTTCCCACGCACCCTGCCTCCCGGCTTTTGCTCACGGGTCAGGCTGGTGAGGGGGCTCGTGGGCCCTGAGCGAGGGCACCAAGTCCCAGCAGGCCCAGGACAGCAGGCGCCGCAGCCAGTCATCTCCCTTCTGCCGCCCCAGAGCTGTGGGCCCAGGGGCCTCCTGCCCGTGGGCCACTCACTGCTCAGGGAACCAAGTCCCTCCACCTTCCAGATGGGGTGATGCCAACCAGAGAAGCCCACTTCTGCCTGGAAAAGCACAGACCTCGCCCTGAGCCAAACCAGAACTCAGACCTCACACCCTGCACCCCCAAGCCCCCGGATTTGCCAGGACGTGCCGTTCCCGTTCACCTCTGTGCTCGACCGCTCTGGAAAAGTCTGACAAGATGAGCAGCTCTGCGGTGCCCGAATCTGAATCATCCAGAGGCAAGCTCTCCGGCTCCCACAATACAAGTTGAAAAGAGAGGGGACAAGACGGAGCCTGCCTGAGCCCCACAAGGCACATCGGGTGCAGCGCTCAGGCCTTCCTGCCGCAGGCTTCAGTCCATGGGACCGACCGCCTCGGACACCCACACCCGGGGCTCCCGCCGAGGTCCTCCTGCGCTCTGGGAACTCCCGCGCACGGCCCGCCAGATAGTGCTCCAGGGCCAAGGCCGCGGCGGGGGCCGGCTCTCAGCCCCCAGGACAGACACACCTCTGTGGAGTACCTCCCGCTGAAAACAGGAAGGCCCCAACACATCAGCTGACGAGCCCCTCCTGACGCGCCTGTTTTCCACGCTCTAACCCAATGTGACAAACACTAGCCGATGCCTAGTTCACCAAGCGCGCAATAGAGACGAGGGTTACCACGGGGAACAGGACACCCCCCCTCCAGGACGTCACAGTCGGGAAACCACGGGGAGTACAACCAGCTTAAAACAAGTCTGCTGTGGAAACTACAAGCACAGGAAGGACTACGAGCCGTCAGGTCTCACTGGTGACACCAGAAGGCGAAGAAGTGGTCACACGCGTGTCTGTGTGTGCACATGTGTGTTCAAGTTTTACACGTTTACATTACCTGTTAAAGAATCACTAACATTTCAGTGCCCATTTATATTTTATCAGGTTCATTACCACTTTTGCTGGAATTACTTCATCAAGTTATTCTTTCAGGAAGAGTTTAGATGTTATAAACTTTATTCATATCTTCACATGAGAAAGTTTTAAAATTATAACTATAAAAAGAATGGTTTAGAATGAAAATTGGGGAAAAAACACACAAAACAAATACCATCCCAGAAAGAAAGAAGAAAATGTGTGATTTAACTTGGCAAAGTTGGTGGAAAAAACCCTACAGACTCAAGAAGTTCAATCAATCTGAAACCGGGTGAACCTAAAGAAATCCACTCCCAGACAAATCACAACAAAATTTTTGAAGACTAAAGACACAGAAAAATCTTGAAAGTAGTAGCCACAGATAAACAGTATGCTACGTACAGAATGACTGAAGCAACAGCGGGCTTCTCGCTAGAAATCGTGGGGCAGGAAGAAGCGGTACGTCTCCCAAATGCTGAGAGAAAAGAAGCTTCGAACCCTAAAGTCGGCATCCAAGGACCTTCTGAATGAAGGAGAGGCAGACCTGACCGGTGAAGGGGACTGAAGAGATCCTGTCCCGTGTGTCCGCTCTGCCAGAGGGCGTCTGTTCTAGGGAAGGAAGCGCCAGGAAGAAACAGAAACAGAGGCGAAGGGGGTGGGGAAGGCGGGGGGGGGGGGCTGAGGGGGGCCAGGGCGTCAGGAGCGGAGAGAGCCACGGCGGAGGCCAGGGTGGGGAAGGCAGGGAGGGCGCTGAGGGGGCCGGGGCGTCAGGAGCGGAGAGAGCCACGGCGGAGGCCAGGGTGGCCTGCTTCTCCTCTCAGGTGCTAAGGGTCACCTGAGAGGTGGTTCTCAAGAGACACGTGAGGAATTTCATTAACCGGGAGGCAGAGCACACGTAAATGAGGTAAGGCCTCCACATCCCACCCGAAGGGCTACGGTGCTGGTACCAGGAGACGGTGGCAAGCGGCTCTGTGGAATCCACAGAGCAGTGTTAGGACAAAGAAATGAAACTCAAATTAAACCTCATTCATTATGCAAAAAAGAAATGAAAACAGATTACAGATCTAAATTGAAATGTAAAACCATAAACCTTTTAAACAAAAAATATAGGAGAAAAATCTTCATGACCAAGGTTTAGATGAAGAGTTGTTACATACGACATCAAAAGCATGATCCACAAAAGAAAACACTCATGAGCTGAACTTTATCAAAGTTTAAAAACTTTGTTCTGAAAGACAGTGATGAGAGAAATACTTGCAAATCATGTATCTGATAAAGAACAACATGCAGAGGACTCTATAAACTGAACAGTGAAAAAACCAACCATCCAGTTAGGGAACAGACAGAAGACTTGAACAGACACCTTGCCAAAGAGTGTCTGCAGATGCTAAGGAGCACGTGAAAAAGGACGCAGCGTCCTAAGTGACTAGGGGCGTGCACATAAAGCACAGTGAGCCCCCTGCACGCATCAACCAGAGCAGTTAATGTTTTACTTACTGACACTCTTTTCTTCTAAACACTGCTAGTGTCGAGCACAGGAGGGATATACGGAGACTGGACCACCCAGGCACGGCCATTACGAAGGTAAGCTGGTGCAGCCGCCAGGAAAGCGGCCTGGCTGTGTCTGACAGTGTTGAACACACGTACCAGAGGACGCACAGGCCCCTCCTGCGTCTCTGGGGCAGAGTTCAGGTGTGCACAGAACCCTGGGCACGTGTGTGCAAATGCTTCGACTATCTGCAAAGCCAAAAACTGGACACAGCCCAGACGGCTGTCAGAGAGGCGGACAGGCACAGAGTCCGAGGCATCCACATGATGGAGCACACTCGGCAATCACATGGGCCAGAGTGCTGACGCATCGCAACAGACCAATGGATCTCAGAGGTGCTGCACTGCGCAGAGAAAAAGCCAACCTCGAAAGGTGACACGTGGATGACCCACTTCCCTAACAGCCTCAAAATGCGAACATTATGCTCCACAGACAAGAGGCATAGGGTGCCTACCTCAGGGCTGAAGGAAGGGGGTTACAGGGTTGATGCGACAGCTCTGTGTCCTTGACTGTGGGGGTGGCTACGTGAAAAACTGTGTGTGTAATAAACACTTACGATGACATTTGGCAGACCTGTACCCCAGAACCCAGCAGTGACGTAAACAAGGAGTGCGTGTGAGAGCCCACGGCCCTGAAGGAGGGCGGGTCAGCTGAGGCTTCACCGCAGCCCACCCTCCGGGCTGTGACCTCTGCTCTCTGACAGGGAGGGGCGGGAAGCCCCGTCCACCGCGTCCACCACCACAGGAACCCTTAAAAGCACAGAACTCTTGCCAGCTCGGGGAGAGCCAGATCCAGAGGCTGGGGGAGATCCAACCGAGACGGAGCGGACGCCTGCTGCCGGACTGAGAAGGCAGGGCTCGGGGGAAGGCGCTGGGCTCCGCCGACAGCCAGAGGCGCCTGCAGCCTCCTGTGCCCAGAGCCCCAGCAAGGACCGAGGCGCCACGGCCGTGGCCCGGGGGACTCCAAGCCCAGAATCTGGTACCCCATCAGACTTGTGACCCACAGCCACAGTGCTGTTTCCAGCCAGGAAGTTAGCAGCAGCTTCTTAGAACAGTAAAGGAGACTGGCGCAGAGCAGTCTTCAGCTGGGCACCCTGGGGACACCTGGCAAGCCTGGCTGTGGCCTGGGGCCGCCACTGGCATCTGGTGTGTGGAGGCCAGCAGTGCTGCCGACTGTCAGGCTGGACACAGGACGCACCCCTCAACCAGGGCCTGCCCAGTCCCGCACATCGCTGCGCTGAGGAGAGACCCCGGGCGGCAGTGCACGGACGGCGCCACCACTGGGGGAGCGTGCGGTCTCTGCACTGTTTCTGCAGCTCCTGTTTGAGCTAAGGTTATTCCAGAATTTAGATTTTTTTAAATAAACACACATAATCACAAGGACAATAGATGGGGAGGCACAGCATCCACACCACTACAGGTGGGTAGAAAATAAAGTTCTTTGGGAATCTTGTTAAACATATCTTACATATAAGTTAAGGGGAAGGAGTCAAAAAAGAGGAAAAAATAAACCATGTAAGACACTATGAATAAACCGGAAGACAAACACAAACAGACGCAGAGACATACCGTGCTCCGGACTGGAACGCTGTCAGAGCGACTGTGCTGCCCAGAGCGTGCTACAGGCCCAGAGCGACCCCCAGCAACACGCTGGCGGCATTTTTCACAGAACTAGAACAGATCATTTTAAAATCTGCATGAAAACACAAAAGACCCTGAACAGCCAGAACAATCTCTAGAGAAAAGAATGGAGCTGGAGGAATCATACTCCATGACTTTAGACTATACTACAAAGCTACCCCGATGCTGGGAAGGACTGGGGGCAGGAGGAGCAGGGGACGACAGAGGATGAGACGGCCGGATGGCATCACCGACTCGATGGACATGGGTCTGGGTGGACTCCGGGAGTTGGGGATGGACAGGGAGGCCTGGCGTGCTGCGGTTCATGGGGTCACAAAGGGTCGGACACGACTGAGCGACTGGACTGACTGAACAAAGCTACAGTGCCCAAAGCACTATGGGACTGGCACAAAGGCAGGTACACGGGGGCCTCCCTGCTGGTCCGCGGGCTGAGATGCCACTGCAGGGAGCTCAGGTTCTAGCCATGGTCAGGGAACTAAGATCCCACATGCTGCTCAGCCAAGAAACAAAAAAAGCCACCCTAAAGACAGACACACAGATCAGTGTCACAGGACAGAGAGTTCAGAAACAAAGCCACGGTCAGTTAATCTACCACAAAGAAGGCAAGAACACACAACGGAGAAAAGAGAGTCTCTTTAATAAGCCGTGCGGGGACAACTGCAGAGCTCCACGTAAACGAATGCAACTACAATATTCTCTAACACCATATACAAAGATAAACTCAAAATGGATTAAAGACCTAGATGTAGGACAGGCACTACAGAACTCCTAGAGGAGAACAGGGCGGAACACCCCACCCACGGTACCACAGTACGGTTTAGATCCCCTTCCTAAAGGAAACAAAAGTGAAAGTAAACAAATAACAAATGGGACCTAATTAAATTTAGAAGTTTTGACACAGCGAAGACAATCATCGACAAAACGACAAAGCAAAGGCCGACCTACTGCGTGGGGGAAGGAGCCTGCGAGCGATGCGACCAACAGGGGCTGATGTCCAGCACACACGAGCGGCTCACACACCGCAGCGTCAGAACACAGACACCCGGGTCAGAAAAATCGGGCTTAAGAACTGAACGGACATTTTTCCAAAGAGGAAATGCAAACAGCCGACAGGCACCTGAAAAGACGCCCAGCTCTGCTGATCATCAGGGAAATGCAAACCAGAAACACAACGAGCCCTCAGCTCACCCCTGTCCGAACGGCCATCCTCAAAAAGAACCAACAACACATGATGGAGAGGGGTGGAGAGGAGCGGGCCTGGTACCCTGCTGGGCGGAGTGTGAGCTGGTGCGGCCACCGTGGAGAACGGTACGGAGTCTCTCAGAGAGTGAGAGCTGAGTTTCCATCTGATCCTGCAATTCCACCCCTGGTTATTAAAAAAGATGCCAAGACACTGATGTGAAAAGACGCAGCCGCATCCATGCTCACAGCCGCATTCACAATCCCCAAGGTGTGGAAGCAACCTAGTGTCCGTCAACAGACGGACAGACCACCCCAGGGCCCCCTCATAGCTCAGGAGAAGGTGTGGCGAGCATACTGGAATAAAGCTCAGTCAAGCAAGTGAATGAAATCTCGCCATCTCCAGTAAAATGGACGGACTTGGTATCGAGCCCATCAGAGCTCAGGACAGACCACCCTAGAGCCCCGTCAGAGCTCAGGAGAGACCACCCCAGAGCCCGTCAGAGCTCAGGACAGACCACCCCAGAGCCCGTCAGCACAGCA
>ML660201.1:55759979-55898129 GCA_007570785.1 Antilocapra americana
GACCACCCCAGAGCCCCGTCAGCCCAGGACAGACCACCCCAGAGCCCATCAGAGCCCAGGACAGACCACCCCAGAGCCCCGTCCGAGCCCAGGACAGACCACCCCAGAGCCCGTCAGAGCTCAGGTCTGGGACGACCGTGCATGCAGGCAGAGCCCCGAGTGTGGTCGTGTCCCCGCCTCCAAGAACCACCACCCCAGACTCAGCCCCTCAGCATTGAGGTCAAGGTTGTGACTCTGACCCCAGTGAGTACCACAGAGGCCCCCACCTGACCTGGCGGCCTGCACAGCTATGGGGCCCCAGCCTGCACCCCCACTCTCACAGGTGACAGCTGCTGGCCACGGGGTACATGTGGCTCCCCCTGCGGGTCCTCACTAGAAAGACAAGCAGACAGGATGTGGGACCGAGCTGAGGGCAGGGCTGTCGGAGGCGCACCCCCCCCCCCAGGATTTCCTCACGCACTCCTGGTCCAGAACGCACGGGCCCACCTGGACCCCCCAGGGCCACACGGTCTGAGGGACGCGGCTCCCTGCGCACAGGGTCAGCAAAGCCCACAGGATGTGCACAGCGGTGTCCCCAGGGGGACCGGGCAGCCCGAGGCAGATGCCAGTGCGCCTCGGGCACGCTCCTTGACAGCATGGTGCTGGACGCCTCGGAAGAGGACGGCAGGATGGGCGGCGGGGACACAGTCAACCCCACGGTGCCCCAGATTCCAGAAGGGGCGCCGCTGGTGTGGGAAGGGCACCCAGCCAGGCCAGGGCTGACCCCCTGCCGGAGTCTCACAGGACCACCACCCCCCAGGAGCACACTCTCCTTCCAGGCCTCCCAGCCCTTCAGCTTTCCCATTGCCGCAAGCCTCCTAGGCCCTTCCAGGGTCCTTCTCACACACGTGGGCTCTCAAGGGTGTCAGCCAAGGCAGGCTTCTGCCACCGGCAGGCCTCGATCAGAAGCACGTCAGGTTGGAGTCAGACACGGGTCTCTAGGGCCCGCGACATCACCAGTCCGCACACATTAGGGCAGAGCTGGCCCCAGGATCCCCAGGGGGCGGCGCCACCCAGAGGCCAAGAGAAGCAGGGGCCTGCACAGCAGAAACGCCAGGGCAGCCCAGCACAGCGAGCAGGCGGCCCTTCATTATTCAATTACTCACTCTGTAAATCGAGAATTAATGTTCACGGGGCTGGTGACTGACATAATTACAATTTAAAAAGGGCAATTAATCTTCAGCTTGTTCCGTGCCTCGCCGGGAGCCGCAGGCTCGAGGGCACCAGCACAGCTACAAGAGGGCCAACACACGGGCAAGCACGCCGGGCTTCCCTGCCCCTCTGCCCAGCCCGGGGGTCCCCGCACCCGACTCCCGAGTGGCTGCAGGCAGCACCAAGACCCGGGGAGAGGTAGGCAAAGCGGGGGAGGGTGGGGCGCTCAGGGACTGCAGGGGGCGCCTGGGGCCTCCTGCTGCCTGCCTGCATCGGGGCCCCATGCTGGAGACCACAGGGAGGGCGTTGGGGAAGGCCACTGAGCTTCTTGCTGTTCCCACGTTGTCTTTTCTCGATTCAGCATCCACTCTGTGGCTGGTAGCTGGCTCTGAGAATTTCTGCTTTTTTTCCCCAAGCTTTTGTGGAAAGATGAGAGCTTGGAGCCACTCTCCATTGCCAATTCCTATCTGAATCAATATGCTAGTGGCCCCAAAATGGTCATTTTGTGTATTTATAATTTCCTCTACATTATTATTGTCAATGTTCCATTAACAGAAAAAAAAGCTTTATTTTCTGTCACTTTTGTCTATGTATTTTATTAGTATAGATATGGATGTAGGTATTTAAATAGCTCATTATTTTAAATAACTTGAGTGAGAGGTAACGTATGTACAGAAAAGCCCATCCACTCTAATGTCAGCTTGATGACCTTGGCAAACGTAGCATCTAACGATCGCCTAACGACCACCTGATATCCCACCACATGCCCTTTCCCTAGAAAGTCCTCCCATGCTTCTCTACATGGCTTTTTTGTTTTTACCGTTTTGGGGGAACAACTGTAGATTCACAGGAACTTGCACTGACGGTGGGGCAAGGCCCATGTACCCTTCATGCAGTTTTTCCCAAGAGTTACATCTTGCATAACTGTAGTGCAGTATCACAGCTGGGAATCATGCATTGTAGTGTAGGGCCTAAGTGACTCTGTCTTTACAAAAGGAGCTACCATCTTGTAATTAAGGGCAACACCTAAGTTCCTGGAAAAACCACAAAATAGTCCAGCCCTCCCCCACGTCACCACCCTAGACACGACCAATCACCACGCGCCGGGGAAGTGCCAAAAATACACCGATCAGGGGGCTGTTTGCGGTTAAATATGCCTATCAGGGACTAATGCACGTAAAGCCCCTGACTTCCCCTCATGTCCCGACCGATCACCCCATTCGTGGTCTTCTTCCCTTTGTCTTTTCCCCTAAAAAGCCTTGTACCATTCGGCTCGGGGCCGCCGCCCTCACTCCGCTGTGTCGGCGTGTGTGCGTGTGGTCCGGACCCGGGTCTGCAATAAACTCCCTCTTGCACGTGCATCAGTGAATGGCCTCCTGCTGGTTTGTGGAGATCCGGATCTGGGCGTAACATGTGGGAGCTCGTCCGGGATCTCCGCGGCGCCAGGACGCCTTGACCAGAGGAAACTTTCGGCCGGCTGGCCAGCGTGTCTGTGTTTGTCCTGTGTGGGTCGACTTCTCTGACTGTGCCTAGTTTACTCTGGTTCTAATTTCTTTAAAGTCGGAGCAGTTAAGAGTGGCTAACGCGGACGCGCTGGGGGCCATGACTGCTGGGACCCGGGAGATGTTCCGGGCCCTGCGGGAAAGGACTTTGGTCCGTCGGGTGAGGGCGAAAGCCCTCACATCAGGTTACTTTTGGAGGAGGCAGTTGAGGTGTTTCGAAGACACCGCTCCTCACTGGTTTCTGTTTTCACCTCTTGTCTATGTCCCTAGCTCCTTCTGAGGACACCCGTGATTGCATCACGGGGTCCATCGGTGGGGACAGAGTGCCCCTTGTTTATGAGGACGTTCTCGGGTCGCTACCATGTCACAGATTACACCATCGTCCTACTTTCAGTTTTGGCTACGGACTCCCAGAGGACTGTTTGCTCTGTCTCTCTGTCTGTCCAAGTGGCTGTACTGTGAGCCACGCAGCTGAGCAGTTCTCCTGGGTGCCCTTCCCAATGGAGTCTCTTGCTTTGTCAGCACATGTGTCTCCTCGGACAATCAATTTCCGAGTGTTAGACAAGAACCCAGCTTCGGGCGCTGGAAGGTGTCCCCCTCTTCTTCGCTGAGACTGACGTCCTGACCACTCGGGGTACTCAGGGGCTGGCTTGCCTGCCAACAGACCGGACCGAGTGGCCACAACTGGGACCCTTTTGTCCCTGGTCTCCTCCTGACGCGGACAGCTGGCCAGAGTGCCCCGACCGGTAAGGAACAAGAGACTTTATTGACCTCTAAACTGAGAAAATGAAGCTAGATCTTTCATTGTGTCTGCCTAAATATGTTTTGGTATGTCTTTGTCTCTGCGTAATAATTTTTAAAGTTAATTTGTAAATGAGCTCTATTTAATTGGCTTAAAGAAAGATAAGCGCTTACAAATCAAATAATTCTAAATTAAACAATAAATTTCAGGTTCATGTGAACTGGGAAATATTCAGTATTAAATACCTGATATTAATGTTTGTTGATCTATCTAATATAGACATGTCTTAAAGAAATTAACATCAAGTAAACTATTTTCATTGTACCTAGGTTTAAGTTAAATATTATATCTGTAATCACCTCGAGTTAAAAAAAAAAAGAGAAAACTTCTAAAAATGTAAATGAGATATGAGCTTTTATATGATTATTCTTTAGGAATATCCATCTAAAATACTCTCTCCAGATTGGCATAACTTGAATTTTTAAGGGTTGTGCTGAGTGTGCTAAGTGTTAGAAGTCTATTAAGTAGTTAGGTCATTTCCAGATAAAATAAGATTTTGAAACATTTACTACTAAACACTAATTTCCTTTTACAGAGAAACTAAAGAGATTTGGGACTATAAGTGAATAATGTTTGGTGCCATCCTAAAATGTTCTAAGAAAGCAAGGGTTTTAGAAATTATCACTGGTATTTATGTTCACCAATCTATAGAATGCTAATATAAAGGTCAGTTCTTGGTTGCTTAAGGAAAGTAGGATGTGTGTTTTCAGTAAAGAAGGTATATGAAGTGAAATTACATTTTATGAAGGGAAAAGGAAGTAGGTCTGACTTACAGGTGGCTGTTTCAGGATAGGAGAACAAAGGAATGGGTACAGAAAGTGACACGAATGTTTTATGGAAAGTAGACCCCAAAGGAAGATTTTTGTGCATAAATACGAGTTTTCTTGAGATGTTGAACTACCTTTGATAATAGAGTTTAAGCTTCTTTATCTCTGAGGTGATCTGTTCTGTTTACCTTTGAAATCTTTTGTTAATTTTGGCTTAGTAACTGTAGTTTCACAGTGACTTATATGATCCTATCTGACTGTTATAAACCCTTTTGATATTTATTGAAAATACTCCCTAAATTGAATTCTTTTGAGGTTCCTTTGACCTGTAGCTAACTTTGGCGTGCTTCAGAGGGCCCCTGAAACATCCCAAAGAGAGATATTAAACTAACTGTGTTTACTTGGTGGGTTAAATTACATAAAAAATATTATCAAATGAGTAATAAATCCACTCATGTTATATTGTAAGGTAAAATTACTAATACAGATATTCTAGAAATTATATGGAGTTCTTAACATTCTGATATGTCCTGGTAGTCTGATGGAAAACCAGATGACTTCACAAAAGTTAACAAAAGGATTGAATGAACTTTTATGGTTTCTATCTGAAAAATTACAGGTTAGAATCTTGTGTTTTCCAGGAGTAGGGAAACCTTCCTCTCAAACTAATTATGAAAATAATTTGGTAAAATTATACGTTATAAACAATACAATTATATTTTCTATCTAAATTCTTCAGAGATTTGAAATTCTTAGGTTTCCAGTAAGCTTATCAAATGAGCTAAGAAAACAGGCACAAAAATCCCAAGGAATTTTGAGACCTTTAAGGGAAGAATTCACCTAGATTTGTTAGGCAAAGTCTGTGATAAGCCTTTGGTGTGAGTTTCCCAGCCTTGTTTTATTTTAAAAGTTCAGTCTGAGACTCTATAAATGTTTCAACAAAATTTAAAAAAAAGTCTATGATCAATTATGGGTATATAAATCATCAGACCAAAATTAGTGAGAACAGACCTGTTTTGCAAAAAAACTAGCCTTAATTTGGTTATATGTGATAAAAGTGAGGATAATTTCAGGGAGAAAATGATGTTTCAATAAATGTTAAATCCAAGTTTGTTAATAGAAGTCTACCAATGGGGCTAGTAAGACTCATTTCTTTGATAGTTCTTTGCTGTTATGTGATATTAATGTAAAATTTAATTGAATTCTTAAAGAACATCCTAAGTTTGTTTCTAAAGCTTATCTCAGTAATCTATCTTTGAAGATCAGATGCCTCATGACCTGCAACCAGGACTGGAAAAAGACATAATTTAAGGGACTGTCTGTCTCCAACCTGGATGGAAAGACTTTTTATCAAGAAAAACTACACTACACCAGGATGAGAAGATGACAACATCAGAGGTAGACACCTTGCCTAAGATGCTGGACCTGATTCATATGATCCTTTATAATGTTTTCTTGACTTCTTAGACCTTTGCATATAAATCAAATGCTTTTCTGTTATAGGCCTGATCCTATACTAGTTTTAAAAATCAATCCAATTGTTGGGTTTGTGGCCAATTACCTGTGTCTAGTTCTGGGTTACCTTGGTAAATTTCTCTACTACAAGACTCTAACTGGTTGGCCCCGAGAAAATTTACTGTAAAAAAAAAATTATAGTCATATTTAGGTCACTGTGATATTACTAGATGGGATTCCCCTCACCGGGCCAATTAATAATGCCTGCTCTAACTCTGGCCATAAATTTGAGCTTTTTTTCTATTACTCAAGCTCAATCAGAGCAACAAGAAAAGTTTCAACAAAGGAAAAAAGAAAATCTCCCACAATTATGGGATGGATTTATATAGATAATACCAGGTTATGGTAACTTAAGTTTAAAGGCTCCTCTGTGTTAAAAATAATTAAATCATACTAAGGATAATCAGTCTAGTAACACTAGAAAACGGGACTATGTGCCTTATAGACAGTGGTGCCAATATATAATTTCCCTGGAAGATAAAGATTCTACAGAGTAAGTCAGATGACCTGATATATACTGGGCTACATCTAATGGACGCTCTTAACCTAAGTCTTACTTGTGACTTTACTAATTCTGCTGGCTATGTTATTATTTCACCTGTTTTACAAGATTGCCCTTTTTACACTGCCAAATGTGTGTCTGAGGCTTCTAATAGAATAATATATAGTCCCATATGAGATCGATGATGCTAACAGTGTAACTCTAGATATGAGAAAAAGCAACAAGAGGAAATATTTTCCTGGACCAAGAGGCTAGTGAGACAGGTGGTCCAGAAAATTTTGGATATTGTTTTATGGCCTAGTCCAGTAACAGCACATTGAGTGGCCTGTCAACGGAATCTTTGCCAAACCTGAGAATGGACATTCTCAGCACCATGGGATAAAATGGTCGTGAAATGCCCCCCCTCAAAATCATGGTCAAGTTTTTGAGCAAAAAGGGGCTCTGCCAACGAAAGACTGACACTTTCCATCTACATCTACAACGATTGAATCATGGCCACTGCAACTGCTGACCTTCAAAGCCCCTGAGAGGAGTTCAGGGTGAAAATCAGGAATGAGGCACTCTGTGCTCTGGGAAAAACTGGCAGAACAGGCCTTCAGATAGTTAGATCTTTTCAGGAGAAGATTTTACGAGTTCCAATTCTTGCATGTTCTCATATCTAGAAAAACACTGACATCATTAATGGTGACATCTGCTTTGGCTATTTAAGAAAATTTTACAGTTAAAAGTCAAAATAGAGTAGCTATGGTTCAGACATCCTGGGAAATGACTAGGTGATACTACAGGTGTAATTTCAGATTAGACGCTGTATTGCTAAACACTTGAGTTTTCTGAGTCATGCCAGGCTTAGACGCTACCATTCTCAAAACAATGTCTGCTGGAAGCTAGTGACTGCAACCTTACTTTCTATAAAACTAGGCAACTGGCTACCTGGCTACAAGTCTCCCCGAAGTGCCAGGTCTAGACTGGGTTTCAGGCCTATTCGTCTAGAAAGAAATGAGATTTATTTTGTCTATTAAAATTCCAGATATCCCTCCTCCAGCTACTTCTAACCAGGTTTGTTACAACAAAATGGCAGACCAAGGGATTGAGATTTTAATCATACAAGGCTCAGATCTAGGACTTGGAGCTCCAAAATACTTCCAACTCAGTGTCGGTTCTCCAAGCTGGGTAATCCTATGCCCCAAGTTGACAAGAAGTTATCACAGTCATAGTTGCCCTGTTTCCTGAATTAAAACTGAACAGGACTCTGTGGGGCTCTGGGGTCTGTTCAGTGTTCTCCATTTCTTATCTGTAAGATAGAGGCTTCATTCAGCCTTCTTGACCTTCCCTGAGTTCAAAGGGTGGAGTCAAACAGTTGTTAATCAGGGAAGAAATACAAAAACTGAAAAAAAACAATCAAATGGTAGTACAGCTTTGAGACGAGTCCTGGTTCCTACTCAAAGAAATGTGCATAACAATGTCTTTTGAGTTCCACAGAACTAGACCCAAGTCACAAACCCTGCAGCCCTCACCCCAAATGTTGCCTCCTGCTTGTGGGGGCCAGTGATGACTCTCCTGTTTGGCCCCTTTCTATTTTATCTCTGAGAGGAGCCAACAGTTTAAAACTAAATTGCTGTTATTACAAGGGTGAATGCTGGTTTCAGAAAAAAAAAAAAACTACATATATATACACCTTGATTTAGATCAGGTAAAGAGAGACTTCTGCTCTGCTAGGCAAGCCTATGCCCATGCACAGCAGGAAGAAGTTATAAAAAAAAAGAGAGACCTCTGCCCCAATTCCCAAAAAGTATCTTGAGTATGAAGTCTCTCAGAGAAAAACTGTTAGGAGAAACACACTGATTAGAACCGCCCACCCTGGCCAGGCACATGGTAACCATTTGCATGAGTTGTTTTATGACAGGAGATCCTGATAACAAATATGAACTGATAAGCCACCACCAATGGGAGGAATTTGGAAAAGGTCTAAAAGAGACACTGAGCGTCAGTCCACTTCCCAGAATCCCTCTCGCTAACATCCATCTTGGCTGAGCGATGACAGAGCTCATTGAAGGCCCATGATTGGGCCTCCTTTGGGACTAGAGAAGGGGGGAATGTAGAGCCTAAGTGACTCCGTCTTAAAAAAACAAGCCGCCATCTTGTAATAAAGGGCAACACCTAAGTTCCTGGAAAAACCACAGAATAGTCCAGCCCTCACCCCATGTCACCACTCTAGACATGACCAATCACCACGCGCTGGGGAAGTGCCAAAAATACACCGATCAAGGGGCTGTTTGTGGTTGAATATGCCTATCAGGGACTACCGTGTATAAAGCCCCTGACTTCCCCTCAAGTCCCGACCAATCACCCCATTCACGGTCTTCTTCCCTTTGTCTTTTCCCCTAAAAAGCCTTGTACCATTCGGCTCGGGGCTGCCGCCCTCACTCTGCTGTGGCGGCGTGTGTGCGTGCGGTCTGGACCCAGGTCTGCAATAAACTCCCTCTTGCACTTGCATCAGTGAAAGACCTCCTGGTGGTTTGTGGAGATCGGGATCTGAGCATAACAGTAGCAGGCAGTTCTGTGTCTTCTGATCACACGTGTGGATGCCAGCAATCAGGAACCTGGGCCCCTTTGTGACACCACCTGGCGGAGTGGGGGAGAGTGGAGACCAGCTTCCCCACCTGGGGACCGGCCAGGGGGTCGGCCTGCCCTCGCCCCCTCGCCCCCTCAGAGGAAGATGACAGGGCCGACCTGGTGAGGAAAAAGCAGAAGCAGTTGACAGATTTTCTTTTCTTGGGCTCCAAAATCACTGATGGTGACTGCAGCCATGAAACTAAAGGAGGCTTGCTCCTTGGAAGAGAAGCTACCGCACTCGTCAGTACACTGAAAAGCAAAGCCATCACGTGGCTAGCAAGGGTCCAAAGCCATGGTTTTTCCAGTAGTCATGTAGAGATGTGAGAGTTGGGCCCTGAAGAAGGCTGAGTGTCGAAAAATAGATGCTTTTAGATTGTAGTGCTGGGGAACTCTTCAAGGTCCCTTGGACTGCAAGGAGATCCAACCAGTCCATCCGAAAGGAGATCAGTCCTGAATATTCATCGGAAGGGCTGATGCTGAGACTGAAGATCCAATACTCTGGCCACCTGATGAGAAGAGCCAACCTATCGGAAAAGACCCTGATGCTGGGCAACACTGGAGGCAGGAGGAGGAGAGACAGCAGAGGACGAGACGGTCAGACAGCATCACTGATTCAGTGGGCAGGAGCTCGGGCAAACTCGGGGACACAGTGGGGGACAGGAAGCCTGAAGAACCGCAGTCCACGGGGCCTCAACGGGTCAGACGTGACCAGGTGACTGACCAACAGTGGGGGATGGGGAGCCTGATGAACCGCAGTCCACAGGGCCTCAATGGGTGAGACGTGACTAAGTGACTGAACAATAGATACAAGTGAGTAAAACAAGAAAGGAAAGTGGCAACTGACTCTGCAAAAATTAAAAGGAGTGAAGAAAGCATTGTA
This sequence comes from Antilocapra americana, assembly GCA_007570785.1. Lineage (NCBI taxonomy): Eukaryota > Metazoa > Chordata > Mammalia > Artiodactyla > Antilocapridae > Antilocapra > Antilocapra americana. Next base: position 55,769,752 of record ML660201.1, read on the forward strand.
AATAACTGTATGCCAACAACTCAGGTAACCTAGAAGAAATGTACAAATTCCTAGAAATACACAAATTGCTTAAACTGAGTCAAGAATAAATACAAAATCTCAAAGACTTATCATAAGAAAGATGCTGAAGTCAGTAATCAAAAGCCTCCCACACAGAAAAGTCTAGTACCAGACAGATTCACAGGTGAATTCTACCAAACAGTAAAAGAATTAATCCCAATCCTTCCCAAACTCTTCCCAAAACTGAAAGAGAAAGCCACACTTTCTAACTTCTTGTACGAGACTAGGTAACTCTGACGCGAAAGCCAGGTAACAACATCAGAAAAAAAGATACAAGCAATATCCCTTAAGAATATAGAGGCAAAATCCTTAACAAAATACTAATACACTCGATAGGAAGCCAAACCCGACATCACAGTCTAAGAATTACACACCATGATCAAATGGATTTATATCAGAAATGCAAGGCTGGTTCAACATGAGCAAAAATTCTCGATATAATACATTGCATTAGTTGAAAAAATGGGAAAAAACATGTAATCATCTCAACTGATGCAGAAAAGGCATCTGAAAAAACCCAAAGCCTTTTTATATTAAAAATTCTCTGAAAAGTAAGGAATAGGTGAACGTTTCCATTACTATTAGTTCTGATAGTTACAGCTGTTATTAATTCTAAGGCTATTTAAATAAAACTATGAATTCAGCAAAATTGCAGGGTACAAGGCCAACACTCAAATATCAGCTGCATTTCAACACACCAGCAGTGAACAATCCAAAAATAAAACTAAGACAGCAATTTCATTTACAATAGCATATAGAAGAGTAAAATATCAAGTCATAAATTTAACAAGAACATGAAAGAATTATACTCTGAAAACTACTAAACAGTGGTCAAATTTAAGTGAGCTCAATAAATGGAAAAGCACCTGACGTTCAGTTTGCAAAGAATCAATACTGTTGAGATGTCAGTGCATGCGGGCATGCTGAGTCGTTTCAGTTGTGTTTGACTTTGCAACCCTATGGACTGTAGCCTGCCAGGCTCCTCTGCCCATTGGATTCTCCAGGCAAGAATACTGGACTGGATTGCCATGCCCTTCTCCAGGGGATCTTCCCTACCCAGCTATGGAACTCACATCTCTAACATCTCTTGCATTGGCAAGCAGGTTCTTTACCTCTAGCACCAGCTAGGAAGCCCTAAGATGTCAGTATTAACAGTTAAATGAAAATGAGAGTGAAAGCGCTCAGTCATGTCCAACTCTTTGTGACCCCATGCACTATACTGTCCATGAAATTCTCCAGACCAGAATACTGGCGTGGGTAGCTGTTCCCTGCTCTGGAATCTTCCCAACCCAGGGATAGAACCCGGGTCTCCCTCATTGCAGGCAGATTCATTGAGCCACCAGCGAAGCCCAAGAATACTGGAGTGGGTAGTCTACCCCTTCTCCAGCAGATCTTCCCAACCCAGGCATCAAACCAGGGATGGGTGGCCTGGTATTCCCATTTATTGAAGATTTTTCCATAGTTTGTTGTGATCCACACAGTAAAAGGCTTTGGCATAGTCAATAAAGCAGAAGTAGATGTTTTTGTGGAAGTCGGGTGCTTTTTTGATGATCCAACGGATGTTGGCAATCTGATCTCTGGTTCCTCTGCCTTTTCTAAATCCAGCTTGAATATCTGGGAGTTCACAGTTCACATACTGTTAAAGCCTGGCTTGGAGAATTTTGATCATTACTTTGCTAGCATGTGAGATGAGTGCAACTGTGTGACAGTTTGAGCATTCTTTGGCATTGCCTTTCTTTGGAATTGGAATGAAAACTGACCTTTTCCGTTCCTGTGGCCACTGCTGAGTTTTCCAAACTTGCTGGCATACTGGCATATAAACCCATATATGTGTGGCCAACTGATGCTGGGCAAAGGGGGAAAGACTGTCCAATGGAGAAAAAACAGTCCCTTCAACAAATGGCACTGGGATAGCTGGATGTCCACCTGCAAAAGGATGAAGTGTTACACCCACCTCATACCATATAAAAAGTTAGTTCATGATGGACCAAGGATCAAGACCATGAAATTCTGAAAAGAAAACACAGGGGTAAATCTTCATGGTCTTTTAATTGGAAATAGATTAGGTGTGACACTAAAGGCATGAGCAACAAAAGAAAAAATAAGTTGGACTTTGAAACTAAAAACTTTTTGTATTAAAGGACATTATCAAGAAGTTACCAACAAAACACAAATAGTCTGGAAATCATATATGAATAGGAACTTATATCTAGAATATATAAAGAACTCTCACAATAATTTTTTAAAAACAGCATTAAAAATGGGCCATAGAATCTAAATGGACGTTCCTCTGAATAAGACATATAAATGTGAGTAATGCATTAAAAGATGTTTAACATCATTACTTATCACAGAAACGTAACTCAAAACCACAATGAAATACCATTTCACACCTGAATGGCTTTTTCAAAAAGTAGGATGGCTATTTAAAAAAACAAGATAGAAACAGAAAGGATACACGTTGGTGAGGAAGTGGAGACATCGGAACCCTCGTGCACTGCTGGTAAAAATGTGAAACGGCACAGCTGCTACAGAAAACAGCATGGCAATCTCATGCTCAAAATATCGAAAACAGGATTCCCATATGATCTAGCAATTTCACTTCGGAGTACATACAGCAAAAGAACTAAATGCAGAGTCTGGGAGAGATATTTGCACATGTTCACAGCAGCGATATTCACAACAGCAAAAGGTGGAGGCAACCAGATGTCTGTGACAGGAGGGTGGACAAACAAAACAGGGTCTACACATGCAACAGACTGTGATTCTGCCTTCAAAACGGGGGGATTCTGACTCCTGCCTCAGCATGGGTGACCCTTGACAACACCACGCCCAGTGGGGCGGGCCGGTCAGGGGAGAGGAGGTCCTATCTGCGTGACTGCACTCATACACGGTCCTCAGGGCAGTCGGGGTCATAAGACACGGTGTGGAACAGGGGCTGCCAGGGCTGGGGAGAGGCTGGGAGCTCTTGTTCACGGGGACGGCGTCTGTGTGGGAAGGTGAGCAGTCCTGCAAAGGTACGGTGGCGACCGCCTCGGTGACACCACACTTCACACTTGGAGTGGTTACAACGCAGTCGATGAGACGCACGCTCTACCACAGTCAAAGGACGCTTTCAAAATGTGAAGAACGCTATCGATAGAGCAGAAAAGCCCTGGCTAAAAGGCTGGAAACGGCACGCCGCACAGTCCCAAAGCATGGCGGCAGACTTCTAACCCTTCTGCGAGGGGAAGGAGCTCCAAGACAGAGAGGTCGGGACCGCCCCAGCTCACCCGAGTGAACAAGCCTGACTCACACCCAGACAAGGTGGCATCACGTGCCCCTGAAGTCATTCACTGAGAGGACTGCCAGCTCTGAGACTAACTGTGAGGGATGACCAGACACACCAAATTCAGGGGCACGCGAGACAACCCCAGGCTTGGACCCTTCGGCACCACTGGCGGCCATCCTACAGACGGAGGGACACCGGGAGGCACGAGTGCCTGCAGGGCAGGCCCCGTGACGCGGCCCTCAAGGACACCACCGGGCCTCCCAGGAAGCCTACACCCGGCCTCCGTGTCAGACGCAGGGCACGGTCACCTCACCATCGTCGGGGAGGAGAATGCTCTCGTTCTCAGGAGATGAGGTCCTCGAAGACATGGGTGAGAGGACAATCCCTGCAAGGACCTCACAGGACCAGCGGTCATCACAGGGATACAGGAAGATGACCCCAGAGAGATGACCCCATCACGTGGCCCCAAAGGAACGGCTGCAGGGAGTGGCCGGATCAGAGCCACAGGCCAGGGTGAGCTGGACGCTGGAGCTCAGCAGGAGGGCTGGGCCGGAGCATGGAGGAGCTAAGCCACTGCAGAGCCCAGAGGAAAAGCAGAAACCTCCAGAGTGCCTGAGGCCACCCCGGAAGCCAAGAATGGAGCTCAGCCCTTCCGGAACTCACCATCAGTCATGCAGCCAGGCAGAGGGTGGGTGGACGTGCTGGGAGCAGGCACCCAGCTTCAACCTGAGCGGGGTCAGTGCGGCCTCCCACTGGGGCCTCCGCAGACGGCCACCTCCTTGCCCGGGCGCCACCGCGCACAGTGGCTGGAACAGCAGCGCGCAGCGCCCAGAGTCAGCCGAGAACTGGCTTAACAGAGGTAAGAGCTCACCTCGAGCTGGGAGGAAAGGCACTGCTTGGAGCGGCCCACGAGGCCCCACCCGAAAGGCCCTCCCCACACCCCGCCCTCTCCCCAGCTCGCTTCCCCAGAGGAGCGCCATCGCCCTGCCCTGAGCCTGTTTCCAGGCTGGATGGCTGGTCAGCAAGACACAGGGGCGCATGCTCTGATTTGCTCTGCGACATGAGGAGTTCAACACCACTGGGATTCGTGGCGCCATTTACATAATTAAACATACAGAGGTGGGGTGTGGCTAATGGAGTCACAGAACTGCTAAGAATAGCAGGCAGCTGCAGGCTGGAGGGGACGCGGGGCGGCATTGGGCACTGAGGGCCACAGGAAGACCTGTGCCTTTTAATCAAGATTTTAAAGTTCCCAGCAGACACGAAGCAGCTGCTGGCAGCCTGTTTGGAAGACGATAAACTTACGGTTACAACAGGGCCACAGAGGGCTTGCGGAAGAGGTCAGCTCGTCCTGAGCTCCAGCTCAGAAACCTGCCGACAGCCCTCAGCCCCCGAAAGGCCTGACGGGGTCCACCCCAGCCAGCGTGGGAGTCAGCACACAGCTCTGGCTGGGTCTGCTGATCTTCCTTTCTCCTCCAACTCCTCCTCTTGTAAGTCTGAACACTGGCCAGCGTGTAAAGGTTCCCACAAACCCCCACACCCAGCCCAGCAGCCCCAGAGCAGGCAGCGCGGGGGCCGTGTGAGCGCTGGGGGCCCTGTCCTCCCTGCCAGCTGGCCTCTAAGCCCCCTCAGAGCAGGCTCCGGTCTCTGGCACGCGCCACCATGTGGGGTCCCTGCAGTGCGTGCTTGGTGAGACCCACGCTTCCCGCGGGGTCTTGGAGGTGCCCCTCCAGGCCGTGGGCGAGCGTGGTGACCACCCCTCCGGCCGTGGGCGAGCGTGGTGACCACCCCTCCGGCCGTGGGCGAGCGTGGTGACCGGCCCTCCAGGCTGTAGGCGAGTGTGGTGAAGGGGTTTCCGTGTTGGGGTCTGATGGGCCCCCAGAGTCAGGATTCTTTCCAGAGGAGTCCGGCTCCTTCTCACCCCCCGTTCTCTCTCCCCGACCGTCTCCAGATCGGGCAGAGCCTTTCTTTCCAGAGGCAATGTCCCCGAGCACAACAGCAATTTAACGCAGGAAACCGTTAAGTACTGTCTGATTTTTTAAAGGATCCTTACCCATGAGGAAACAAACAGAGGAACAGGTAGAAGCATGTCATCACTGGCCAGTGTGCAGGCGCATGACAAGACCCAAACCCAGGGGACGCCATCTGGCCTCCCCTGACAGGACACACAAGGTTTCCAGGCCCAGGTCAACAAGGGGCTGTGATCAGCTGAACCCAGGAGGCGGATGGGAGGAGGCTGCACCTAGTGAGCGCCTGCTGCATGCCCGCTCCTCGCCTCCTCCCACCGGAAAGCTGCCTGCTGGCCCCTCCACTGCTCCCCCAACCCCACGCCCCGCTCACAGGCCACCGTTCCACTCTCCAGCAGGCCCGCATGAGTCCCACCTCAGAAGACGGAGCAGCGCCCCAGACCTCCACCCCCCACCCCTGCTTTCTCCCCCCAACACCAACGCTTGCCCCATCCTCCGGGGGTTGTCACGTGCTCCCCACACCCACAGGCTCAGGGCTGCCCAGCCCCGATGTGGGCCTAACAGAGCAGAGGGCCCTGGTTCACGAAAACACTGTGACCCGAAGGAACTGGATGGAACACAACGTCCAGGGCCCGCCACCTGTGTCCAAGCCCCCCGAGGAGGCAGGGATAAAGAGGAGCTGCCCACAGCTGCGCCAGGATGCCAGCCGGCCGGCCCCCAACACCCAGGGCCCCCGGCGGGGCTTCTGTAGGCAAGCAAGATGCGTGTTAGTGCTGAGCACCTTCCCCAAAAGTGGGAGTATTTGACAGAACCACCCCAGAGCCTTCAGCACCGTCCCCCGCCCGGGGCGGGGGGCAGAGCAGCTCGGAGAGGCTGAGCACCCTGGCCACACCCGGGGGTGTCACCTGGGGCCTGCCCACTGCAGGGCTCTGGAGAGCGGCCCCAGGAGCCTCTCAGAGCGGGACCGAGTGAGTCCCTGCCCCACGGGCGGGGCGCCAGCCATGGACCGGAGTCAGGAGCGGCTGGCCGGGGTGCCTGCAGCAGGCAGCACCTAAGCAGGCCACAGCAGCGAGGCACACTTCACACATTTAATGAGAACAAATGCTCACACGCTAAGTTTACAAGTTAGAGGAACAATTGCTACTCTTAAGACTAATGGAATGTTCCATTTTTCCCCTCACGTCACACAAATATCTCTGCATTTAATGAGACAGTTGTGCCTACCTGTCAGGCCTAAATAATCAGGCTGCCAGAAAGAGAGCTACAGTGACTCAAACACAGATACACTGCAGAATCCCTGGGGAGCCTGGTGAAACTACAAGATTTCAGGGAATGTGTAAGACACTCGCTGAGGCCACGTGTGTGGCCCAGCCCAGAGATGGCCCCCGCCAGCACGGCCAGCCCAGAGCCAGGACACACGCCAGGGACTCTCAGACACAGGTGGCGGCTCAGGCCCTCAGACAGGCCTGCCCCTCACTGGGCCCCAGGCCCCCAGGGGGACAAGCTGTGCCACCCTGCACGGCCCACAACTGCACGGCGCCTCCTGCCAAGGTCCCTCTGCCACATGCCAGCCAGAGTGGGCCGTTCGTGGCTGCAGTCTCCTATACGCTCCCCCCCCGGACGTCTGCCGGTCCCTCTGCACAGGACATCCACCCTGCACTCACCCTGGTACCAAGAACGTCACTCCCGCCTCCTGAGGCTCCTTTCTCCCTGCAGACTCCCTCCCCAGACGCCAGAAGACAATCACCCCTCAGACACCCGATAGACCCCTGCACCCTTGCCTCCTCCTGGTGGCCACACCCTGGTTCACTGGGAGCTCCTTATCCAGGGCCCTTCTGAGGGACAGCCTGCAAGCTGCCTATCTTCAGTTTAGCTTCAGCTCAGCCGCTCAGCTCAGTCGTGGCTGACTGTGTGCGGCCCCATGGACGGCAGCACGCCAGGCCTCCCTGTCCATCACCAGCTCCCGCAATCCACCCAAACCCATGTCCATCGAGTCAGTGATGCCATCCAACCATCCCATCCTCTGTCGTCCCCTTCTCCTCCCACCTTCAATCTTTCCCAGCATCAGGGTCTTTTCCAATGAGTCAGCTCTCTGCATCAGGTGGCCAAAGTATTGGAGTTTCAGCTTCAACATCAGTCCTTCCAATGAACACCCAGGACTGATCTCCTTTAGGATGGACTGGTTGGATCTCCTTGCAGTCCAAGGGACTCTCAAGAGTCTACTCCAACACAGTTAAGAACCATCAATTCTTCAGTGCTCAGCTTTCTTTATAGTCCAACTCTCACATCCATACATGACCACTGGAAAAACCATAGCCTTGACTAGACGGACCTTTGTTGACAAAGTAATGTGTCTGCTTTTTAATACGCTGCCTGGGTTGGTCATAGCTTTCTTCCAAGGAGCAAGCATCTTTTAATTTCATGGCTGCCTCACCATCTGCAGTGATTTTGGAGCCCACGAAAATAAAGTCTGTCACTATTTCCATTGTTTCCCCACCTATTTGCCATGAAGTGATGGGACCTGATGCCATGATCTTAGTTTTCTGAATGCTGAGTTTTAAGCCAGCTTTTTCATTCCCTTCTTTCACTTTCATCAAGAGGCTCTTTAGTAGATCTTTAGTCTCTTTAGTTCTTTAGTTTGCGGCGGTGGCTAAAGACCAAATCCATGTGGAGGAACGTGGTCCCTGAGGGGAAACCTGGGGCCCAGCAGCAGTGGCACAGGCTAAAGCAACCTCCCCTGAACCCAGCCAGGGCCAGCACACAGGCGTCGGCTTGGCAGCCGAGCCGCTTGCTGTGCAGAGGAGCTGCCAGTGAGCACATCCAGACAGGCTGGCCTCTCGCCCGCTCCCACCTCTGCCAGCACCAGCTCTTGGAAAGGAGCACAGCCCACACAGGGCTGCTGGGGGTCCTGGTCCAATGGCACGGGCTCTGAGTGCCCGCCATGGCTGAGCGCGGGCGCAGAGGCTGCAGGGGACATGGTGCAGGCCTGACCCCAAGCCTGGAGGCAGCATGCCCCTGGTACGGGGGGCACTGAAGCCTTTCTCCACCCACCTGTAAATGGAGACTGAAGCCCGGGCCCACAGGATGCAGGGCTGCTGGGAACTCTCGGCCCAGGAAGGTGCCCCTGCTGAGGGCCCAGCCGCTCCACTGGGTCTCTCGATGCCCCAGGTCCTGGTGGCTGTGCCCCACGTGCACGGTGGAGTGCCACGGCCCACGGCGGAGAGAGCCAAGCCTGCAGCCCGACTCCCCGCTCATAGGGAAGGTGGCACAGGAAGGGTCTGGGCAGTGTGCCCGTCTGCCAGAGAGGAAGGGGAGGCGCAGGAGAGGCAGGAGCTGCCGGTCTTCATCTGGAAGAAGAAGGCCCTCTCCAGACCCACAAATGAGTGAGCATCACGAGGCATGACGGGGGTCTCTGGTTGCCAGAGTAGTGGGGCTGCAAGGAGGCAGGACTCGAGTGTGTACCCCCCCACCCCAGCAAGCGGACACGAGGGAAACATCCTGTCAGCCCAAGGAGCCAAGCACCCGAGCACCTTCTGTGCGCGACCTCAAGACCCCACAGACAACCGAGGGGCCTCGCGGGCACCACCGCCCCCTACGGGAAGGGCCTACAAGGGGCGAGGGGAGACCGAGGAGGACAGCCAGGACGCAGGGGGACAGCCAGGACGCAGGGCTCATCCCAGGAGTCAGGCTAGGCCACAGCCTCCGACACCAGCTGCCAGTCACAACCAAAGTTTTCAGTTCTCTGCCCTGCAGTCCTGGAGGCCCTGCCCGGCTCATCCAGAGGATGCCCGGCCCTCAGACACCCCACTGGGCACCTGTGCCGCAACGCAGCCTCCCAGGGAGGACCGCCGACCACGCCGGCCCAGACAGCCACCTGGAGGAAGCGCCCTGCATGGGGCCTCCCCCTCACACACCCGCTCCAGGTACTCATGGATGCTGGGACCCCAGACAGCCCGCTTGCCTGAGGCAGGAGGCCCCCCAGGAGGGCGCACAGGCCCCAGAACCCGCACATTGTCCACTGCTCTCGGGCCTCCTGTGTCCAGCCCACCGCAGCCTCTCAGCAAGACTCTAGTGGTAGCCTGTTGATCTCCACACAGAACCTTCTGGAAACCATCCCGGGCACGCCTGCATCTGGCCGCGTGCGCCCAGGCCCACGAGCCCCTCCACACGCTGCCCTCTCCCCAGGTGTGGCCCCAGCTCCCCAGCTCACTGAGCCTCTGGCCCTGGGTGTTCCCCCGCCACGGCTCAGGTCTGCTCCCCAGAGAAGGCCTCGCTGGCCTCCGTCTAACAGGGTCCTGCTCCTCCTCTAAGTTCTCGGCCCTTGGGCGCCTCAAGCTTCCCTGCCTGTGATCTGCTGCACATATACCTTCCAGTGTCTGTCCCACTCGGCCTGGCCCACAGCCCCCGGCGGAACAGGACAGGGTGAGAGGCAGGAGGAGCTGACAGAAAGTGGGGCACAGAAGAAAAGTTCAAAAACCAGTCAGCAGCTTCCTGTCAAGGGACCCACGGAGGAAACGTGGAGAGATTTGTTGAGTCTGAGGTCCAAGTGCCAATGAATGCAAAGACCAGACTGCAGAGTTTGAGAAGCCAGCTCTGATCTCCAGACACCACGGCCAAGGGCCGGGCAGAGGGGACAGGGCAGCTCCAAGGGCCGGCCACCAGGACGAGGCAACTCCTGAGGGGCCAGGGGAGACGCGGGGGGGGGGGTGCAAGGCAGGACCGAGTCAGTGGGTGTGGACAGTCTGGCACGGCGCCACGTGGGGTGAACGTGGGCCCCCGGAACAGAGCCAGCAGAGGCGGGAGCTGGAGCAGGGACGGAGCTCAGCACCCGCGCCCCCCACTCCAGCCCAGCAGGACCCCACCCAGGGGTTGGGGGCCCAGGCACACTGGGTGAGGCGGGGTGGACGAGAAGACAGAGGAGGCGATTACAAGCCTCTGGGGCCGTCCAGGGGCAGGCTCCCCCGACAGCTGCTCTTTGGAGCTCCACTCAGAGGTATGCAGATAACAGCCCCGACTGCATTCCTGAGCTGCTTACAGATGCCGAAACCTCCACCAAGGAGCCTGAAAGACGGGATGTTCACCCCCCTGCTCTCCTGAAACCCTCCTAGGAGCTGTGGGTGGGAGGAGCTGAGCCACTCTCTCCTTGCTCCGCCCTCCCTGCAGCAGGCCTCTCTCTGCTCCCAACTCCAATGTTCCATTTGCTCCACCTCACCATGCTTCGCGTACATAAACTAACGTGGGGTGTGGAACATGCACGCAGTGGACCACGCATCAAAACACAGCGGCTCACTGTGGCGGCCCCACGCACAAAATAGGCCCTCAGAAGTGGGTTACAGACATTGCTACCTTTCCCTGTCATTAGTTTTATGAACTTTCCTCAATAACGAGCTCAATCATTCTCTCACGCAGAAAAGGACTAAATAGCCACGCTGCAGAAGCCAGAGCAAGGAGCACGCTGAATGCCCGCGACGCTCAGCACCCTGGACAGGGGCCCTCCGGCAGCGCCAGGCGCAAGGTGGGGGCCTGGGGTCAGGAGGCAGGGAGGAGAAAGGCCCAGCCAGGACCAGGCTCCCCCATCCCACCTGCAAGGACCCCGGGAAGGAAAGAAAACCGTCTGCCCCGCTCAGGTTCTGCTCCCATCCTTCCCCTCCTACCTAAACCCTCCAGCACACAGTTCTGACACCACCTCTGCTGAAGCAGTTGTGAGCACACGACCAAGCACAGGCAATGCCGGCGCCCCACTCCCCTCCCCGAGCCATGGCCCAACCTCCAGCCGAAGCCCAGTCACGCAGAGGTGTGGGAGGCAGCAGCCACACAGCCTCCCAGAGGCAGGCGCTTCTCCCGGCCGGCGCCCTTGATGGTGTGGACAGCCCCAGGCCGGCCTCCACTCCCCCAGCACTGCACCTCCCGGGTTGGGCCTGACTGGCTACCCTAGGCCCTGCGCCCAGACCCTGTCTGGACCGGAGCAGGGAAAGCAGCCACTGGAATCCCACCTAGGGACACGCAACAGGAAGCAAGGGAGCAGGGCTTCCAGCTGCGCTGGGAAGTGGACAGTGACCAGTGGAGCGCGGGGCCTCCCAAGGAGTCAGGGACTCCTGCAGGCAGAAGGCAGCCTCGAGCCCTGTGGGCTCCACATGCTGGCAGAGGGCACCATCCACACAGACATCCAGGAGAGTCTTCACTCTAAAGATGCCCTTCCTGTGAAGAAACCCACACCTGTGCTGGAGGCAGGAGGCCCCTCCCCATGGCAGGGTCCCCTCTGGGGACGCCTGGGGGTGGGGCAGGAGGGCAGCTGTGAGCCCCGTGTGCTGTGATGCCCACAGTCCAGGTGGGGGCAGGAGGGCAGCTGAGAGCCCCTTGTGCTGTGACGCCCGTGGTCCAGGTGGGGGCAGGAGGGCAGCTGTGAGCCCCGTGTGCCGTGACGCCCGCGGTCCAGGCGGGGGCAGGAGGGCAGCTGCAAGCCCCGTGCGCTATGATGCCCGAGGTCCAGGTGAGAGTCCACACCCACAGGCCGCAGTTCTCACCAGGTCTCCATCCCCAATGTCAACATTTCTGCTACGTCCAAACCGATGAACCCTGTGCGTCCTGGCCAGGCCCTTCCTACCTGGCTGTTGGGCTGCCTGCCCCCCACCTGACTCCACCGTGACAAAGCCCGGCTATAGGACCCTGACTCCCAGCCCCTAGAAAGACACCCTCCCCACAGAGGAGAAGCCGTGACTTCAGAGTGATGAGGGCCTCCCTGGACCAGCGGAGCCAGGAGGCCACTGGGGGACCCGCACTCACCAGCTGGGCCGTGCGCTGCTGCTCCTGGTCCACAGCGCCCTCCCCTCGCCGCAGGGTCATCCGGGGCTTCGCAGCTGTCGCTTTCTCTGCTGTGGCCTCATGGACCAGCTCTTCCTGGACCACAGCCTGCTCCCGGTCACACCTGGACCAGAGGAGAGACGGAGACACAGGAGCAGCACCGCTCATGCAGCTGCTGGGAAGGGACGTGAGGGCTGGCAGGATGCCGCCAGCGAGGGCCGGGCACCGGTGACAGTGCCCGGGGGGCTGGGGGTACACTGCCACGCGTCCTCAGCCAGCTCAGGAACCGGAGACCCAATGCTCAATGAGAGATCCGCAGGCAGGGGTCCAATCTCACCACCCGAGGCCCCTTCAGAGATGGGCAGGGGACAGCCCACCTCCCCGCCCCACCCGAGGGCTGCAGGATCAGGGGCAGTAGCCTTGGTTCTGAATGGTCAACGGTCCATCCTGAGCGCATCCCTCCCCTTGGACCTGTTTCTAGTCTCCCTAGTAAAATCATCCTAGAGAAAGAAAAAGGCCGAGACGGTCTTAGAAGTGCTCTTTATTAGGGGGTAAACAAGTCCGGGTGAAAAAGGCAGTGGCAGGTGGGTCCAAGGCCCTGGGCACCACACTCTCTGCTGTGTCACGGCCCCAAGACCGAGGACCAGACGGGGTGCCTTCAGCAGTAAAACCACTCACAAGGCAGGTGTGATGAATGGAAGATAATTAGAAGACTGGGTAAAAAGAGCAAGATGCACAATTTTACACGACTTTGAAAAACATAAGGCTGAACTAGAGGGAAAAAGGCATTTGAAAGAAACAGCCCAACACATCAGCATGGGATGATGAACCTGCGCGGGACTTTTTCATCTCATGTACAGCCTAAGTCTTCCATCAGCACGTGTTGCTGGAACAGTTTTTAAAATGCTTAAGAGTATTTTTTAAAAAATGATTCTGGCTAACCGTTTGGAGGAGACCTCTAGGGATTAGGGACTGGACACTCTCATAAGGTCCTGACCTGAGATCACAGGACAGACGCAGCTGTGCTGACCTGCAGAGGGGGCCGGCCAGCATGGCTGACCCGGGCCCCTCCACCCCTCGAGGGGCGCCCCAGTTACAGAGGCACAGCCTTGCAGCTAAAGACAAGTCCCTCAGTACCAGCCGAGGGCTCGCTGAGCCACACCGCGAGGACCCCACACCAGCCCCAGGGACCCTGAGGGCTGGAGACACGGTGCGCCCGGGGCCTCCACCGCTGCCTGCCAGGCTGAGGCCAGCGCTGGGGAGGCACTCACACCTGGAGCCGGGCCACGCGCGAGCTCCTCCAAACACGGCTGCACACAGCACAAGGCCACGGAGCTCCGCCCGCCCACAGCCGGGGTCTCCTCGTCGTCCCACAAGGACCAGCCGCACCTAAACCGCAGGCCTGGCATCCCCCCGGTATATGACAACGTGAAGGACCAGACCCTCAGTCTCTGGGTGAGCAGAGTGCACCTGGTGAACAAGGCGTAGGCCCGGGCAAGCGGGGCCCCAACATACCTCTCAGGGAGATCCACCTGCACCCTCGCGGGCCCCCAGCCACTGCCACACTCCGGCCTGGGCGGTTTTGAGTCTGCAGAGGTGGAGAAGAAAAGGTCAGCAGCAACCCACGGACGGAGGGAGGCACAGCAGCACCCAGGAGGGGGCCGGGAGGGGGCTGGGGGTGCACGTGCTCACGGTGCTCACCCAGGAGAGGGCCTGGAGAATGCCCCCTAGGTGGACGTGCCCTGGGCCAGCACTGAGCACAGCCTTGCCCTGCTGTCAGGAGGGAGGTCCCCTGAAGGCCCCTGGCCCGTGTCCTGCACAGACGGGGTAGCGGGGTCACTGGGTCAGTGCGGCTGACTGAGTGTGGTGACCGACACCCCCTCACCTCTCAGCCGCTGGAACCCAGGCGCCCTCCCCAGGAGGCCAGGCAGCCGAGGGATGCCCCCCGTCTCCACACTGAGAGGTCAGTGGCCCCAGCGTGAGGCGGGGCCCCTCGGGCCCTTTGATGTAAAGCACTTGGGCCCCTTCTCTAGGGCTCTGACCTGAACGTGGCCAGCGCCTCCGGGAAGGAAGTCTGCGCTCTTCCCACCTGCGTCACCTCAAGCGTGACAGGGCTTCGGGCTCTCACGGGAGGCCTTCCTTCCTGCAGCTAGAACCTGGGCATCTCCAAGCAAACCCGCTCACTGCCCCCTTCCACCACACTCTGACAGGGCAGCTCTGCTCCCACCGCGGCCCCAGCTTCAGTGTCCCCACACAGCGGAGACCTTGGCCAGCGTCTCCGCGCCCTCGCGGGCCTCTGTGCTCAGCCATGTGGGCCACAGGAGCCCCGGCAGGAGAACCAGGCTTTAGGAGGAAGGCGCGGGGGCTGCTGCTCCCGAGACCCGCATGGCTGCCAACCACAGAGACTGGGGCTCAGCCCTCGAGAAGGCCCCCGGGGCAGCACCCTGCTGGGCACACACCTCTCCAGAAGGCCGGGCAGGAGCGCTGGGAGCCCTCGCCAGGAGCACTGCTGCCCAGGGTGCGCCTGACGGACGCCCCTTGGACTTGGCGGCTGACCGACGGCAGCTCTCCTGAGACGAGAGCTACCACATTTTTGCTTGCTACACAGTTTTCCTCTCTCATGACTACAAATGTGACGTGTACACCCACTGCGGAGCCCGTGGCCTGACCCCTCCGGCCACGTCCCACGGCACCCTGCCGGCCCTGCCGCTGGAGACGCCACGAGCGAGCCAGCCGTCAGAGGGCTGCACGGCCCTCACCGCGGAGTGACCGCCTCTGCACATTCCCTGCGCCCTCAGAGGGCTGCACGGCCCTCGGCGCGGGCACTGCTCATACTTCCCTAGTTTCTCACTCATTCTTCATTCATTTTTTCTAAATCGTCTCTAATTTACAGTCATATTTCCCACCCTCCTTCACTTAAAAGTTCCTTCGTTGTATCTCCGACTCCTTGAGGTGCACTTGGGGTGTGGTGTGACTTAAGGTTTGATTTTAACTTCTTTTTCTATTTAGAAAAATTAAAGTAAGAAAATTTATAAAGAAAACTATGAAGAAATTTATAAATTATAAATTTCTGTAAATTAAAAACAAAAATTAAAGCAGTTTAATTTTACCTTCTCTTAACTTTATCAGTAAAGTAAAAGCAAACACTGCTTTTGAAAGTAAAAGCAAGGACTTCCCAGGCGCTGCAGGGGTTAAGAATCTACCTTGCAATGCAGGGAATGCAGGTTTGATTTCCAGCTGGGGAACTAAAGCACAAGCAGAGAGGCCCTGCACAGCAAGGAAAGATCCCGCACCACCCAGCAAGGATCTCACGGGCTGCAGCTGCGGCCCGGCTCAGCCAAATAAGTGCATATCTCACAATATATGATAGAAGAGTCCCAAAATCAGTCCCCTTCAGGGCAGTCCATCCACACTGACGATTCTCCAGCTTTCAGAACATCAACTCACTCACCGTCAAACATCAAAGCACTTTGTTAAACCAAAACCACGTAATTCTTTCTGGTCGTGTAGCATGGCTTTCCAGATCTTAGTTCCTCAACTAGGGACTGAACCCACGTCCCTCGCAGCGGAAGCTCATAGTCCCTCCCCACCACTGGGCTGCCAGGGAAGTCCTAAAGGCATGTTGGGAGCCCCAAAGCAAACAGTGCAGGGCATGGGGTGTCACAAGGCCCAGCCAGCGCGGCACAGGCCACCGCACCAGGGACCCGAAGTGGGCACAGGCCCCCAGCCCCCATCCCTGCACCTCGCACTCCAGACAGGAAACCACGCGCAGATCCTCAAACCTGTGAGGCTGCGCCACGTCTGAACCACTGCCTGAGCTGCCACCCCATCCACAGGGCCGTCCCTCAAAGCCCAGCTCCCGCGCCAGCTCCCTGGAGCCCCCGAGTAACAGGCCCTCTCCTCTGTGCTGCTGGGCCCTGACGGGCACCCGTGCCCACAGGCCCTGGCACTGCACCTGGCAGGGTCACACACTTGGCTCCCGACAGGCTGGGCCTGCCCGCAGATGGCCACAGTGGGGCCCCTGTGTCCCTGAGTAACAAGCCCCCTCCTCTGTGCTGCCAGGCCCTGACGGGCGCCCATGTCCCCGGGTCTGGCACTACACCTGGCAGGATCACATACTCGGCTCCCGACAGGCTGGGCCTGCCTGCTGATGGCCCCTGTGTCCCCGCCTCCGGGTCCCAGCACGGGGCTCACGACCACGGGGCCAGCACTCAGGTCACACCGAGTGGACAGGAGAGAACGGGCCCCTGCGACCGGGCACCCCAGGGGGGCAGATCAGCGGAGAAGGCAGCTCCAGCGTGAGGCGGGGCCCCTCGGGCCCTTCGATGTAAAGCACGCCCATCATGCTGCAGTGGGGGACCCAGACCCCCACCAACAAGCTCTGTGTGAATGACCAGCTGCCACAGGACTCGTCCAGTCGGCAACATCTTAACACGTATGCACTAGACTTTCTCCACTCGTAAATGCGCTCATTCCTTTGTGTGTGCTAACAGGAATTACTTCGAGAAAAGCACAGGCTTTTTCTCCCGTGACAGGTGTGCCAGTGAGGAACAAAGGCCCTTCCTGCCTGGCGCAGGCGGCTCTGGGCGGGCTGGGGGGGCGCGGGGGCAGGGTGGCAGCCCCCCTGGAGCCCAGCGCAACCATCCCAGGAGCAGCGCCAGGACCCCAGGGCGAAGGGCAGGCCAGAGTTCTGAGGACGACACCAAGGCCACGCCACCACCGCCTCCTCCGTGCGGAGAGGCTGGCCCAGCGGGGAGCTCAGCCCTCACTCGGTGGTGGTCACAGACGCTCTGAGGACTGCTGTCCTCGCGCAGGAGTGCGCCCCACGCGGGTCCCTCACTCCTGGGAAGCGCCTCCCACACGCAACACCCAGGGCTCGGGGGCGCTGTCTCCAGAGGAACTCTCCACCCAACCCCCACCAGACCCGCCACCCTGGCCTACCTTTCTCCCCGCCTCCGGTGGGGCCAAGGGCAACAGCTGGAGGGGCCAGCAGCCCGACTCTGGACAGCTGGCCGGGATCCTTCATGCGGTTGACCACGTTTTCAGACAGCTGTGGTAAGGATTGAGGGGAACAGTTAGATTACTGAACCCTGCAGAAGTGAAGATGCCCCTCACCCACACCCCAATTTCTGAGCAGACCACCTCCTCCAGACCAACTCCCACAGCATACTGAATTCCACACAGAAGCGCTCGTGCAGGCCCAGCACCCACCAGGCAAATGCCACACCAGGTCTGGGCTCCTCGCGCTGGCTTCCCGGCTGCACCCATTGGCCCCACACTCGGGGCCGGGAGCCCTGTTCCTCACCTGCCCTGACAGCAGCACCCCACCCTGAATGGGCTCGCGTCTCTGCCTGTGCCCGCCCCACCCTCCCTGGGGGCGTCCAGGGTCCTGCCTCAGACAGCACCAAGTGGAGGGCCTTCTCCCCGACTCCACGGATTCAGGTCACACCTGAAGGCTCTCGTGGTGTCCCTACTTCCTGCAACTTAAGCTTGAATTTGGCAACAAGGAGTTCATGATCCGAGCCACAGTCAGCTCCCAGTCCTCTTTCTGCTGACTGTACAGACCTTCTCCGTCTTAGGCTGCAAAGAATACAATCAGTCTGATTTCGGTGTCGACCATCTGGAGATGTCCATGTGCAGGGTCTTCTCTTGTGTTGTTGGAAGAGGGTGTTTGCTATCCAGTGCATTCTCTTGGCAGAACTCAATGTGCCTTTGCCCTGCTTCATTCTGCACTCCAAGGCCAAATCTGCCTGTTACTCCAGGTGTTACCTGACTTCCTCCTTTTGCATTCCAGTCCCCTATAATGAAAAGGACATCTTTTTTGGTGTTAGTTCTAGAAGGTCTTGTAGGTCATCATAGAACCATTCACTTCAGCTTCTTCAGCGTTACTGGTCGGGGCATAGGCCTGGATTACTGCGATAGCAAACAGTTTGCCTTGGAAACAAACAGAGATCGTTCTGTCGTTTTTGAGACTGCATCCAAGCACTGCATTTCAGACTCTTGTGCTGACTATGAGAGCTACTCCATCTCTTCTAGGGGATTCCTGCCCACAGTAGTAGACACAGTGGTCATCTGAGTTAAATTAGCCCGTTCTGGTCTATTTTAGTTCACTGATTCCTAAAACACTGGAATCCACTCTTGCCTCTCATCTGACCACTTGCGATCTGCCGTGACTCGTGGGCCTGCCGTTCCAGGCTCCTTCGCAGCACTGCTCCTCACAGCGTCTGACTTTGCTTCCGTCACCAGCCACATCCCCGACTGGCCGCTGTTTTCACTTTGGCTCCATCTCTCCATTCTTTCTGGGGTTATTTCTCCCCTGATGGCCTGTAGCACATCGGGCACCACCGACCTGTGGAGTTCATCTTCAGCGTCCTGTCTTGCCTTTGCACACTGTTCATGGGTTTCTCAAGGCAAGAGTACTGCAGTGGTCTGCCACCCCTTCTCCATGGACCACGTTTGGTCAGACCTCTCCACCACGACCCACCGATCCTGGGTGGCTCTACAGGGCATGGCTCATAGTTTCACTGAGTTAGACCACGCTGTGGTCCATCTCATCTGACTGGTTAGTTTCCTGTGACCGTGGTTTTCATTCTGTCTGCCCGCTGATGGATAAGAGGCTTGTAGAAGCTTCTACTGGGAGAGACTGATTGTGGGGGAATCTGGCTCTTGCTCTGATGGACAGGGCCATACTCAGTAAGTCTTTAATCCAATTTTCTGGATTGGGCGGGGCTGTGTTCCCTCCCTGTTGCTTGGCCTGAGCCCGAGCTATGGTAGAGGCAATGGCAGTAGTGGCAGCCTCCTTCAGAAGGACTCACGCCTGTACCGTTGTATTCAGTGCCCTGACCCCACAGCAGGCCACTGTCAGCCCACGCCTCCGCAGGAGACTCCTGGACGCTCACAGGCAAGTCTGGCTCAGTCTCTCGTGGGGACACTGCTCCTCCTCCTGGATCCTGAGGCACACAAGGTTCTGGTTGTACCCTCCAAGAGTCTGTTCCTCTGCTTCCCCAGTCCTATGGAAGTTCTGAAATCAAATCCCACTGGCCTCCAATGTCAAATTCCCTGGGGGTCAGTCCCTCTGCCTGCTCCATTACTTGTCGCAACGGGTACACTCTGGAGAAGTGCCTCACACCCTACCAACCTCATCTAAAGGTCTGCAAGTACCCCGAGGGCAAGGGCCACTTCTCCATCGCTTCTAATTCCCCCCTGGGCCACACTCACAGCAGAAAATCCAGCACAGCCTGATTTATGCACCCTGGTTCCCCCACAATGACTGGATTTTCAAGGCTTTCCTTCATGGAGGAAGTGAGATGGGCCAGTGTCGTGAAACAGTGACTGAACGAAACAGCCCACGAGGGAAGAGGCCAGAGGAACAGCCCCTGAGAGCGCTGAGGTACTTTGCTGAACGCCCAGTACAGGCGCGGCCTCGCAGAGCACAGGGAGGGACGTGTTAAAAAGAGGACCTCAGGCTGGAGCACACCGCAGCAGCTCCACCTCAGGGCTGCAGGAGAGGAAAGCGCTCCCGGCACGCAGAGGCGCTGGACTCACACAGCAAGAGGAGAGGACTCGTGTGTGTAGGACGGGCAGCGGCTAGTGACCACGGCGCGCCTGCCGCAAGACACCGCACAACCGGCAAGAAAGGACAGGCAAGGCACGTTCCTGTCAGGGTCAGAGGACACCGCGCGCATCTCGAGTGTGTAAAAAAGGCTCACAATTAAAGAGGCAGACACGCAGCCTTGGCACACATGTTCTCCAGCATGCGCACCCGCTCAAGCGCACCTCACATGCTCCTGAGGCATATCCTACACCTGGGCAGGAGCAGACAGGCCAGGACTGTCACTTTCAGCACTTCTGTGCTACAGTTTTTTAGCAGCTAAAATTAAAATAATAACAAGTGACCCCTCTGGTATTTAATCCAATAGATACTTGGTAACTATGGGACAAGAGAAGATCGCATACACACAGCAGTGGAGGAGAGCCGAGAGTCCAGAGACAAACCTGCGTGTCCACGCTTGACTGGCGGACAAGGTGCCAACACCACTCAATGCGCAAAGGAGAGTCTCGTCGGCGGGCGGTGTGGGACGGCTGGGCGCCCAGGTGCAGCAGGACGAAGCTAGAGCCCACCTCACGCCACACACCAACCCTGACTCCACAGGCGTCGGAGACCAGAACGCAGCAGTTAGGACGATGTACCTCTCAGAAGAGACTAGAGCGGTAAATCTTAGGACCGTGGCTTTGGCAGTGATTTCGCAGAGATGACACTGACAGCGGGCGCAATCAAAGAGAAAACAAGTATACTGAACCTCACCAAGCTAACGCGTTTTGTTTTTCAAAGGACACGATGAGGTAAGTTCAGGGACAACACAGAATTTGCAGATCACATCTCTGACAAGGACATGAACCTAGACTATAAAAAGAGCCCCTACAACTCAGCAATCCAGAGAAAAATAATCGAACTGAAAAATAAGCAATGAATCTGAAAGATCGTGTCTTCAAAGAACATACACAAACAGCCAAAACCAAATGAAAAGATGCTCAATAACCTTAGTCAAGAGAGACATGCAAGTTCAAACCACAAGGAGATACCACTTCACACCCACTACAATATCCATAATCAAAAAGTCAGGTAGCAGCAAGCGTCGGCCAGGACATGCACAAGTTGGAACCCTAATACCCTGCTGGTGGCAAATAAATGGTGCTATCACCATGGAAAGCAGTCTGCAAGTTCCTCGAGAGTTTAACACAGCGTCACTGTTAGAGCTGGCAGTCCCACTCCTGGTACCCGCTCAAGAGAAACGCAAATTCACGCTCACACTCATGCGAGTGTGAGTTTACATCAGCAGCATCCGCAACAGGCAAAGGTGGAAAAAACTAACACGTCCATCAACTGGCATGAGGGACAAGCAAAAATAATGGAGTATCAGCCACAAAAAGGGATGAAGACTTCACACAGGCCACAGCATGACGACCTGAGAGCATCACTCCCAGTGAAGGAGTGCTCACCCTGTACGCCCTACTTGGGTGAAGTACGCACAACAGGCCACTCTCCAGAGATAAAAGGAGGCTAGCTGCCTCGGGGCTGGGCGAAGGCAGAAACAGGGACTGACAGAGAGTGAAGGGTGAGAGTGGGCTTTCCTACGTAGTGTTTGATATCTCTATGTCAAAACTAACACGTCGTTAAAATCCAAGAAGCATGTGAGTGGGGAGTGCTGAGAAAGAAAGAAATATGCAGGGCCGGGCATACACAGGAACGGCGGGAAGAGCCCTCAGAAGAGACGGCACCAATGGGGACCCCTTGCCCTGAAATGAGGAGGGCTGCCAGACTCACGTCCTAAGAATCAAGGGAAAAGATCTAATTCTGAGCAGAGCAGGGGGCGAGTGCAGACCTCTGGGAGGAGCCAGGCCCAGCCTGTCTGAGAGCCTGATGGAAGCCGTGTGTTACGAGGTAGACCAGATGACCAGGCCAGAGAGCAGGTCCTTTGACCAAGGTCAAAGGCCCCCTGAGCCTGGGAGCGAGAGAGGCTGTGGCACGTGGGGGAGCTCTGCACAGGGGAGGTGGGCTCTGGTTTCCTCGTCCAGGCCCCCAAGGGGACCCACCAGACTGCACCACCTGGTGAGTGCAGGGTTAAGGAAAACATTGGCAAGCTTCTCGTGGCAGGAGGAGATCTGCAATATTTTTTAATGTTGCTACAAAATAAACCTAGGAATATTTTTAATCAACAAATAGGCACAGACACACACACAGTAGTCATGCGAGAATAACACCATCTGGGCAGTGCTCCCTGCACCAAGAGAACCAGAATGGAGGGCCCAGAGCAGGTGGGTCTGGGGACTCAGGGCCTGAGGCCACTGGCCACTGTGCTACCAGGGCTGGTCATGGGGGGCTGGGCGCGGTCAGGGGGCGGAGGGCCCAACTCCAAGCAGCACTGGGAAAGAGGAGCCCACCCACACCCAGATGCGGGGCCCTGACCCGCTCCTCCCTTCTGGACGCTTCCCGTTCCACACCCAGAAACGGGGCCAGCAGGCTGAAGTGGCTGGTGCAGGGCAAGGACAGGGGCTATGGGGCAGATGGGCCTGGGTCAGAACCAAACCAAGCGACCACCAGCTGCCTGGCCTCGGGCAGGGATCCCTGTCTGCTCCACGTGCCCATCTGAGGCACAGCACTAACCCACAGTACAGGCGGTCACAAGCTGAGCCGCACAGGCAGCCCCAAGGCCCACGGGCAGACAGGGAGACAGGCGCCCAGAGGACACGGGCCACCACACACCCACGGGTCTTCGTGGGAGGCAGGTGGCCTGGGTGGGCTGAGGGGCTCCAGAGAGGAGGGGCATGGCATAGAGGACAGCCCCAGACAGGAAGGGCATGGCATGGAGGGCAGCCCCAGAGAGGAGGGGCATGGCATGGAGAGCAGCCCCAAGAAAAGCCCAGACATCGCTTGCCAAGGGCCAGGGAGGATCACAGAGGAGGATGCGGCCACTGCAAGCAGACAGGACAGTTGGCAAAGCAGGAAGAGAGGCTGAGTTCAAGGAGGATGGGAGGCAGGAGGAAGAGGACGTGACCGGGCGCAGGGAGCACTCGGTGAAGAGACCGCACACCTGGGTGGACACAGGTGCGGAGCGGGGAGACCCACTGCACGGCGCACGCAGCGGGGCCTCGTTCCTACAGAGACGGGGAGGTGGCACGTAGCGGAGGCTCGAGAGGGCCTAGAAGGGTTTAGGAAGGCGGCAACTGCTGGCCTGTAAACACAGATGCATCCCACAGCCCTCGAGGAATGGGTGAGGGGCAGGTGACTCCCCCTTGCTGGAGAGGGCGAGTCCTCGCTCAGCACAGACCCACAGTGAGTGCACGTCCTGAGTCCGGCCCAGTAGCTTCCATCCATGGAAAATGACACGCTTCACAGCGAGTGGCAAACCTGGGGCAAGAAATTTGGGATGCTGCGGCCTCAGAGCACCGGGCAGATGGAGAGCAGGTGAGATGTCCCCACAGTCTGGGAGGGGTGGCAGCTCCCAGCTGTGGGAGGAACTTAACCTGGCAGGTGCCAAGGGCTCCCACTTAGAGACAGGGATGTGATCAGCCCGGCCCAGGCAGTGGGCACCTCCACCTGCCAGGCTCCCAGCCGGGCCCACCCCACTAAACAGATGAAGGCGTGTGCGCTGGTGGCAACACAGCTGCCCCAGAGCAACACAGACGGTCCTCAGCACAGAGGCCACGGGCAGAGCAGGGCCCTGAGTTGCTGCTCGGTGAAGGCAGGAACAGGGAGCCCGGCCGCAGCAAGGGGACAAGGCAGCTCACACAGCAGGGAGGGTCCCACGAAGAGAAAGTCTACAAGCCGCCTCTCCGGCCATGCTGGCCATGGACGGTGCTTTACTGAGCCCAGGGTAGGTGGTGGAAGGAGGAACACCCATGTGTTCACCAAGGGCCTACTTAATTAGGAAAATATCAACATGAAAATCAACAGCTTTTAGTTGAGAAAGCAACCCCTCTAGACACGCGTGAGAGGTGGCTGCGAGGAGGCCGCTTTCCAAGCACCGTTCCTCGCACCACTCAAGGCTCTGGGTGTCCCAGGCGACGGTCCTCACGTGCTCACGCAGGACGCAGGGTGGTGCCTTCACGCTACAGCCGTTCACGTGCCGCCCGCCGTGCCCTCCCTCCTTGGCCCACAGCTCCTGTGAGCAGGCCGAGCACCACACAGGCTCCAGACGAGGCCCGTCTGTCGGCAGCTCCTGGGGCCCACATCCAGCCCCAGGTGGCACTGCCCTCCTGTGACTCTAAGAAGATGCCTCTGCTTTGCTGCAGCAGTTGCCGTGGAGATTTTGTTGACTATTCTTTCAGTTTTCTGTGAGTTGAAATTAGATCCACAGATTAAGTCCAAGTATCTGGACAAGAAGAGTCCTGGAGGGTAGCGTCTGCCAGCGCCCAGGGGCCCAGCAGGTGACAAAAACGGACGAGGCGGCCTGGCAGTACAGCGGGGCGCCTACCAGGCTCGTCCATCCATGGGATTTTCCAGGCAAGAGCACTGGAGGGGGGCGCCAGTGCCTTCTCCGCCACACTAACCCTAACAGGTGCTAAAGCAAAGGGTGTGATGTAACATGACACAACCAGGAGTGCTGACGGCCGCACTGAGACATTCGAGAGGCATGTCGCTGGGCAACGGCCGCGTGGAGCAGAAATTCTGCTGCACACGTGCGGAAAGAGCGAAGCCTCGAAAGAGTGAAAAGCAGAAGCGTAAGGCTCTCAGGTCACAGGTTGCCAGCCTGGGTGAAAATGATCCTCAAGTTGCGAACCCAGCCACACAATTCAACACGCACATACTAATGACCCGGAAGCTAGTGAGTAAGGCAGTCTGCACTCCCAAGCTTACAGAAGAAAAACAGGCTAAAAGGACACAGAGAAAGGGGTGATGGAGAATATTATAAGACAAATCACCCATCTCATAAAGAGTAACTACGAAAAACGTACAGCTAACATACTCAGCGGTGTAAGACAACGTTCCTCCTTGAATTCCGCAGCAAGACATGCGTTCTCACCACTTCTACTCAATACTGCAGTGGACAGTCCAGCCAACCCAACAAGGTATGAAAAAGAAAGCAAGGGCATCCAGACAGAAAAGGAAGAAGTAAAACTGTCTTCATTTTGCAGGCACCATGATCGAACCTACATAAACCCTAAGCAATACCCACACACCAGAAAACCCTACTAGAGCTAATGAATGAGTTAAGCAAAGGCGCTGGACACAGATCTGTATACAAAAATGAACTGCATCTCCATATGCTAGTAGCGAAGAGTTCACAAATGCAATTAAGCAAACAACCCCGCTCATAATAGCATCACAAAGAATAAATGCTTGGGAATAATATTTAAAGAAATGCAACCCTTATACACTAAAAGTATAAAACACCACTGAGAAAAACTTTAAAAGATCTAAATAAAGAAAAAGAGATTTCATATTTACAGACTAGAAGACTCCATATTGTTAAAGTGACAATTCTCCCAACATAATCTTATAGATTCAACACAAACCCCATCAAAATCCCAATAGGCTTTTTACAGAAGCTGACAAATTGATCTTAAAATATGTGTGGACATGCAAAGGACTTAAAACAGCCAAACAATTGTGGGGGGAAAAGGAACAAAATTGGAGTCTTATACTTCCCTATTTTGAAACTTTCCACAAAGCTTCAATAATCATGACAGTTTTGTACTGGCAAAAAGATAAGACATACAGCATACAGATCAGTGGAATTTAAACAGAACTGAGAGTCAAGATATAAATTCTGAACCCTTATGTTTATGGTCAACTGATGTTCACCAAGGTCCCAAGGTAATTCAGATGGGGAAAGGGTAGTCTTTTCAACAATGGAGCTGGAAAAATTAAGTATTTCATACAAAAAAAAAAAAAGACTGACAGAGTTCAACAAGCTCAGGTGCTTGAGCCAAATCCAACTCAAAACCTGATTTTATAAATAAAGTTTTACTGGATCACAGCCACACCCACTCATTTTACATACTACCTATAGCTGCTTTCACCGAAAAATGGCAGAGTTGAGTAATAGTGATAAAGACTTTCTCCTCAGCAAAACAGAAAGTATCTACTTCCTAGTCATTTACAGAAAAACTGCCAACACCTGACTTAGAGCCTTACTTCACAACATCCACAAAATGTAACTAAAAATATGTAAAAGCCAAAACCATAAACCTCTTAGACAAAAACACCAGCAAAAATTTCCACAACCTTGGGTTAGGCAAAGATTCCTGGGACATGACACCAAAGTCCAACCACCAAAAGAAAAAAATTAATAAACTAAACCTCATCAAACTATAAATATTTGCACTTCAAAGACACCATTAAGAAAATCAAAAGACAAACCACAGATTGGGAGAAAATATCTGCAAATCCTAACATCATATAGGGTTTGTAACCAAGAAATAAAGAAATCTTACAACTCAATAATAAAGATAAATAACCCCATTAAAAGCTATTAAAAGTGGCTAGAAGATTTGAATACACATTTCACCCCAAAAATATGTGGGTGGAAAATAAGCACAAGAAAAAACATCCAACATGATTATTAGGAAAATGCAAATTTAAACAACAAGATACCATCTCATACTCAACTAGAATTGCTATAAACAAAAAGACGGTAACAAGGGTTGGTGAGGATATGGAGAAACTGGAGTCCTCATACACTGCTGGGGGAAATGTAAAATAGTAAAGTCGCTTTGGAAAACAGTTTGACTGTTTCTTAAAAAGTTAAACCTACTAACTCACCAAATTTAAAAACAGAGTGACCAAGAAATTCTACTTTTAGGTTATTTATCCAAGAGAAACGAAAACATTATGTTCACAAAAAAACTTATACACAAATGTTCACAGCAGTATTATTCATAACAGTCAAGAACTGGAAACAACTCAAATGTCCATCATTGTTTGACTGAATAAATAAAACCCAGAAAGTCCATATGAGATGGCACTTGGCAATAAAAAGGAATTACTAAGACACACGACAATGCCGAGGAACCAACACCAAGACCATTGCTCTCAGTGAAGGGAACTAGAAGTGACATATTTATGATGTATTTATATGAAATATCCTGAAAAGGCAAAAAAAAAAAGAAAACAAACAGAGGCAGAAGGCTTAGTGGTTACATGGTGTGGGTAGCGGGAATGGGAGGACTGCAAATAGGTACCAGGGACCTTTTTAGGCTTTGTAATGTTCTAAAATTCCATTGTGACAGTTGGTTAACTCTGTAAATGTGCTTTAAAAAAAAACACACCAAAATGGTGAATTTGATATGCAAAATAAACTGCAGCAAAGCCATTTAAAAAAAGACCATCCTCAGATAAAATCTTCCCAAAGCCCCGCCTGTTCAGAGGACCACCAGGCAGCACTCAGGGTGGAGTGTAACCAGCCCCGCATCACCCGACCACCCCTCTCCACCACCCCTGCCCTGCGGCCGCCAGCACACGGAGTACGGAGCTGGAAAGTCTGCGCTGCCAGGGCTACCACAGCTCTGCTGTGAACAGGGGTCCGGGGTCCCTTCCCCTCCTTGAACCTATCCACACACCTCTGGAACAGGGATGCGATCTCACAAGGTAAGCCCAGGGACCAGATGACACAGCACCCTGAAACCACTCACCTCAAAACGCACAGTCGCTCCCCGCCACCTAGGCCCACCATCACCGCCACCTCCGAGGAGGAGCGCTGTCTGACCAGCCCACCGGGAAACCCGTAGCTCTTAGCCATTTTGTTTCCTGCCTGGCCCTTGCAGGGGTTTTTTCCTTGTTTTTTTTCCTTTCTCTTAGTCAGTTCCTCATCCTCGGCGGAGGTCTCCACGGGGACAGACCTTGTGCTTGGTCCCCTGTTGTCTCTGCCAGGCCCAGTTCACAGTGAGCACTTGCTGAGGTGGTGGGGTAAGTGTGGTACCCAAGCCTGCGTGGAGGGCACATGGCCTCCAGTGTGGGCACAAGGGGGCTGTCCCTCATGTCCCACTACCTCCTCCAGCCTTCCCCTCAGCAGTGCTCCAGACCTGCCTCCGAGAGCAGTGAATGATGGTGAAGGTGGTGTAGCTCTGAGGGTGAAAGCGGCCTGGAGACACCGCGGGAGCAGCAGCCCTGGGGAGTGACCTGGGCAGGCATCGGGGGTCCACTGGTTGGAGAGTCTACATGCTGACAAGAAAACACAGAAGAGCTATACAAAAAAGGTCTTCATGACCCAGATGGCCACAGTCATGTGATCACTCACCTAGAGCCAGACCTCCGATGACATTGTTGAAGTGTCGCACTCAATATGCCAGCAAATTCAGAACACTCAGCAGTGGCCACAGAACTGGAAAAGGTCAGTTTTCATTCCAATCCCAAAGAAAGGCAATGCCAAAGAATGTTCAAACTACTGCACAATTACACTCATCTCACACACTAATAAAGTAATGCTCAAAATTCACCAAGCCAGGCTTCAAGAAAGTATGTGAACCAATAACTTCCAGATAGTCAAGCTGGATTTAGAAAAGGCAGAGAAACCAGAGATCAAATTGCCAACATATGCTGGATCGTAGAAACAGCAAGAGAGTTCCAGAAAAACATCTACTTTTGCTTTATTGACTACGCCAAAGCTTTTGACTGGGTGGATCACACAAAACTGTAAAACATTCTTAGAGAGATGAGAATGCCAGGCCACCTTACCTGCCTCCTGAGAAATATGCAGGTCAAGAAGTAACAGTTAGAACCAGATATGGAAAAGACTGGCTCCAAACTTTCCATCCGTCCATCCTGGAAAGGCGTATGTCAAGGCTGAATATTGTCACCCTGTTTATTCAGTATCTATGCAGAGTACATCATGCAAAATGTCAGGCTGGAAGAAGCACAAGCTGGAATCAAGATTGCCAGGAGAAATATCAATAATCTCAGATATGCAGATGAGACCATCCTTACAGGAGAAAGCAAAGAGGAACTAAAAAGCCTCTTGATGAAAGTGAAAGAGGAGAGTGAAAAATCTGGCTTAAAACTCAACATTTAAAAAACTAAGATCATGGTATCCGGTCCCATCACTTCATGGCAAATAGATGGGGCAACAACAGAAACAGTGACAGACTTTATTTTCTTGGGCTCCAAAATCACCACAGATGGTGACTGCAGCCATGAAATTAAGCCGCTTGCTCCTTGAAGTAATGCTATGACCAAACTAGACAGCATATTAAAAAGCAAAGACATTACTTAGCTGACAAAGGTCCATCTGGTCAAAGCTATAATTTTTCCAGGAGATATGTATGAATGTGAGAGTTGGACCATAAAGAAAATTGAGTGTGGCAGAACTGATGCTTTTGAACTGTGGTATTGCGAAAGACTCTTGAGAGTCCCTTGGACTGCAAGGAGATCAGTCAATCCTAAAGGAAATCAGTCCTGAATATTCATTGGCTGGACTGATACTGAAGCTGAAACTCCAATATTCTGGCCACTTGATGTGAAGAACTGACTCACTGGAAAAGATCCTGATGCTGGGAAAGATTGAAAGTGGGAGAAGGAGATGACAGAGGATGAGGTGGTTGGATGGCATCACCGACTCAATGAGTTTGATCAAGCTCTGAAGTTGGTGATGGACAGGGAAGCCTGGTGTGCTGCAGTCCACGGGGTCGCAAAGAGCCAGACACGCCTGAGGGACTGAACCAAACTTAACTGAACGTGCTGACAGGCAACCAACTTTAACTGAGTCACCTAAGATGGCTATGCGAGGGGCACAGGGAACAGTCACATACAGGACATCTGGCCATGGGCATACCTCCTCTTACTGGAGGATGACATGAAACATACTAACTGACATGACAGCTTCATGTATTTCACACATGCTTGCTCAGAAAAGAATGGAGGTGACTCTAACTGCAGCACTTTGCATTATTTTTTTTTTTACCTTCTTTGGAATTAGGGGTTGAACTCAATATGTAAATTTATGCCAGTAAGTGTGCAGTCCATGGGGCCGCAAAGAGTTGGACATGACTGAGCAACGGAAGTGTGCAAACTAGCAAGGCCTTGGCACATAATTTTAAAGGAACTAGAGGGCTTTTCAGGACCAGGCCAGGGGGATTAAATACAAGCGGTCTTTAGGAATGTTTAACTTTCTCTGAAGGAGCAGGGAGGTGTCCTTCTTTCACATCCACTTTCTATTAATTTCCCATTTGATTTATCCAATAACCTATTCCAGTGATTTTTATTCACCTGCTTAAAGACAAGGTGGACTCCTCAACCTCAAGTCACTTTGCTAGCATGAAAATTTTATGCCAACTGCTGCAATGCCATCACTTCCTTTCT
Source organism: Antilocapra americana (assembly GCA_007570785.1). NCBI lineage: Eukaryota > Metazoa > Chordata > Mammalia > Artiodactyla > Antilocapridae > Antilocapra > Antilocapra americana. Next base: position 55,799,648 of record ML660201.1, read on the forward strand.
CTGGTTTCCCTCTCTCAAACTAGGCACACGAGTGGATAGAAGGATGGATGGATGGATGGACAGATGGAAGGAATGGAGGAAAGAATGGAGGGAGGAAGAGAGGAAAGAAGAAAGGGCTCTCAGAGCCTGGGGCCATCACCCACCGGTACGCCTTTGCACAAGTCATGCTCTGATGAGTGTGTCCAAAGCTCCCTCTAGTTTTAAGTTTCTGATAGAAATAAGCAGGGTACTAGCGCCAAGCCCAGACAGTGAGAGGCTGTCACAGTTTTCACAGTGCCTTACATTATCACTGGGGATGTACATGGGTTGGAGCTTGGAGTTGTGAGAAAAGGCTATTTCTTGTCCTGGAAAGATCTGGGTTAAAGTCCCAGAAGTAACACCTTGAACAAGTTCCCTAACCTCTCTAAGCCTGATACTCCAGTTTTAAGGAGAATTTATAGTTTGCAGAACTGCTAAAAGAACTAGAATTAAAATGTACCCATCTGTCATAAAACCCAGAGATGAGTGACTTTCCAACATTCCCCAAACCACGTAACAACAGTGGGCGAGTGCCCAGAGCCTGGAGCATCTTTCTAAATTCTGACTCAAGCACTGCCTCTCACCTTCCAACAGGAGCTAAGCAGTCTTCTCCCCATTTTTGTCTTTGGCCCAAGTCAGGTCAAGACTGGATAACACCTAGCAAGCACCAAACAGGCTAAGTAGGCTAGGCAGAGAATAGAGGACCCCACCAAACACTGTACTTTCTCTGAACACATGCACACGTATCATCTCATCTTAGGCAGCATCTAGGATTATCACAGCGTCTCCATTTTTTTTTTTCTTAAAGATGTGGTGACTGAGGCTCAAAAGATAAAAGCTGTTCACTCCAGGTCACACAGGTAATGAGCATCTCTGGAGAAGTCGGAGCGCCTGACTTCCTTTTCTGAGCCACCTCCCTAATTAGTGAGTTCACCAAGGCCCGTCTGGGCGCCCTCCATGGACACTTGGTGCCTGCTTCACCGGGTTCTCCATTCAACCACTTGGCACCAGTTTAAAAAGCACCCGCGACGCGCGAGGCGCAGGAGCAGAAGGGGGCTCCTGGGGTCGCACCACTCAGTGCCAACTTGCCAGCTTGAGTGACAAGAACTTCAGGCCCCAGTGCCTCGGCTGTCCTCCACCCACAAAGCGGGCAACAGAAGCCGACTTCTCGAGGGCCGCGGAGAAGTGACCGGCAGGGGACCCGCAAAGGGCGGGCGGCCCGCAGCCCAGGGCCCAGGCGGAGGACTCGAACGCGAGCCGGGGAAGGCTGCGTCGGCCAGAGCTTGGGCCTCGAGGCGGAGACCCTGCGGCAGGAGGCGCCCCTGGGAACGAGAGCCTGCGCGCACGTGTTCAGCAGTGTGAGCGCGAGCCGCGGCGGAAGCCCGCGTGTGGCCGCAGGACGGGCCGGCGCTGCGGGCCTCGTCCCGGGAGGGTGCCGAGGCGAGACCCGACCGCGAGAGCTGCGGCGCGGCGCGCAGGGCACCCGGGCGCGAACAAAGCCCCGCGCGGGGCGCGCCTCGAAGGCCGGGGAGGCTCAGGGCCGGCGAGCGGGGCCGGGGCTACGAGGGGCGGGCGCGGGCGGCGGCCAGGCGGGTCAGCGGCGCAGCTCCGGACTCGCGAGGCGCTGCGCGTCGTCCTCCCACAGGCGTCGTCGTCCGAAGGCGGCGAGGGCGCGGATCCGCCGCAGTCCAGTCACCGAGGCCCCGCCCGGCCCCGCCCACCAAGCCCGGCCACGCCCCAGCCAGCCACCGAGGCCCCGCCCAGTCACGCCCACCCCGCCCGGCCACGCCCTGCCAGCCACCGAGGCCACGCCCACCCCGCCCCGGCCACGCCCCGGCCAGCCACAGAGGCCCCGGCCACGCCCACCCCCGCCACGCCCCGACCAGCCACCGAGGCCACGCCCCCTCTCCGTCCACCCCGCCCCGTCCAGTCACCGAAGCCACTGCCCGGCCACGCCCCGCCCGCCCCGTCCAGCCACCGAGGTCCCGCCCCGGCCCCGCCCGCCCCGCCACCCGGAGGCGTCCAGGCCCGAGGCGCCCTCCCCCTCGGTCCTCTCGCGCCCGAGCGACGGCACGCCTCCAGACGCCCACCCGCCGGCCGCCCGCTCACCCGGATGCCCTGCAGCACCCGGACCCGCTCCTCCTCGTCCATCCCGAAGGACGCCCTGCGGCCCTCGCGGCTCTCGGCGCTGCCCATGGCGGGAGGCGGCTGAGGAGCGCCGGCACTTACGGGGCCGGCGCCGCCTGCCAACAAAGCCGCGTCCTATTGGCGGCCGCTCGGCGGCCGGCCAATCCCGGCGCGAGCCGCGGGGCATTGTGGGGGCTGTAGTCTCGCGGCGCCTCCCGCCGGGGGAGCACGCGGCGGGCGTCCGAGCCCAGACGGCGCGGCGGGGTGGCGGGCCAAGGGGCCGGGACACCACGGCGGCCGCACCTGCGCGCGGAGCCGCCGCCGGTCGCGGTGAAAAGACGGCGAGCGGGCCTGCGGCTGAGCGTCCTGGGCGCTGAGGAAGACGACGACGTCCCGATGCGGGAGAGAAGCGCACCTGGCGGACGCCCCTCGCAGGGAGGAGGCGGTGGCGGAGCAACTCCGTGCGAGGCCCCTGAGCGGGAGGAGGGCGAGGGCCAGCCCGGAGAGCCCGGGGGAGCAGGGCGGGCCAGAGGAGGCGGCCGGGGCCTTGCCAGCAGGAGGACGGGAAGCGGCCCGCGGCGTCCGGGAGAGCGACGTGCCGGGGCGTCGTGCCCGCGCTGTCCAGCGGGGTCCGCGTGTGATGGACGCGGCGACCGGGGAAGTCCTGGCGTTGATCTGCCCAAGTGCGCCGCAAGCGGAGTTTGCGATCTGGAGCCGGGGCACCCCGGCGGTGTCCCAAGGAGGAAAGAACAGAAAAGACACACCCGGAGATCTTGGAATGCAGGAACGGAGAAAGAAATAGGCCCCTTTTAGCCCTTCCCTCCCCCGTGTTGCAGCCATTAAGGAATTTCAGGTCCTCCTGAGCAGTAGAACCTGTGACCCCTTCCACCCCGGTAAGAAGGTGTTTGCCTTACTCTTTCTTCACCCAGTGTGCGTGCCTCATCCAGTCACCTAATGACCGGCAAGACCCCAGTCCCGCTCCTTGCACCCTGGGAGTAAAAATGGACCAAGGACCCCCTGTTCAACTGTTGGCTCTCCCTTGAGCCGACCCACTGTTTTAGCAGCGTCTCCCACTCTAATAAACTTCATGTCTCTCTCATTCCGTCTTGTGTCTGGAAATTACTTTCCAGCCCACAGTCAGACCACGACACCCCCCATCCTGACTGTTCCATGACATAGTAAGGGTCATCTGGAGCCTCTTGGAACCTGGAAGGGCAGGGGTGAGGAGGACAGGGTGGAAGAGACAGCCGCGGGTGGTGGGCAGCCGGGAGCCTAAGAGGATTTTTATTCTCCAGAATAACGGGGACGTCTGCCAGTTTCCTTCAGATTGCTTTGATTAGTAACCCTCCCTGCACCCCTTCCACCCTCCATCTCTCTCCTGTAAGCAGAGCCTGAGTGGGGCATCCTGGTGCCCGTTGTTTACTGGAGGAATACCTCAGGGGACAGCCGAGATGCCATCACATTTGTGAAGCTCTCTGCAACCCCACAGTGGAGCACATCTTTGCAGTAGCCGTGGAGATGGCTGCCAAGGCCCATCCCTGAGGCACGGCCTGGTCACCATCCAGAGCACCACCTGCCTCTCACCGCCATCTGAATGTGAGGGAGACAGTAGCAGCCTCCCCACTGCCCCACCCTGGCGGACACTGGTGGTTGGGGGAACCTCCTCTCTCTAGCCTCCTCTTTCCACAGGGAGAAACAAGCATTATTAGCATGGCGCTCGGGTAGAAGTTCCGGTGGGGACTCTGCCCTCTCTGAGGTCTGTCAGCCTGCCTGCTCAGAGCACGTGCTTCCCACGTGGAGGACTCAGGGCTGAGAGTCTTGTCCCTGAAGGATGGAGGCACTTCCCATCCGCCCGCCTGGCGGGTTGGACGTCTCTCCTCATGGTGTGGGTGTGGAGGTGCCAGGCCTGGGCTAGTATCATCACACCTGCCGTGCCCACCTCCTTCAGCCCGGGTGGAGGGAGTGGCGCAGAAGGCCACTGTCCCTCTGAGCAACAGAAGAATCTCCCAGATGCCAGTCTCTCTTGGAGTGGCTCTGGCCACGCCAGCCAGGGCCAGGCCCCAGCAGAGGGGCAGGGTGGCCTGGGCGGCTTTGACCAGCCAATCACTCCCAGGGTCTGACGGAACCAGCCGCCAACATCAGGTAAGGGGCCCCCTTACGGGGCCGGGGTCAGGCCCCCCCTTCCCAGCCCCCCACGGTCCCAGGCAGGGCAGCGTGGCTGCCCTCGCTCCCTGCTGTGTGTGACCTGGAGGAACAGGGGCCCCTGCAAGCTCTCCCCACATCCAGGAAGCGTCTCTGGGGAGCAAGCCTCCAGGTGGGACCTGCCTCCCCAGTGCCAGGTTCCTTGTCGCTGCAGCTTTGGCCTCAGGAAAGGATGCTTTGGGGGAAGAACCGGCCAGAGAGGCACCCAGGAGTCGAGCGCCTGCCCCCCAGCGCGGCCCCAGGACGGGCAGCCCCTGTCGCGGTTCTCCCTCGGGCAGCTTGCTGCGCGTTGCCGCGGGGACTGGAGGACGGCGAGCTCAGTGGGAAGAGAGGGGCTTGGTTCAGCGCAGGCGCGTGTGCCGCGGCCTGCGGCGGGGTCGGCGGAGCGGAACCGGTCTGCAGATGGCTGCCTCGTCGCGAAGCGGTCCCTCCTTAGACGCCCCCGTGCACACGGGCGCGCGCGCGGGGACACGCTGCAGGTACTGGCGGGCGCGCGCAGTCACACACGTGCGCGCGCCCCAGCGCCCCAGCTACTGTAACCTGAGCTGGGCTTCCCGTCTCTCCAGCACAGACTCTGGCCCTGCTCCGGGCAGAGGCCCCACCTCGGGGCGGGCACAGCCAGGCCCAAGCTCGCGGAGCAGCCCAGGCACCGCCACGGCCTCGGGGACTGCCCACCCGGACCTGCCTCGGCGACTCCCCCGGAATGTCGCGCCCCCACCCGCCGCCTCTCATCTCACACTGCTGTGTTTTCTTCCCTCCTGATAAGATCACTCTCTGGATCGTTGTTGCCTGTTGTTTGTTTGTGGTTGATCTCCAGGCAATACCGCCCACACAGCTCCCAAGAGAGAAGCTTCAAAGCCGAGGGTTTGTCGGCTTCATTCATTCCGGAGTTCCTAGCACCTGGCACAGGCCCTGGACCGACCGCGTGCTCAGGAATCGGCAGGGGCTGGCTGAGTCACTGATCCACTGACCGACCGACTGACCAGGCTCCCCTGCTGATGAGCCGGCCGCTCCAGGTTCAGAGAGGCAAGAATCTGAGTAATTGAGAGGAGGGACTTTCATTTCAGTCCCAGCTGTGCTGCCCAAGTGGTGGCTTCAGCAAGTTCCTTCCCGCCCTCTGCCTCAGTGTCCCCATCTGTAAAACAGGCATGAGCACAGTACCTACCTCTGGCGGTGATGTGGGATTGGCTGAGTTGATGCAGGACAGCACGGGGACCCAGAACAACACCCGGCAACGAGGAAGCATTCAGCTATCACTAGTTATTGCTACACTACCCATCATCCAGAGAAGCCTCCCGAGTTGGAGCTCGGGTAGGGGACATGGCTTTGAGGTCGCAGGGATTTGAACCCTGGTCCAAACATCTCAGACGGTGAAGCCCTTTCTAAGGCTCCACCGGGCGGAAGCGCCTTCCTTGGAGTGGGGTCTGCCTGGCTCTGGGGTGTGAGGCTTGGGAGCTGGGATGAAGGCCCAGCAAAGGGTGTGGGCCTGGGAGAGGGGAGGACGTGGCTGCGGCCCCAACCCCCAGCCCTGATGGGAGACCACCCTGGCTGCCCCACCTCCACCACCTGCAGCCGCACCCCCTCCCCACCATGGGACTCTTAACAGGGTTCTATGAGTCCATTACAATGTTCGTACAAACTAGGGAGACAGCACTGCACAGTAGTGAGAGCGACAGGCTGACACAACTCCTCCTAGAGCCAGGGGCTGTCTGGCTGCCTGCATGGCACAGTGGCTTTCCAGCCTTTTGCACCTACTAGCAGGGGAAGGAGGTGCCCGCCTGGGAGTGGTAGCGGGGTCTGAGAAGCCGAAGGGGCCTCTGGTCAGAGCTGCCTGTGCCTTCTCTGCGTTCAGAGCTGGGGCCACGCCAGAAAGGGACTGCAGACCATTCCCTTTCCCCTCATCATCTCTAGCACCCTTCTCAGCCAATCTCAACAAAAATACCTTCCAAGTGGAAGCCTTGTGTTTGCTGCAAGATAGGCTTCCTAGGTTTTCACCAGTGTGAGAGAGAAGAAAATTTAATTTTAGTTGCAACTCCCTGACTATTGCTATATCTGAAATTAAGCATCTTTTTATTTACATGCTGGTCATTGATATTCTTTTGGGCTTCCCAGGTGGCGATAGTGGTAAAGAACCTGCCTGCTAAGGCAGGAGACCTAAGAGACACAGGTTTGATCCCTGGGTTGGGAACATCCCCTGGAGGAGGGCACTGCAGCCCACTCCAATATTCTTGGCTGGAGAATCCCATGGACAGAGGAGCCTGGCAGGCTATAGTCCACGGGGTTGCAAAGAGTCAGACACGACTGAAGTGACTTAGCACACGTTATGCTGGAGAGACTGTTTTCATATACAGTCTGTGTCTTCCCGGCCCAGGGATCGAACCTGGGTCTCCCACATTGCAGGCAGACACTTTACCGTCTGAGCCACCAGGGGAGCCGTTTTCATATAGATTGCCACCAATTATATAGATTTTTATATATAGTTCTTTTCCTTTATTGAAGATCTCATTGTTTTGCCACTGAATTTAACAAGCCAGCTTCATGGGAAACTATTTTCCACGTGTACACAGTACATGTCTATATTTGTTTCTCCATTCTTTAGCCATTTTTAGAGCAACTCACCCCTGATTTAACTGCTATAACTTCATCAAGTATTTTGAATGTCTCACAAGGAAACTCCCCTGATTGTTTTGCCTTTTAAATTTTCTTGACCATCTCTGGAGATTTCCCTTCTGAGGTAAAGAGGCCATCGTGTTAGATATCATTACCAGTCTTCCTGAGATTTCAGCTGGGGTTCTGTTGGATATATAGGTTAATTTATGGGAGACCTGATACAGCTAACTCTTCTTGAAGGCCATTCAGTAAACTTTGGTAGCTTTGTTTATTTAGTATTTAGACAGTTTTATGAGGTTTCTCTCTAGATATTTTATGGAATTTGTTTCTCTTAAGAATGAGTTCATTTTTCATTTCATTTTCTAATTGGTTTTTGCTAGTATGTAATTAAGCTATTGATTTTTCTATGCTGATCTTATATCTGGCTGCACTGCTAAACTCTTATTGGTTTGCCAATTGATTCTCTTGAGGTTTTTCTAGGTAGATGATCACATGCTCTGCAGATAATCTCGGTTTTGTTCTCTTTTTTCCAGTATTAATGACATTTTCCCTCGTACTGGCTAGAATCCCCAATAAAAAGGTTGAATAGAGCAATGATAGTAACAGTGAGTCTATTTCATTACCAAATGGTGATGATTACTGTAGAGTTTCAATGCCTCTTATCACATTAAGAAAGAACCTAATTTGCTAGAAATTTTGTTTTTTTATCATAAAAGTACATATGTTGAACATTTTCAAAAGTGCTTTTATTCTTTATGAAAATAATTATGTGGTTTCTCTTATACTCTAGAAAAGCAGTGATTTAAACTGGTAGATTTTTTCCTAAAGTTGACACCTACTTGCATTCCTGGGATGGCTCTTAATATACTGCTGAAGTGAATTTGCTAAACTGTGTTTTTTGGCCATGCCTCAAGGCATATGGGATCTTAGTTCCTGGACCAGGGATCAAACCCACACCCCCAGCATCAGAATCATAGAGGCTTAACCACTGGACCACCAGGGAAGTCCTGAATTTGCTAATTTAAAAAAAAAAAAAACTCAATTGAATTTAAACTATGACACTATAAAAATGTTCTGTTCTTCGTAATTTTAAATTAAGAACACATAACACATTCTGTTAATAAAAACATAATATCTACATATTTTGATATTTTTAATGAAGAGAGAGAAATAGAGGAAAAAAAGTTAAAAACAAAAGTGGAAAAAGCATGCTTTCACAGAAACATCTAGACACAAAGAAAGAAACAAAAAATGTGAAACTAAAGAAAAGGCAAATTAGAGAACAAGGCCAAGAGACTCACAAAATAAATATATTCAGAAGAGACACAGTCGGAAAAGGCAAAAAATAAATAGATGTATACACAGTCACAGTGGTAAGGAATCCACCTGCCAATGCAGAGGATGTAAGAGACTTGGTTCAGTCCCTGGATGGGGAAGATGCCCTGGAGGAGACAGGACACCCCACGCCAGTACTCTTGCCTGGAGAATCCCATGGGCAGAGGAGCCTGGCGGGCTACAGTCCACGGGGTCGCAAAGTCAGACCCGACTGAAGCAACTTAGCACACACATACACAGTTACTGGGGAGAGAAGAGAGAGAAGCAGGCAGGGCAGGGAAAACACACCAAGGCACAGGAAAGACAGAATGAGGGTTAGGCCGAGAGCGGCTGTATGGACAGCACCCTGCCGTCTGCACGCCCCTCGGGTCCCTGTTCCACATCGCGCGTTATTTGGGTGTTCTGCGTTTGTGTGTAAGAAGGAGACTGACATACAGCCTTACTTTCCCGAGCTGTTCTCTTTCGTCTCCTCATCTATTGAAACAGCTGTTTCATGGATCAGATGCATTGCTGTTGTGTGTATCTCAGTCATTTCTACTTTAGTTTTGATTACATCATTCTACTTTTTTGGGTTTTTTTAATGGTTTTTAAGTAGTTTCTTGATTTGAAAGTTTATTTCCTTTATTTTCAGTCTTTTCTGGTTTCTAATAAATGCATATAAGGCCCACCTATTCCTTTGAGTACTGCTGTTGCAGAAGAAGATTCTGTGACATCTGAGATCATTTAGACATAAATAGTTCACACATTATATATTTTAATTTTTGCTTTAATCCAGAGCTATTAAGATGTTTTGTTAATTTCTAATTTTATTGCATTTTAATCAGCCTAAATAATAGCAGCTTTTTGCAGTTGAATAAGATTTCCCTTATGTTATTGCACAGGTCAAGTTTTCAGAATATTCCATTTGTGGTTAAAAGAATATTTAATCTCTGTCAGTTGAGTAGAAGGGTCGTTAGATTAAGCTCATTACTTATTTTACTCAAATCCTCTTTTTATTTACTTTTTTCTATGAGAGTTTTGTCAAAATTGCACACATAAGACAATGAGGATCTGGTTTTTTTCTATTTCTGGTTCTGCCCTGTTCTGGCTGTGCATATTTACAAGTGGTGCTTTAAATGCAGTAAAATTGTCACTGGCTACCCTGTCTTCAGCATGACATACCCCTTTCTTTTTATGTTAAATGCTTTGACATTGAATTCTATTTCATCTGAGTTTCAAACTACCCTCTTGTTTGTTTTATTAGCATTCCTTTCCTTCACGTTCATTTTTGCTGGATTATTTCTTTTAGATATTTATTTCACATAGTTTGTACTTTTATCCAACCAGAGTTTTTTCTTTTAATTAATTAAGGTAACCCATTCACACCTAATGTGATGACCGATATTATCAGAATTGTTTGTTCCTGTTTTTTGGTTTGGTTTTGCGCGTATTATACTTGTTTTTCTCCCTTTTCTTGCATTTTGTTATGCCAGCTGAATTTTCTGAACCTTCTCACCCTTTCAAAGTGCTGCTTAAGCTTACACCTGGAAGCACTGTGCGGTTGCCGCCATCCCCACTGCAGGTACACGGCTGACCCTGCCACCACCACCGGCGTCTAAAGTCTCTCAGCCTGCACGCTGAGTCCACGTCGTTCCCCCGCGTCCAGCTCGCTGTGCCCAGCGTCAGCGCCTGCGACTCCTCCGCGCAGAAGCATGTCATGCTGCTGCTGTCCTCGTGCCGTGCAGCCGCGCCTTCCACAGCTGTGTCCTGAGTGGCCCCTTCTACGACGGCGATCGTTTGCGCTGTCTACATGTGGACATAGCAAACGACATGCACAGCCCAGCACCGTCTTTTGGAAGAGGCATCCATGCACTCCTTTTGGACGCTCACCCGGGACAGGGCATGACTGTCCAGAGTTTGAGGACGCTGTCAGTGTTCCAGGTGGTGTATCTCATTGTCACCTAGAATATCTTACTTTAAACAACCAACACTCCTTGGCTCTGTTTTTTAAGTATTTATTTTACTTATTTATTTGGCGACACCAGGTCTTGGGTCTCACTGCAGCATGTGGGATCTAGTTCCTGATCCGGGGTCGGACTCGGGCCCCCTGCATTAGGAGCGTGGAGTCTTAGCCATTGGACGACCAGGGAAGTCCCAACACTCATTTATGCATTAAAAAAGAAAAAAAGGTTTTAACTGTTTTACCCGATCACTGTTGTACCCCATCGTTTCTGTTCTGTAGAGCTCATTGCCCAGCAATTATGTGTTTTTAGAGAATGTCTGTGGGCCTTAAATATTTGGCTTCTTGCATGCCTAGAAATGTCTTTATTTTGCCATCATGATGAATGATAGTGTCGTAGTAGTTAGACTTCATATAAAGTTATAGATTCCAACTGATTTTCACTCAGAACTTTGAAGATGCAGTTTATTGCTGCTTTGCTCTCTTGAGGGGCCCTCAGTCTCAGCATTGTTGCATTTCTTCAGTTTGGGGTGAATGGCCTCCATCATTTCTTGGAACATCTCTCTTTTCTTTCTTTCCAGAGCTCCTGTGTGATGGCTTTTACAATATGTTTTATCTATCCTTCGTGTCCTTTGACTTTTATTTCATGCTCTCTATTTATTTGTCTTTTTATGATAATTCCTTGCTTCATTTTCCTAGAATGTGAATATTCCATTTTTGACCTTTGGTTCTCCCTAACTTAGCAGTCAAGTCTTTGACTTTTGGCTTTGTTTCTTTGCTTTTTTTTTAACAAAGGCTATATGTTTGTGCCTCTATCTGAAGTATTAGTGACACCCAGAATCCCCTCCTGCTTTCTCTGTAGAACTTCCTCCCCCGCCCTTTTCTTGTGTTACTCTTTAGAGAACATGCTAGAACGGCTTTCTTGTTACATTCAGAGTCTTGAATCATCTCACAGGTGTGCGAGTAGGTCTGAGCCATTAGCAGGACTGGTGCTGGAAGGGACAATGATCAGACGGTCAGCTGTCTGGTGGGAATGGGGTCCGCCCTCAAGCTACAGACCCTTCCCTTCTCCCCTCTCCCAGGCACCCCTTCCCACTGCCCCCTGATTTACAGGCTGGCTTGGTGACTCCATAAAGGAATTGGTTGGTGGGTCCTTGGGAGTCAAAGCTGGGTGGAGATGTCCTCCCTAGGAGGAGAAAGAGGAGGAGAAAGCCAGGACGTGTAGAAATTCATCTAAAGCCCAAGGTTAAAGCCCAAGAAAATGAGATCAAATGGCAGAAGTGGCCAAAAATGGAAAACCCAGCATGGCCCAGGTGAACCCGGCAGGCAAGTGAGGGCACGACCCAGGAGGCTCCTGTGGGCGCCACTGTGTATTCGCGGCTGATCTTTCTCAGCCATCCAGGGACTTGAAGGCGGATGGGTGGGGATAGCCCAGAGCTTCTGCGTGGGATGGATGGAAGCTCGTAGCCCCAGCCCCACTCCCGCAGGACGAGCCCGGAAAGGCCACTCTCTGGACTCCTGAGTCCCCGCCTTTCCCGATTTCATAAGATTCAGGCTCTGTGTCTTTTGTTTTTCTGAGGCTCAGTCATGTGCAACACTTTGGACTGCACCCCCACGCCAGGCTCCTTCCTCTGTGGGATTTTTTAGGCAAGGATGTGCGAGTGGGTTGCCATTTCCTCCTCCAAGGGATCTTCCAAACCCAGAGATCAAACCCGCGTGTCCTGTGTGTCTCCTGCACTGCAGGCAGATTCTTTACCTGCTGAGCCACTGGGGGAGCCCTCTGCTTCTCTGAAAGTGGGATAAATCCAGTATAGTGCCAGATTCATAGGCGTTGTAAATGGAGAAACCCCCAGATCTTCCTCTGAGCCCAGTCTTGATGTCTCTGCAACTCAGAATTGCACTCTCGTGTGTGTTATAAACACCTTGTCTGCCAGACCTAAGAAATTCATGCACACTCTCTGGATGGTTGAGTTCCTGCCCTGAATCTGTAGGTATCCTTCATCACAACATGACGAAAGAACGGCGCGCTGAGGCCTGTTTTATCAGTTTTCTATTTTACAGGTTTGCTGCCCATTACTACCGTCAGTCAGAATCACAAAGCAGTAGTATGTATGCATTCCTGTTGGCTGACTTCATTTAGGCATTAATTCTTGTCCTTACCTACCCACCTGTCCCATTGGGGGCTTCCCCGATGGCTCATTCGTAAAGAATCTGCCTACAATGCAGGAGCCACAGGAGACGCAGGTTCCATCCCCAGAAAGGGAGGGTCCCCTGGAGAAGGAAATGGCAACGTGCTCCAGTATTCTTGCCTGAAAAAAGTCCCATGGACAGAGGAGCCTGAGGGGATGCAGTCCAAAGGGCTGGAGAAGAGTTGGACATGACTGAGCACAAGCACCTGCCTACCTCATGGCTGTCAGTGTTTAAAAACAGGAGAACAAAAGAAGCAAGAAGCACACATTTCTCTCCTCTCAGAAAATTTTCACTCATCACAATTTAAAGACAAGAAGCACAAAAATTTCTGCAAGATAAGAAAACACAGAAATAAAACCACCAGGATTCTAATAATCACCAATTGCTGGTCATCCAGTTTAGATACTGGAACTTGCAGAAAGCACCCACGTTACCAATAACTATTACTCTGCATCTTCAACCCACAGACGTGACACCTCTATGGTTGAGGAACAAAGCAAATTCTTTTAGGTGAGGTCATTCGTGCAAGAGAATAGGAACCGAATCAGGGGTCAACATGCTGGCTCTAGTTCTATGAGGCCACAATGACCAGGCCCTGGGAGGACAAGAGAAAGAGCGGTGAGTGACAGGGCCTCACCCCCCAAAACACAGCCAGCTCAGCCCCTCCTGGTCATGATCCCGAGCCAGCCCTTCCAGGGAAACCAGTGGCTGCGCTTGGATATTTCACAGCAGGAAAGCAGCTAAGGGAGTGGTTTCAGAGGCACGTCAGGAATTCACTCTTGTCCTCTGAACACTGTTCACAGCCACCAAGCAGCCCTCCAGCTCCCTTGAGCTAAAGGACACATGTGTCCAAGGAGAGAGTCTTGGCCGGAGACAGGCACGGGCGAGATGAGATGAAAACCGTGCCCCAGGCCCCACCCTGCACCCTCGCCACCACGAGCCTTCTGTTCTCTGGTTCCACTCCTGCCTTCCACGAGAGTCAGCCACAGGGCCAGCACGCGCTCAGTGCTGACCCCAAGGCCTGTTCCCTGAGTTCCCGGGACTTCCAGTCTGGGGAAAGGACGTGCCGACATTAATCGGAAAATCACACAAGTGGTCTGTGCAAGGGCCTGAGAACCTGTCAGAGTTTGGGCTGATGGCAGACCATGGTCCAACGCTGTTTACGAGGGATGAGAGTCCTGGGCTCAGCTCCCAGAGGGCATGGTGTCTCCCTGCCCACCCTCCGGGGAGAGGAGCCATGCCCTGCAGGCACCCTGCAGCCGTGGGCCGCAGAGAGCCCCATGCCACCCCAGCAGGCATCTTCCTCCAGCCTTTTCACCCCTCAGCTCACTGTCTCTCCCTCTCCTCAGCCCCACCTCCTGCCAACTTCATGTAACATCTTCCTTCAGTTCAGTCCAGTTGCTCAGTCGTGTCTGACTCTTTGCGACCCCATAGACTGAAGCACTCCAGGCCTCCCTGTCCACCACCAACTCCCGAAGTTTACTCAAACTCATGCCCATTGAGTTGGTGATACCATCCAACCATCTCATCCTCTGTCGTCCCCTTCTCCTCCTGCCCTCAATTTCCCAGCATCAGGGTCTTTTCACATGAGTCAGTTCTTCATATCAGGTGGCCAAAGGATTGCAGTTTCAGCTTCAGCATCAGTCCTTCCAATGAACACCCAGGACTGATTTCCTTTAGGATGGACTGGTTTGATCTCCTTGCAGGCCAAGGGACTCTCAAGAGTCTTCTCCAACACCAGGGTTCAAAAGTATCAATTCTTCTGTGCTCAGCTTTCTTTATGGTCCAACTCTCACATCCATACACGACTACTGGGAAAACCGTAGCTTTGGCTAGACCAACCTTTATTGGCAAAGTAACGTCTCTGCTTTTTAGTATCCTGCCTAGGTTAGTTGTAGCTTTTCTTCCAACGAGCAACCATCTTTTAATTTCAAGGCTGCAGTCACCATCCGCAGTGATTTTGGAGCCCAAGAAATAAAGTCTCCCTTGGCCACCTACTAAGATGTGGGCTCCAGCGAGCCACGACTTGTCTGGGCCTCAGTTTCCTTGTCTGTGAAAGGGGGCTAACCCAGGTAGCTAAGACAATCAGCAGCAGTTGTGGGGTTTCCGCGGGTCAGTATAGGCCGAGCTACGGCACACTTCTTATCCTTTCTTCCTTAGGGTGACGCCTGTGCCGGAGCCTTTGGGCGCAGGACCCGGTTATTAGGGATCATCGGGGCGCCCCCACCAGGCCCCGCCGCTCCGCGGAACCCTCGAGGTTTCACGCAGCGGGCTCTTGATCTGTTATCTCGGTGAACTCGAGACAGGTTCGGCCTGTCTCCTCGCTGGGCGGGGAGACGTCCCGGGGCCCCGGCGGGGGCGGCGGGGACGCACCTGCGCCCAGGTGGCTGGACAGGACGCGCCCCGACTGGCCGCTTCCTGAGCTGCCACCGCCGCCTGGCGGCGGGCCGGCTGCAGTCCCCGCTCGCTCCAGCGTCTGAGCCGACCCCTTCCCGGCCCGGCCCGCTTGTCCGAGAACCCCGGGGCTGCGCATCTCCCCGCGGGGGCCCGGGGGTGGCGGCCGGGCCCGCAGCCCCGAAGCGGACTGCGCCCTCCCCGCGGAGTCAGCCCCGGCCGGGGCGGAGGCCACGTGCTCTCGGCCGGAGGCTCTGCTGCCGATGGAAGCGGACCCTGGAGCCCCCCGCCCCCTTTCCTGGCGGCCTGGGGGCCCCGGTGCGAACGCACCACCTTGCCCTCCCCGGCTCTGTTTATTAAGGCCTCTGTGCAGGGCTTCCCGGCCACGCTAGCGGTGAAGAACCCACCCGCCAAGGCAGGAGACATCAGAGTCATGGGTTCCATTGCTGGGTGGGGAAGATCCCCTGGAGGAAGGAATGGCAACCCAACCAGTATTCCTGCCTGGAGAAGCCCATGGACAGAAGAGCCTGGAGGGCTACAGTCCACGGGGTCCCAAAGAGTCAGACGTGACTGAAGCGACTTAGCACACAGCACATCATACTTACATATAATATTTACATATACTTATATATAATATTTACATATACTTATATATAATATCTATATATGCAATACTTTTATTATTTATATATATGCAATAATTTTATATGTAAATGAGATTTGACAACAGTATATGTCAAACTTCTAAGCATTCTTTCTAGTTTTCTCATTGTTTTCTTGTTTTATTTACTCATATCTTCTTTAACAACTTAAGATATAATGCATATGCCAGGCGATGTACCCATTCCAAGTGTAAACTCACAGGCTTTTAGTACATTTACGGAGTTAGGCATCCATCCACGATTTTTTTTCTTTTTTTGGCTGTACTGGGTCATCCTTTCTGCGCCCAGCTTCCCTAGTCGTGTGCACAGGCTTCCCTTGTGGTGGCTTCTCCTGTTGCAGACCGGGGGCTCTGTCGCTCTGTGGCCTGTGGGATCTTCCCGGATCAGGGATCAACCTGTGTCCTCTGCATTGGCAGGCGGATTCTCAACCATTGCCCCACCAGGGAAGTCGCACCATCACCACAATTTTAGAACATTTTTATTCTCAAAAAAGATCCTATAGCCTTTAGCTTTCAAGCCCCAAGCCTCCCTTTCTTCTCCCCTACTGCCCAGCCCGAGGCAACCACTACTCTACTTTCTGTATCAATATCTTCTTGTCTCTACCATCTGATTCCTTGACTCTGACTTCAATTAATTAAGAACTCGCAAGGGATAAGAGATAATTAATCAGGCTATTTCCTGCCCATGGAGACAAATATGGAAGAAAAAGACAGATATACGTTGAAAATAAAGGATAGAAAAAGGTATGTATACAGATACTGACAAAAGAAAGTAGATTTTGCCACAGTAATCTTTGGATGAATAGAATTTAAGGACTGAAGAGTCAACAAGGACAAAGAAGGATATTTTATGATAATATATATATATATATATATACTCCATTAAGAAATTGTGAGTCATGAATTTTTCTGCACCTAACATCATATTCCTGAAATAGTTTTAGTTGTTAAGATGCTTTTTATTGCAAGTAACAGAAACCACAACTTCAGCTGGCTTACATAATAAAGGGAATCGAAGGGAACTGCAGTGCTGATTCCAGCAGGAGAGGACCGGGAACAGGGTCTGTCCCACCAGCCTCCCCACGTCCATATGACTCTGGGAAGATCCTGTTCCTATCTCCGTCCTCATTTGTCTCACCCATTGGAGACGATGCCCTCTCCTTTCTGGGGCTGTTGGGAGGAGTGAATAGTGAGATGTCACACACGGGGGCTGTGTGCGGACCATGTACCAGGTGCTGTCCTAAGCACTTTACGGGGATTTCTTGTTGTTTAGTTGCTAAGTCATGTCCGACTCTTTGGCGACCCCATGGAGTTAGGGTTAGGGATAGGGTTAGAGTTGGGGTTAGGGTTAGGGTTAGGGTTAATACTGTACTGTTTCTTCTCCAGGGGATCTTCCTGACCCAGGGATTGAACCCGCATCTCCTGCATTGGAGAAGGACATGGCAACCCATTCTAGTATTCTTGCCTGGAAAACCCCATGGACGGAGGAGCCTGGCAGGCTGCAGCCCATGGGGTCACAGAGTCAGACACCACTGAGCGACTTCACTTCACTTCTCCACACTGGTGGGCGTTGGCAGGTGGTGGATCCCCTGAGCCACCAGGGAACTGACTCATTTAAATTCACAAGGACCCTTTGAGGTAGGAGCTGACATTAGTCTCCTCCTATGACTGTTGCCTTAGACCACCGCCTAGGAAGCAATGGGGCTGAGATTCAGAGCTGAGCTGTCTGTGCTTTTCTGACCTTAATTGAAATAGTTTCCTAAAAGCGGTGTCACAGTTCTGAAAGGCCCACCAGTGAAGCTCTGATGAGTTAGCTAGATGTCAGGCCAGGAGGAGAGGAAAACACAATCTACCCTTATCCTTTCTGTCGCTGACCCACCTGCTGGCCAAGGAGAAGCTGGAGGGTGAGGCCAGGAGGGGACATGGCAGTAAGCACATCCCAGCCACAAGGTTTATTGTAGAAAAATCCTGACTGTGGAAGTCTTAAATTTTGAAAACTAAGGTTAGAGAGAAGCCTGGCATGCTGCAGTCCATGGGGTCGCAAAGAGTTGGACATGACTGAACAACTGAACTGAACGTAGAGGCGTCCTCGGGGCCAAGGAGATAACTAACTTCACACAAGGGTATTGAGAATGATAAGCCTGAGCTGAAGCTGTGGGCGGCCTTCCTCCTTCTTACCACCGTATTTGTCAACATAAAGCCAGTTCCACAGAAAGGTGGGAGACACTTAGAAGGAAACGGCAAGGGGTTGTGAGTGAGGGTCAGCGGGAGACCCGCACCGACCTTGGCCCGCCTGAGAGATGACCTCAGGCACCTCCCTCTCACACCATCCCCTAGAAAAAGTCAGATTTGCTGGATGAGGAGGAACATCTAGGTTGAGTAAACAGAAAATGCACGGACCCTAAGGCAGGAATGAGTCTGACACAGCTGAGCACAAGGAGGAGGCAGTGGTGAACCAGGGTCAGGCGATGGCCCCTGAGGGGGCCAGGCATGCCTGCCGGTCTTGCGGTTGAGTGTCTCTATTGGGGTTTAATGCGTTCACCCTACAGCCCCAGGGGGCTGTGCGCCGTGGTGAGCAAGTTAGCCCTGAATCCCTCCACCCACTCACCCAGATGATGCATACAGGATTCCCATTCTGGCACAGATGTCTTCATTTCAGTTCAGTCTCTCAGTTGTGTCTGACTGTTTTCGACCCCATTGACTGCAGCACGCCAGGCTTCCCTGTCCTTCACCAACACTGGGAGTTTACTCAAACCCATGTCCACTGAGTCGGTGATGCCATCCAACCATCTCATCCTCTGTTGTCCCCTTCTCCTCCCACCTTCAATCTTTTCCAGCATCAGGGTCTTTTCAAATGAGTCAGTTCTTCATATCAGGGGCCAAAGTATTGGAGTTTCAGCTTCAGCATCAGTCCTTCCAATGAATATTCAGGACTGATTTCCTTTAGGATAGACTGGTTGGATCTTCTTGCAGTCCAAGAGACTCTCAAGAGTCTTCTCCAACACCTGAGTTCAAAAGCATCAATTCTTCTGTGCTCAGCTTTCTTTATAGTCAAACTCTCACGTGAGAGAGAGTCTCAACAAATCTCCATACATGATTACTGGAAAAACCATAACTTTGACTAGACAGAGCTTTGTTGGCACAGTCATGTCTCTGCTTTTCAGTATGCTGTCTAGATTTGTCATAGCTTTTCTTCCAAGGAGCAAGTGTGTTTTAATTTCATGGCTGCAGTCACCATCTGCAGTGATTTTGGAGCCCAAGAAACTCAGGGTCCCTTTATTAGAAATGCTTCCAGAATTCCATGCAGTAGGGACTGAGGGGTAGCAACCTAGAAAATTCATTTTAAAATGTTGTAGCTGTATGAAGTAGCTGAAAGAAACCCAGTTGTTGCTGTTTAGTTGCTAAGTTGTGTTCGACTCTTTGTGACCTCATTGACTGAGGCGTGCCAGGTTTCCCTGTCCTTTACTATCCCCCAGAGCTTGCTCAAACTCATGTCCGTTGAGTCAGTAATGTCATCCAACCATCTCATCCTCTTTCGTCCCCTTCTCCTCCCGCCTTCAATCTTTCCCAGCATCAGGGTCTTTTCCAATGAGTCAGTTCTTCGCATCAGGTGGCCAAAGTATTGGAGCTTCAGTATCAGTCCGTCCAATGAATATTCAGAGTTGATATCCTTTAGGACTGGTTTGATCAGTCTCCTAGCAGTACAAGGGACTCTCAAGTGTCTACTCCAGCACCTCGGTTGGAAAACATCAGTTCTTTAGTGCTCGACCTTCTTTATGGTCCAACTCTCACACCCATACATAACTACTGGAAAAACCATAGCGTTGACTATGGGCCTCTGTTGGCAAGGTGATGCCTCTGTTTTTTAATACGCTGTCTAGATTTCCCTAGTAGTATTTTTATTTACTTTGTGGGATATAAGCTTTAAAAAAATAGCCATCTTTTGTAAAGATGGTTTTTATTTATTCATTCCTTCCAAAAGGTTGAGACATCCAATCTCATTGAACTAAAGTTCAGTGAGATACACGCCCCTCTGTGTATCTAAAGGAGGCCTGAGGGAGCTGGTGGAATTTAAGTAAGAGCGGAAGTGAGCTCTTCACGGGAGACAGACCCGGGGGACCACACGGAGACCCGGAGATCCCGCGGTGCGCGCACCATATCGGGCTAACAAGACCTTGAAGCCTGACACCCGCCACTTTACGAAGGCAGGGCTTACTTCGCAT
Organism: Antilocapra americana; assembly: GCA_007570785.1. Classification (NCBI taxonomy): domain Eukaryota; kingdom Metazoa; phylum Chordata; class Mammalia; order Artiodactyla; family Antilocapridae; genus Antilocapra; species Antilocapra americana. The sequence continues at coordinate 55,819,347 of ML660201.1, forward strand.
GCGCCGAGAGTGGGGCGGGGCCGGGGCGGGGCGAGCGGCGTGGGCGGGGCGGGGCCGGATCGGAGACGGGGCGGGGCGGGGGCGGGGGGGGGCGGGGGGGGCGGGGCGGGGCGGGGGCGGGGGCGGGGCGAGCGGTCCGGCCTTCAGGTCCGCTCGGCGCTACCCTCCCTGCGTCTGCTTTCTGGGCAGGTCCTCCCGGTGCGGAGCGACACCGCGGTCCTGGCGCAGCCGCCGCCGCCGCCGCCGCCCTCGCGGGCAGAGACGTTTACCACGCCAGGGAGGGGCTCGGCCCCCAGCCGCCGGCCGGGCAATGTCCGCGGCGTGGCCGGGCCGCTGTCGCCGCCGGGGCGCCGGGCCCGCCCGCCGCCTCCCGGGACCGGCCGCCTGTCCCCCGCGGCCCGCGAGGAGCTGCGGCGCCGCCTGCTGGGCCTCATCGGGGGTCACCGCGTGGTCATCTTCAGCAAGACGTACTGTCCGCACAGCGCGCGGGTAGGCGGGCAGGCCCCGGGCCCCCCGGCGCCCCGCCCCGGCCTCGGTGCGGGCTCCTCCGATCCGCCCTCCGCTGGGCCGCGCGGTCCCGCCTGCGGCCTCCGACGGGCCGGCGGGCGAGCCGCGGCCTGCCCCGGCCGAGAGCCTGCTGGACGTGGGCAGGGGCCCCCGAGGGGACAGGTCCCCCGGGTCCCGTCCTGGGGAACAACGGCGGCGGGCGGCGGGGCTGCGGCGGGCCCCACCGCGTGCCCCGGGCCGGCCGGGCGGCGGTTTAGGCCGGACTGCACGCGGGGCACGCGCGGGAGCTAGGTCGGAGCAGTGATGCTCTGGAGGACAAACCCGTCTGTAGGAGGCGGCTTGGCGTCTTTGGACTCTGCTTCCACGTTTGCGAGTTGAACCAACACATGAACGAGGCAGAAGCCTAAGTTGTTGGGTTAGAGATGGGAAATTAGGATTTTCAGTCTTACCGTCAGGTGTGCACTGATTTGCACGTTTTTCAGACCAGTGTGTGTGTCACACGGCACCTTGCAGTTCTCTAGGAAACCACACTCTAGCAGGAGCCTCCTGGTACATCGTGCCCACTCCTCTGGGTAACCACTGGCCAGAATCGCTTGCTTTTCCTTAACAGTTTTGCTGCCGAACGTATGTATCCCTAAACAATACTTTGCTCCTTTTGGTTGGTATTGGTACTTTTTGTAAGTAGAGTCATGGAGTTTATGTTCTGCATGTCTTTCCCAACAGTTATATTTTAGAGATTGCTGCATGTTAGTATCTGCAAGTGTGGTTTGTTAATTTTCATTGCTGTGCTGTACCTCAGGGTGACTCTTAAGCGCAGTGTTACCAGGTCTGATGTTTCTAGTATTTTGCTCTCAAATACCATATGTCCATGCCTGTTCTTGCCACATCTCCCAGTGTACACATACAAGACTTGCTTGAGAGTAGATGTCTCAAAGCTGAATTGCTAAGCCACAGAGGAGGCACAATTTCTGCCTTAGTTAGGTGAGACCGAAATGTTTTTCCACACAGCCATACCACCTGCCCTCTCACTGGTGTATTCACTGCCCTACATCCTTGCCAGCAGTTGATACATTTAACTATTGCCATTCTAGTGTTTATGAGATGGTGTTTCATTGTAGCCTTAGTTTTGCATTTTCTTGATGAACTCAACATCTTTACCTGTGTTTATGGGTTATTTGAATTTCCTCTTCTGGGAAACATTCAGGCATTTTGCTTATTTCTCTATTAGATTATTTTTTTATACTAATTTTGTAGGCAGTCTTTATATATTGTGGATTCTAGTCCTTCGGTTCTATGTACTGGAAAATCTCCCAGACTGGGTTTTTCTTTTTCCTCTCTTTATGCGATGCTTTGGTCGACTGAAGTTTGGAAGGTTAACACAGTGAATCTCACTCTCTTTCTGTTCTGGTCTGTGCCTTTTGTGCCGTATTTGAGGAGTCTTTCTACTCTGAGGTCACAGAGACATTCTCCCGCAGGAGCTGCTGGACGTGTTTGGGTATGCTTTTCACAACCCCCTTCTCTGTTCCACCCGGACTTGAAGCCGAGGCCATGTAGGGATCCAGCTCCTTTTTTCCTTTATGACTTACCAGTCGTCCCTCTTCCTTGTTCGGAGAGTCCATTCTTCCCACTGTGGTTTGAAAGCTCACCAGTCACCTGTCAGAGTCACATATATGGGTTGGCTGATCTCCAACCTCTTGTCTTCTTTCTCTGCTTATTTAAGTTGTCCTTTGAAGCGTATAAGAGAGCCAGGCCACCAGTGTGCCTGGCCACTGCTACGTCGCTGGGGCCTAGAACAGTGTGAGGCCGGGAAATGGGTTGACTGAATAAACGGCTTTACATCGTTCTGGTCAAACCTTTGCTGACACAGAACATCTTAGGGCAGATGATTTTCTGTTCTGTGTACGTCACTGCTTCTAACAACATGGCCAATGCTTTGAGTCCTGTTACATAATTGATTTGTAACATAATTTCAGCTTTGATTACTAGAATTTTTCTCAGTTCAGTTCAGTCGCTCAATCATGTCCAACTCTCTGCGACCCCATGGACTGCAGCGCGCCAGGCCTCCCCGTCCACCACCAACTCCTGGAGCTTGCTCAAACTCATGTCCATTGAGTCGGTGATGCCATCCAACCTTCTCATCCTCTGGCGTCCCCTTCTCCTCCTGCCTTCCATCAGAACTTTTTTAATGGCGCTCAAATCTCTCCGTCTGAAACATTTTTGAGGTGCCTGCCACTCCGGGGTACAGAATTAGGAATATGGCTTCTAGCTGGATGGCGGATCTTCCAGTATTTTCCCTGAGGCTTTTCTTTCCTGGCCAAGCTTCTCCTGTGTTCGTACCATCTGTCTTACATGTGACCCTTCACTAAACGGGTTGTCCAGTAATTTGACCATGAGTCACCCAAACTGGACACCGTATTCCACATCCCCACCTGTGGCCTTGCCCATCAAAGTCTCATGGCCTCAAGAAGCCTGCTCTCATGTACTCAAAGATGTGTGTGAGGTGGGTGCTGTGGGAATGAGAGGTAAAGCAGCTGCTCCTGTGCAGATCAGAGGAATCAGGGATGTGATGTTTAAGCTTGTTCTGGATAGAGAAGTTGGATGTAGGCAAGGCAGAGCATCAGTAGTTGAGGAAATGTGTGAGCAAAGGCAGGAGATGATAACGTGAAAATAGTGGGCTGAGCGCAGTGTGTAGGAAGGGAATTGGGAGAGGGATGTGGAAACGGGCTGGCCTTCAGCTCCTCAGTGGTACTGAGGTCTACATGTGTGCCGCTGAGTGTGGACCTGATGACGTCAGGCTGGAGGAGAAGGGGGACGGGGGCTGCCCTGGGGCTGGAGTCCGACGTGGGAGGAGTGCGCCGAACGTGGGTGCAGCTGCCCAGGCAGGAGGCTCCTGTGAGTCAGTCGACCTCGTGGCCCGAGCTGAAGAGCGAAAACTGTGCCCTGGTTTTTTTTAATCCCTTCCTCAAGTCAATTTTAAGCCACGTTTTCCCCAATCCTCAATTCACACATTTGTGGATTAAAAACTGTACACATGCATTGGTTAGCTGTTTTTTCTGTAATAAAACATGCATAACATCGTTTACTGTTTTAACCATTTTAGGTTCGTGGCATTAAGACCGTTCCTGTTTTGTGCTGCCATCACCGCTGCCCACCCACGGAGCCTTTTTCCTCTTCCCCAGCTGACACTCTGACCTCATTAGGCAGTAACTCTCTGTCCCCACCCCCAGCCGCCGGCAACCACCATCTGCTTTCTGCCCTGCGAATCCGACTCCCCTAGGACTTCACACAAATGGAATCTTACAGCGTTTGTCGCTTTCTGACTGGCCTATTTCAGTCTGATGTCCTCAGAGTTCGTCTGTGCTGTAGCGTGGGTTAGGATTCCTTTCTTTTTTAAAATTTATTATTTTTTACTGAAGGATAATTGCTTTACAGACTTCTGTTGTTTTTTGTCAAACCGCAACCTGAATCAGCCACACGTATACATACGTCCCCTCCCTCTTGAGCCTCCCTCCCATCTCCCTCCCCACCCCACCCCTCCAGGTTGATACAGAGCCCCTGTTTGGGTTCCCTGAGCCATACAGCCAATTCCTGTTGGCTATCTATTTTACATATGGTGAGGGAAGTTTCCATGTTACTCTTCCATACATCTCACCCTCTCCTTCCCTCTCCCTGTGTCCATAAGGCTGTTCTCTTTGTCTGTTTCTCTGCTGCTGCCCTGTAAATAAATTCTTCAGTACCCTTTTTCTGGGTTTTGTGTATATGCATTAGAATACAGTATTTATCTTTCTCTTTCTGACTGACTTCACTCTGTGTAATAGGTTCTAGGTTCATCCTTCTCATTAGAGCTGACTCAAATGCCTTCCTTTTTATGACTGAGTAATATTCCATTGTGTGTGTACCACAGCTTCTTTATCCATTCATCTGTCGATGGACATCTAGGTGGCTTCCATGTTCTAGCTGTTGTAAATAGTGCTGCAGTGAACAAAGGGATACATGTGTCGTTTTCAATTTCGGTTTTCTCAGGGTACATGCCTAGGAGTGGGACGCTGGGTCATGTGGTGGTTTTCTTCCTAGTTTTTTAAGGAATCTCCATGCCGTCTTCCACAGTGGTTTGCATTCCCACCACCAGTGCAAGAACGTTCCCTTTTTCCCACACCCTCCCCAGCATTTATTGTTTGTAGATTTTTTGATGAGGGCCATTCTGACTGGTGTGAGGTGATATCTCATTGTGGTTTTATTTGCGTTTCTCTAATAATGAGCAACGTTGAGCATCTTTTCGAGTGTTAGCCACCTGTATGTCTTCTTTGGAGAAATGTCTGCTTATGTCTTTTTCCAATTTTTTGGTTGGGTTGTTTGTTTTCCTGATATTGAGTTGTACGAGCTGCTTGTATATTTTGGAAATTAGTCCTATGTCAGTTGTTTCACTTGCTATTATTTTCTCCCGTTTCTGAGGGCTGTCTTTTCAGCTTGCTTACAGTCTCCTTTGCTGTGATAAAGACTTTAGGTTTAATCAGGCCCCAGTTGTTTGCTTTTGTTTTTATTTCTGTTACTCTAGAAGGTGGGTCACAGAGGACCTTGCTTTGATTTATGTCATCAAGCGTTCTGCCTATGTTTTCCTCTAAGATTTTTATACTTTCTGGTCTTACATTTAGGTCTTTAATCCATTTTTAGGTTATCTTTGTGTATGGTGTTAGGAAGTGTTCTAATTGCATGCTTTTACATGGAGCTGTCCAGTTTTGCCAGCACCAGTTATTGAAGAGGCTGTCTTTGCCCCCTTGTATATTCTTGCCTCCTTTGTCAAAAATAAGGTGCCCATAGGTGCATGGGTTTATTTCTGGGCTTTCTGTCTTGTTCCATTGGTCTGTGTTTCTGTTTTTGTGCCAGTACCGTACTGTCTTGATGACTAGCTTTATAGTATGACCTGAAGTCAGGAAGGTTGATCCCTCCGCTCCGTTCTTCTTTCTCAGCCTGCTTTGGCTCTTTGCAGTCTTCTGTGTTTCCATAGGAATTGTGAAATTTTTTGTTCTAGTTCTGTGAAAAATGTCACTGGTAATTTGATAGGGATCGCGTTGAATCTGTGGATTGCATTTGGTTGTACAGTCGTTTTCACAATATTGATTCTTCCTACCCAGGAACATGGAATATCTCTCCATCTGTTTATGTCACCTTTGATTTCCTTCATTAGGGTCTTATAATTTTCTGTATACAGTTCTTTTGTCTCCTTAGGTAAGTTTATTCCTACATATTTAATTCTTTTGGTTGCAGTGGTGAATGGTATTGATTCCTTATTTTTCCCTTTCTGATTTTTCGTTGTTAGTATATAGAAATGCAAGTGATTTCTGGCCTCCCTGTCGCTCACTATCTCCCAGAGCTTGCTCAAACTCATATCCATTGAATCACTGATGCCATCCAACCATCTCATCCTCTGTCATCCCCTTCTCCTCCCGCCTTCAATCTTTCCCAGCATCAGGGTCTTTTCAAATGAGTCAGTTCTTTGCATCAGGTGGCCAAATCATTGGAGCTTCAGCTTCAGCATCAGTCCTTCCAAAGAATATTCAGGACTGATCTCCTTTAGGATGGACTGGTTGGATTGCCTTGCAGTCCAAGGGACTCCCAAGAGTCTTCCCCATTATTTTGTTCTTGGGTATTTGGATTACTGTTTTGGATCAGATCTGGGATGTTGGGGGCACCTCTTCAAATATTACTCTTGCACTCCATTTCCTCTGCCTCTTACTGGTATTCACGCCATGCATATGTTGCGCTTCATGCTGGCCCATTTTCCCCTAAGCTTGTGTCCTTTACCTCTTTCCTCCGTGGTGTGAGGCTGCAGACTCTCCACTGATGTCCTCAGCTCTGCAGGTCCTGCCAGCTCGAGTCTGCTGTTGAGACACCACAGGGGAGTTTTGACTGTCGGTGTCGCACTTCCCCATAAACGCTTAGCACCCAGTTGGTTCCTGTTTGTCATTCCTGTCTCTTTACTGATGTTTCCACCGGGTGAGATGTTGCCATCATGCTTCTCCGTGCATCTCCTGGAGCGTGGTTTTCTCAAGCTCCCAGAACGTCTTTGCACAGGTGTCTCTGCCTGCTCAGCACGCTGCCTGGGGCCACTCAGAGGCAGCCTGTCTGCGTGCCTTCTCCCTGTGTGTGGATCCACTGTCCTGGTTCTTTGTGTGCTTGGTCATTTTTCTGTTGAAACCAGGGTGTTTCCGGTAATGCATCAGAGCCACCCTAGACCCTGCAGCCGTCCTCTGTGGCTGGTTTCTGCTTGCCTGTCTCTTAAGGATTATTTTCGGGAAGTCCGTCTCCGCTCCTCAGAGGTGTCTGTGCTGGGGTGACAGTTCGCTGGCCATCTGGGTCACACTGTCGGACCCTCAGCGTCACGCCCGGGTATTGCACTCCTCTGACTGCAGGTCACATGCTTTGCTTTCTTGACAGCATGGGGTGTAAACTGTTCTGTGCTGTTGTTGTTCAGTCGCTCCGACTCTGCGACCCCTGGACTGCAGCGTGCCCGGCTTCCCTGTCCTTCCTCATCTCCCACAGCCTGCTCAAACTCTTATCCTTCGAGTCGGTCCAACCATCTCGTGCTCTGCCGCCCCTTCTCCTCCTGCCTGCATCTTTCCAGTGAGTCAGCTCTTCACGCCGGGCGGCCATCAGCCGGGGCCCCTCTGCAGCGGTCGTTATGGAGCAGATTTGCAGTTTGTTCTTAGCCTGGCGGGGCCGTTCTCCAGCGTCTCCTCCTGGCTCTCTGCTGACCAGCAGCTCACAGATTAGCCTGCTGCCAGGAGGGAGCCACCAGCACCCTCTGACTCAGTCCCTCCGACATCTCCACTGTCTCAGCTGTACCTGTAGGCGTGAACTGCCCCACAGACCGTGTCAGAGGGTCAGCTTCTTAGAGTGGAGCTCAGCGCTCTGTAATCTTGTGGTTTTCCCCCTGCCCCGAGCGGCCTCTGAGACCTCGCTCCAGAGCTGGGGTGCAGACCCGCTTCCCTTGGGACAGCCTGCTTTATGAGCGGCTCTGGCAGGGCGGTATCCTCCGGTCTCCTTGGCTTGCCTCTCCCAGCCTGGAGCCCTGCCCTGCCAGTGGACTGGGCGGTGTGATCAGGGCCCTGGTGTTTTCACCTGGGACAGAAACTCTGATCTATGCATGAGGTGGTGCAGGAGGGGAGCTTTCCCTTGCTGCTGGCCACACTCACCAGTAATACAGCCTCTGCCACTCGGACCTGAGTGATAGAAATGGCCACGGCCCGGCCGTGGGGTGGCTGGATCCCGGAGAACAGGGCACCTCGTCTCCTCGGGCTCGGCCACCTGCAGTGGCGCTTCCATCATGCTCGGGGGTGGAAGATCGGTCCCTGAGGCTCCCCGCTCTTACTGATGTCTAGTAGATTCTCCTGAATACACGTTGCCTCACTGGCTGTGTGCCTTCAACCTCCAGAGACTTCAGTGGCCCTTTTTAATCAGCTCTCACCAGCCATGGACGTCTGCCAGGGGCAGACCGGCCAAGACCCTCACACCTCTGTCCTGGAGCCGGAGCTCTCGGCTTCCCCTCGAGGGCCGAGGTCGCTGAAGGGCCGGAGTCCTGCTGACGGTGGGCTCTGATTGACCTCGGTGGCGGCAATGTGAGGTGTCCGTGGTCACCCAGCTGGGGAAATGCTCCTTGTCTTGAGTTCCAAAACAGAGGTTTGAGCAAAAGGTACAGATTTGGAAGTGAGACAGTGGGCTGTAAAAGAAGGGAAGGGGCGGGCTGAGGTCCTTCTGGGACGGCGCTCTGAGAACAGGAGAAAGCGTGGACAGGGGCTCACATTCCTGAAGAGCATGTTTGAACATCCCTGCTGCCTCGCCCACACTGCATAGCTGGTCTCTGCACGAGGAGAACGCAGGCGCATTTTCGTTGCAGGTTAAAGAGCTCTTTTCTTCTCTGGGAGTTGACTGTAACATCTTGGAACTTGATCAAGTTGGTAAGTAGGGTGGTTCACACCTGTTGTTTGTAATCAGCGTCCACGAGATTGACTTCGTTCCTTGTACTGCCTCATTCAGTTCAGTTTGCTCCCGTCTCTTTGGGTTCGATGAGCTGATTTCATCTACCTCCAGCCCCGCACAAGATGAACCTGTATGTGGAAATGTTTTGCGTGGATTTTTTGTGTAATTGTCTGCCTTTGAGGGGGGAGTGGAAGGCAGCCTTGTAAGACAGCACTGGCGGGCCTCAGGCGTGTCTGCCCGCTGTCCGGCGGCCCAGAGAACGCTAACAGGACCAGGCAGGTCTGCCTGTCTCCTGAGAGCAGCCCCAGGAGGGCCAGCGTGCCAGTGTTCCTGCTTTTCTGCTCCTGAATCCCATGCACTGTCCACGGGTGTGCGTGGAGAACAAAAAGCCCAATCTCTGCCTTCACGAGACTTCACCCCTCTGTTTAACCAGGTCCCTTTAATAAGTGAAATACTCTTGAATGCTTGAGACTTTGCTAAAGCGTTTACCACATGGCGAGCCTGAAGGACCAAGGGCCCAGTTCAGTTTTTAGGAGTGGAGGGTATGTTTTGGACCATGAGCATAAGCATTTTTTCAAATGTAATTGTTGGATATATTTTCTGTGTTAACACTGTTAGAGCGTATGTTATGTTGTTCTTTAAAGACGATTCTTATCTGTCTCTGCCTGGCAGAGACAGTGGATTATAGAGAAGATTCTAATTTGAAAGTGTTCATTTTAAAAGGAGTCAGGAGTCTGCTCTTTATCCTGTAAGGCTTCCTTTGAACCCCTGAGTCGTTGCTTCGTGAAGCTGACGACACGCATGTGGGCATCTGAGTGTCGCAGCGCTGCAGCTCGGCTCAGCTTGCAGAGAACCTCTACAGGGTCTTACGTCTCTGATCTTTTATTCCTCAGATGAGGGGGCCAGTGTCCAGGAGGTTCTCTCGGAGATCACCAACCAGAGGACCGTGCCCAGTATCTTTGTGAATAAAGTGCACGTGGGCGGTTGTGACCACACTTTCCAGGTAAATAGTACTGTGTGTTTCTGAAGTCTGTCTGTTCAAATTTCATTTTTAAGAAAATGTTTAAAAGAAGTGGAAATGGTTTCTACAAATCTGTTCGTTTGCGTCTTTTGGAGCTTGTAAAATTGAAAGCTTCCCTGGTGGCTCACACAGTAAAGAATCTGCCTGCAATGTGGAAGACCTGAGTTCGATCCCTTGGTTAGGAAGATCCCCTGGAGGAGGAAATGGCAACCCACTCCAGTATTCTGTCTTGGGAAATCCTGTGGACAGAGGAGCCTGGTGGGCTACGGTCCATGGGGTCCCAAAGGGTCAGACACAACTGAGTGACTAAGCACTATAGGATGATCATCAGGCAATCATGATTACTTTAAGAGAAATTAGCTTTTCTACCAATTAAAACTGTGAGCGCTGAGAAGGAGAAGGTTTTGAGTGAGGTTGGAGGACAGAAAGGTGGGCTGCCCTGCTCTCTCCCCAAATGGGGACAAACAAGGCCTCCTCCCACCTCGAGGTTTAAGGAAATGAGGTCACACTCGCGGTCCAGCCCAGGGAGCACAGCTCTCCCGCCAAGGCTGCTGGCCCTGCAAGCTTTGAGAAGCTGCATTTGGTTCCTAGAATGCAGAGATGAACAGGAATCATTTGGTTGCGTAGAGATAGATAAACATTGATATGTAATAATAAGGACCTTATTTTAACTAGCTGTTTTCTTTTGTTAAAGCTCTGCTCTTAGATCCTTTATATATGTACACAAGCGGTAGTCATCAGTGGTGATGGATTGAATACTTAGGTTTAGATTCAATTAAGAATTATATTTTTGGGACTTCACTGGTGGTACTTTGGATAAGAACCTGCCTGCCAGTGCAGGGGACACAGGTTTGATCCCTGGTCTGGGAAGATCCCACACGCCGCGGAGCAGCCAAGCCCGTGAGCCACAACTACTGGGCCCCAGCACCTAGAGCCCGTGTTCCCCAACAGGAGAAGCCGCCGCAGTGAGAAGCCTGCACACCGCACCTAGAGAGCTGCCCCCGTTCTCTGCAACTGGAAGAAGCCTGCACAGCAGCAGCCAAGAAGAAATAAAATGATTTTTTAAAAAACTTCATACATTTAAAAAGAAAGAATTATACTTTTGTGGGGAGAAAATGTTGTCTACATCACACGTTAATCTGGGCTCAGCATCAGTTCCCAGTAACCACCTGCTTCACCTGTCCTGGAAGCAAATGCCATTGCTGTTGCCTCCAACACCTTCGGAGGCGCTGGGCCTGGCGGTGCCCGCTGGGAAAGTGCATCACGGGGTTGTGGGGGGCCGTGCTCCGGGCTGCAGAGACGCCAGTTCTCCTCGGAGACTGAAAGCCCTGCCCTGGGCGGCAGCTCTGTGTGAGGTGGACCCCCCTCAGAGCACCCGCGGGTCAGGGGCTGCCGTCTGGGGCCACGCGGCCTCGCCGGGTCTGGTCCTGCAGCAGTCACGTGGCACTCGCGGGGCGAGCTGGCCTGGGGGCCAGCATGATGGCCGAGCAGCCAGCCTCGCAGACGGAACTGCTGTTCCGTCCACATGGAGCCTCCAGCCTTGTCCACGCTGCTTCTGGCCACAGGGAGGGCCACGTGGACAAGAGGTTGTGCCTCTGGGTCAGCACTGACCTTGCCAACAGACGAAGCAGAAGGCTCATGTTGTCCAGCAAGTCGCAAGATTTAGGTCAACTTATGAAAAATCAGGAAAAAACCCACAGTGCACGTCCCGCTGATAATGCCGTGAGCGCTGTTTTCAGAGACTAGCGCGGGCGGACGCGGGCAGAGGATGCCACTCCCGCTCGTAAGTCAGGCTGGTCTGCTCGCCCCTCACCAGCGGTCCTAGGAGCCAAGCGCTGGTCGAAAGGAAAGTCGCTTCAGTCAGAAAAGCTGGCATCTGGGGAGAAGGGCACCCACGACCCGGAACCATCTTAGAGGATTCTGCTTGGCCATGAACGTTTTTCAAGCGGAAAGAGGGAAGAACCTCAGTTAATGGCTAAGGTAGCAGGTCCGCTCCTCCGTCGTCTTCCGTCCTGTGCAGACCCGCTGACTCCTCCAGTCCCACTGGGTGCTCCGGCGTGCCCTCTGGGTCACCTGCACACTTGCTGAGGGGAGAGTGCGTTCGAGAGTCACTCACTCTTCAACTACTTGGTTCTTCATGCTTCTCTACACCTTTTAACCCACGAAGGGAGTCCACTGCTTAGCAGGGTGTGTGCGCCTCCCGTGGAGCAGAAGTCAGGGGCCAGGTCAAGTGTCGCCCCATGAGCTCATCTTTACGGTTAAGGTCAGAGGAGAACAGAGGCGCGCCAGCAGAGAGGGCCAGGAGCGCTGCTTGCGGAGCGAGCTCCTCTGACGTGGTTCGAGGCCCGACCTCCCCGCCGTCTGACGCGTGCCTCGCTGCTGGGTGATGCCAGCGCGTGTGTCTGCTGTGGCCTCAGTCTGACTAGTTGGGCCCAGCCGACACCCTCCTGATAAATTCACAGTCCAGCTGACCTGCCCTGTAGGTTAACTGTCCCTGAGGTCTTTACGGAAGCCGTGTGTGCTGAGTCAGCACGCGTGTGCTGTGTTCTGTCCTTTGATCCCCCAGGCACATCAGAGTGGTTTCTTACAGCAGCTCCTCCAGCAGGACCCGGCATATGACTATGACCTCATCGTCATCGGCGGGGGCTCCGGGGGCCTCTCGTGTGCTCAGGTGAGAGGAAGCAACCCCGTGGGTGGTCCTCCCTGCCATCCCCGGTCCCCGTAAGCCTCCCTTCTGCCGTAGTCTGCGCTGCTGTTGGGGCGTGGCTGGGTTAACAGAGGAGAGACCGTGTTTGGTCACAGACGCGGTCTCATCCTTCAGGGGAAGGTTGGGAGAATGACGAGGTCCCGTGTGCCTCTGTTCGCAGGAAGCTGCCGTCCTGGGCAGGAAGGTCATGGTGCTGGACTTCGTGGTCCCATCCCCCCGCGGCACGTCCTGGGGTGAGCGGCTCTCCTGCTGTCCTCCGGGGGCTTGTTCCCTTTGGTCCTCGTCGGTCTCCCTCCGTCCTCACCACAGCCCCAGAGGGTAACCTGCCTGCCTCGGGCTGAGGACACCCTCCCCGGTCCTGTGTTAACAAGAGAAGATGGCAGAAAGATAATACGAAAGTGATTAAGGAGGGTTTTGCAAAGGGAAATTCCATGCCCTGAGTGCTCCACCACGTCTGCCAGGATGACTTTGCACCCACTCAGGGCTGTTTCACATGGTCCTGGTCCCGGAGCGGGGTGTGCCCCATCGTGCTTGCCTAAGTTGGCCGAGACACTTTCTTGTGTTTCTGCATCAGTTTTATGACCGACCCCCTGGCTGCAGGAAGGTCAGCTGAGTTCGTGTGTGGCCACCCCAAGTCTGTTTGGTACACCCTAGTCCTCCTCCTCCTGCCCCCTCCCCCTCCTGGGCACAGCCCTCCCCCCGGGTACCAGGGAGTCGCACTCTCGGAGGGCACTGAAATGAGTGTCTGTCTCGCCATGTGTTAGTGAGAGCCCAGGCAGCTGGCGGCGGGTGGTGCCAGCCCAGAGGGGTCAGGGTCGCCCAGGGAAAGGCTAGAGGCAGGCCCTGCCTGGGCTCAGTGTGGCATGTGCCTGGTTAGCCTGAGCCAGTTCTGACTACCTCGTGGGCCGGACTCAAGTGGAAGTCTTGGACTCTGTCCAGGAAACTGTTGAAATGCACGTTGGAATTTGCCCATCCCCGGGCCTCCTACAGGGACCCTCGGTCAGCAAGTTTGACCCTCGGCCACCATAACAGCTCATTTTGTGTTGTGTAATGGTGACCGCACAGCCGCCAAGTCTGTCACTTCCACGTTTTAATAGCACCCCCTCTGCCCGTGTGTAAGCCACACGCACACGCACACAGCGCCACAGCTGTGGCTCCTTGCTCAGGTCTTGGTGGCACGTGTGTCAACGTCGGCTGCATCCCGAAGAAGCTGATGCACCAGGCTGCGCTGCTGGGGCAGGCGCTGACCGACTCCAGGAAGTTCGGCTGGGAGTACAGTCAGCAAGGTGGGTGGTGCGTGAAACAGTCGTACTGGGAGGAAAGAAGGAAGAACGGCTCTCTTAGAAATGCTTGCTCTCTCTGTTTCTGTAGTTGACATTTACGTTAGTTTAATAGACACGCTTTGGGAGCTCACATGTGCCAGCCAGACCCGGGGTTCCAAGACGGTCAGTGCAGATCTGCTGTCGGGGGCCTTAGGGCTGGGGAAGGGTTGTTGCAGCCCCGGCCTCCCAGACGCATAGCTGAGCGTGTGGGTGCTTCCAGGGCAGGAGTTAGAACTTGAGTCTAAGGAGAGTGCTGACTTGGGTGGAACGTGGTGGCAGGCTGGCTGGAGCAGGGTGGAGTGAGGTTCGTGGTGGCCTGGAGGTGGTCCAGGGGCCTCTGAGCGCGTGTGAGAAGACGGAGGAGTGTGGCAGCCTGGAATACACAGGGCGGTGAATGGGGGCGGGAGAGCGGATGAGGTCAGAAAGCTGTTGAGAAGAAGAGTGTGCAGAGCTTCTGTACCAGTGGCGATAACTCACAGCAAATGGAATCACGGAAATCACAGCAAAAATGATGCAAGGACTTGGAAGACACTCCACTAGGGGTGTACAAAACATACTAGGAAGTATGAAAGCATAACAAAACTATGCTCTGATTTTGGAGGGAATGTTCACATATTGTTAAGACATTATCGCAGAATTATTTCGTAAAGTTTATTTAAAGTCCAAGGAAAATGTCAGAATCTTTTTTTTTTCTTTTTGGAACTGGACAGATTATTCTCAAGTTCATATTGAAAAGTAAATGTGTGAGGGTAGCTGTGCCACCTTTGAGGAAATGAGAGGAGCAACTCTTCCATCTGAATTTAAGATGCTGTCACTGCTTGTCACACGGCCAAGCGGATGGCTGACACAGCTGAGCAGGTCTTCCTGTGGACCTGCCACGTCAGGGCCCTGGGGGCCTTCTGAGGTGCCCAGGCTCCGTGGTCCTGCTCCTGACTCTGCAGGTCTCAGGGGCGTCCCCAGGAGCCGTGTATCTCAGCCAGCTTGCAGGCATGTTGTGGAACTTCTGAGCATGTCTTTCACACAAACCAGAAGCAAACGTCCCTGGGGCCTTGAGACGCATGGTTCTCTGAGGCCTGGGAGCCTGGCCTGTCTGGGGAGAGGGGCCGACAGGGGACATGAGCCCAGTGGACAGCTAGCCAGTGGTGGTTGTAGCCCCGGGATCACGGGCGTGGGGTCAGGGAACATGGTCACTAGACTGACCTTCCGGACCACACGGTCGTAGACCTGTTGTCCTCTTGCTGAGGCTGTGGGAAGGGTGACATGACCTCTGGGCTGTGATCGCTGACGTCACCCAAGCCTCCCCACACAGTGGCCTCTCTCCTCCCCTGGGCTCTGGGGTCCCTCAGCCTGGTGGGCAGGCCCCTGAGAGTGCTGGAGGGTCAGGGTCCGAATGGGACCAAGGGTGAACCCCTAGTCGGCCGGGTTTGTGACTGGGGGGTCTCACCCAGCCTGACGGGACCTTGACCAGTGTTTCCCTGGGGAGCATCAGCAGATGGGGTGAATCCAGGAAACAGGCCCCACCTGGCAGGCCCGGGAGTAAGGAGGAGCCTTGATTCCCCCAGCCTCACCCTGGCTTCAGCAGGAAGGGGTGAGCTCTCATCTACGCTCCGGCGTTCATGTCACAGCCCTGCCCGTGGGGGGCCCGTGTCCCACCTATGGACCCTGGGGCCAGCTGTGGGAGGGCTGTTTCCCACCCCACTCCGTGGATTTCCATCATGTTCAGAACTCTGCTTTCTACATGTTTGTAATATGAAAAGCCATGTGTGTTGCTCAGTCGTGTCCGACTCTGCAACCCGATGGACTGCAGCCCGCCAGGCTCCTCTTGTTTTGGGATTTCCCAGGCAAGAATACTGGAGTGGGTTGCCGTTTCCTTCTCCAGGGGATCTTCCCGACCCAGGGGTCGAACCCCGGTCTCCTGCTTTGCAGACAGACGCTTTGCCGTTTGAGCCACCAGCGGGGCCGTGGCGGTCGTGACTGGCACAGAGACTTCTTGCCAGGTGTTTTCTGTTCACTTCTGGATCCCTAACACGACAGCCGCTCGTGTGCCTTCACGGGGCAGCGCAGCCCCTCACCCCGTCGCCCCCGGTCTCTCCCCAGTGACGCACAGCTGGGCCACCCTGACTGAGGCCGTCCAGAGCCACATCGGCTCGCTGAACTGGGGCTACCGGCTGGCTCTGCGGGAGAAGGCAGTGACCTACGTCAACTCCTACGGGGAGTTTGTCGAGCACCACAAAGTCAAGGTCGGTCGGGCCTCTGGCCCCGTCGGTCGCCCCCTTACTTCCGCCTGCGCCTGCGTGCGCCCGGCCCCGTGGTCCGTGCTGAGGGCTGCACCCAGTGTGTGAGCGGCCTGGTGTCCGGTTGCCCTGTACTAGATGGCAAGTGAGGTTTGCTTTGCTTGTTTTTTTTTTTACTGGTTTTGCCATACAATGACATGAAACCGCCATGGGTTTACATATGCTTCCCCTCCAGAACCCCCCTCCCTGCTTTGCTTTTTTCAAGGCAACCAATGAAAAAGGACAGGAGGCGTTCTATACGGCTGCGAAGTTTGTCATCGCGACAGGAGCGAGGCCGCGCTACCTGGGAATCCGGGGAGACAGAGAGTGCTGCATCACCAGGTGGGGCTGCCAGGCCGTCTGCCCGCCAGCCGCGTTGCGTGTGTGTCTCCCGAGTGTTCACTCCCCGTCTCAGTTCACGAGCGTGGCGTTGACGGCCAGAGAAAGGGCACACAAGGCAGAGCACAGACGGGCAGCGTCTGCAGGCCTCCAGGCAGGAGCATGAGTCTGGGCTTTGGTCCACGCTTGCTGGGGCCGGAGCGAAGCAGCGAACGCCGTTGGCTTCAGGGCTTCGTGTCTGTGTGACAGTGATGGACCAGGTGGCCAGGAGAACTCGCTGTCCTGATGCTGGGATTTAGCGGGGATTCCCAGTGGGCAGTGGTCGAGGAGACCTGTGAGCTCGATGTATGAAGTAGGACGAGGGCTCACACACCCTCCCGACCAGACGCCCTGTAGGAGACACGCTTGTCACTGTGGCTGTTCAGGTGGACGCCCGACCCAGGCTTTGCGCGTGGTCCACCATTCGGTTTCGGGTCACCTGGCTGGACGTCCCCCTCTGAGGCGGACACCGCTGAATCCCCAAGGGCCACTCCCCCCAGCCCCCGTTTACCCTGGCCCCGTGGCGCCGTCCCACGTGGGGACCCTTCTCTCCACAGCGACGACCTCTTCTCGCTGCCCTACTGCCCAGGCGTGACCCTGGTCGTGGGCTCGTCCTACGTGGCGCTGGAGTGCGCGGGCTTCCTGGCTGGCCTGGGCCTGGAGGTCACGGTCATGGTGCGCTCGGTGCTTCTGCGGGGCTTCGACCAGGAGATGGCTGAGAAGGTGGGCACCTCCATGCGGCAGCTCGGCGTGCGCTTCCTGCACAAGTTCGTGCCCGTGGAGGTGAGTCCCGCCTCTGGGCCGCCTTGCCCGTCACCCTGCCCACCCAGCTCCACGAGTTTCTCTTCTGTTTGATTTTTTAAAAAAATCCTGAGGCATGCGGGATCTCAGTTCCTCGACCAGGGATCGAACCTGTGCCCCCCGCAGTGGGGGTGTCGAGTCCTAACCACTGGCCCACCATCTCCAGGCTGCTCCCCAGCGACCCTGAGGATGGGGCGCCCACCCTGAGCCCCAGCGCCCAGCCGGGCCCCGCCCCTCTCCCCGCCCCTCCCTGCCCACAAGCCGCGCCTGGTGCTGCTGGCTCTCCTAGCATCTGCTCGGCTCCACACCTATTTATACAGCCGCCTGCTGGCATGTCCTCTTGAATTCCTCTCAGCACTTTGAATTCAACAAGGCAAAATAAAGCTCCTGCTCTCCCGCTGTGTGCTCCCGCCACCTCCCCGGCCTGTCCCCATCCTTGGGAGGTGGTCCCCGGTGCACA
Organism: Antilocapra americana; assembly: GCA_007570785.1. Lineage (NCBI taxonomy): Eukaryota > Metazoa > Chordata > Mammalia > Artiodactyla > Antilocapridae > Antilocapra > Antilocapra americana. Next base: position 55,836,793 of record ML660201.1, read on the forward strand.
CGGCCACGCGGTCCGCGCCCGAGGGCCCCCGCAGCGGCTCCCCGTCCGTTCTTCCTGCTCACCCAGTGGCTTGTCTCTCCCTCGGCCACCCTCGGGCCGGTCCTCCTTCCTCTGTCTCTGCTCCACGCCGACGGAACACACCCACCTGCACACACACACACACGCCCTGCCCTGCCCCCCGTTCTGTGTCACTGGCGGAGAGAATCCACGCACTGTCCGCCCTCGCCAGATCCAGCAGCTGGAGAAGGGCCTGCCCGGGAGGCTGAAGGTAGTGGCTAAATCCACGGAAGGAAAGGAGACAACGGAGGGCATTTACAACACGGTGAGCGTTGGCCGGGCAAGCAGGGGTGGACGGACATGCGCATGAATTGGTGCAGATGAAACACGTGGGGAGATGATGCCAGGGTCGACTTTTTTGACTCTCTTTGAGAGTCTAGGACATATGGAATGTGTTGCGCTGTTGATATTTGATGGTTTTCGGTGGCACACGAAGAATACGATGCTGAAATGTGCGGGTGTCTATGACTGTGCAGGGAACGAATTCTGGAAGCAAGTGTGAGTGGAAGTCGCGCAGTTGCGTCTGCGTCCGACTCTTTGCGACCGCATGGACTATGGAATTCTCCAGGTCAGGATGCTGGAGTGGGTAGCCGTTCCCTTCTCCAGGGGATCTTCCCAACCCAGGGATTGAGCCCAGGTCTCCTGCACTTCAGGCGGATTCTTTACCAGCCGAGCCACATGGGAAGCCTGGAAGCAGGTGTGCCTGCCTGCTTTTAATGCTCGCTTCTGGGGAGTTAGATGTCTTGTACATTTCTGCATTGGACTATTTTTGCAATAAGCATTGATTATATTTTATAATAAAAAGCAACAGAAACAAGCTGTGTGAAATCTCCAAACAGTGTGAGTAGTCCCCGCACCCTTGGGTGGCAGCCGTTACGACTTAAAGCTCATGATAGTCAGACACCAGCATTTCTCACGTAAACTCTAGTTTATCGCGAACCCGGATCAAACTGTTCGTTTATGTTTCATATACTCTGACAACGTGATTGTTTCAACTAAAAGTGAATGATGTTGCGAGGATGACCAAAGCCAAAGACAGGTGTAAAGGGAGCAAACCAGACCTGCCCCGGCTGGGATGTCGACCACGGCTGTGATGGTGTGTGGCCGGCCGGAGGCACTCGTCCTGCAGTGTCCAGGCTCTGAACTCAGGGCCATACGTCTGCCCTTTGACCCAGGCCGTCCGTAACAGCCCCCAGCAAAGTCAGTGCTTTTCTCTGCAGACTTCAAGAACGTCTTCTGTTGGACTTACTCCTAGCTATTTACATATCTGTGTGCAGTTACAAACGGTGTTTTTGAAAAAGTGTCGCTGTCCTTCATGGTCTGTTGCTGATACATGGAAAGGCTGCTCGACTGTGTGACTCGATTCGGTGTTCAGTGACCTTGCTGAGCCCCTGTGTGATCACGTACCCTTAAGTGGTTCAGCGTCTTCTTTGCATTCATAGCAAGGGCTTGCTTCCTTCTGTTGACTGCTTCCTTTTCCTCCTTTTTCCTGCATGAGGGCACCAGCCACGACCCCCCACGCAGTGCTGACAAGAAACACAGACCTAGGCCCTCCAGCCTTGTTCTTGGGGCCAGGAGGGAGGTCTTCAGTCTTTGGTGGTTGAAGAGTAAGGTTTTCTGTAGGGTTTTGTTAGATACTCTTAATCATGGTAAAGAAATCATTTTCTGTTTCTTGTTTGCTAAGTTTTTTTGTTGATATTTTGGTTTCTTGCTTGTTTGTTAAAAGTCAGAAGTAGGTGTTCAGCTGTAAGAATATTCCTTTTGTGGCTGTTAGTGATTTTTTTTTCTTTAATCTGTTAATGTATTGCATTACATTGATTTACAGTCAATTTATATTACTGATGTAAATCCAACTGGATAATGAATGGTTCTTTTTATATATTTTTAAATTTGGCTATTTGAAATTTTTGTATCTATATTCATGAATTATACTGGCTTATAATTTTCTTTTCACATATTGAAATACCTGGATTTTGATATCAAAGTTATTCTAGCTCATGAAAGAAGCCTGGAATATGTTCCTTCTTTTTCTATTATCTACAAGCATTTATGTACTACTGCAATTGTTGTTTTTGTTCAGCTGCTAAATTGTGTCCGACTCTCTGGGGCCCCAGGGATTGCATCTTGCCAGGCTTCCCTGTCAATCACCAACTCCTGGAGCTTACTCAAACTCAAGTCCATTGAATCAGTGATGCCATCCAACCATCTCATCCTCTGTCGTCCCCTTCTCCTCCTGCCTTCGATCTTTCCCAACATCAGGGTCTTTTCCAATGAGTTGGCTCTTCGCATCAGGTGGCCAGAGTGTTGGGGCTTCAGCTTCAGCATCAGTCCTTCCAATGAATATTCAGGGTTGATTTCCTTTAGGACTCACTGGTTGGATCTCCTTGCATTCCAAGGGACTCTCAAGAGTCTTCTCCAACACCACACTTCAAAAGCATCAATTCTCCAGTGCTCAGCCTTCTTGATGGCCCAGCTTTCACATCTGTACATGACTACCGTAGCTTTGACTATACAGACCTTTTTTGGCAACGTGATGTCTCTGCTTTTTAATATGCTGTCTAGATTTGTCATAGCTTTTCTTCCAAGGACCAAGCATCTTTTAATTTCATGGCTGCAGTCACCATCTGCAGTGATTTTGGAGCCCAAGAAAACAAAATCTGTCACTGTTTCCACTGTTTCCCCATCTGTTTGCCATGAAGTGATGGGACCGGATGCCATGATCTTAGTTTGTTGAATGTTGAGCTTTAAGCCAACTTCTTCACTCTCCTCTTTCACTTTCATCAAGAGGCTCTTTAGTTCCTCTTCACTTTCTGCCATAAGGGTGGTGTCGTCTGCGTATCTGAGGTTGTTGATACTTCTCCCGACAATCTTGATTCCAGCTTCTGCTTCCTCCAGCCCGGCGTTTCGCAGGAGGTGCTCTGCACAGAAGTCACATAAGCAGGGGGACAGCATACAGCCTTGCATGTTTGACAGAGTGGGCCTAGAGTGTTCAGTGAAGATGTGCTCTCAGCTTTCCGTAACAGTCAAAGGACTGTCCCAGGCTGCTCTTCCTCTGCCAGCTTTTCCTGTGTAGCCGACATCTAGACCCCGCGGGGCCCGTCTGTGTGCTGAGTGTTGGTGGCTGGTGCTTATACTCCTATTCTTCCCCAGATTCTTTTTCAGTTATAGGTTACTACAAGATACTGAATAGTTTCCTGTGCTGTACAGCAGGTCCTTGCCGATTATCTACTTTATATGTAGTCTTGTGTATCTGTTAATCCCAAACTTCTAATTTATCCGTTTGTCCCCTTTCCCCTTTGGTAACCTTAAGTCTGTTTTCTGTGTCTGTTATTCTGCTTCTGTTTTGTGAATAAGTTCATTTGTCTCGTTTCTTTAGGATTCTACATATAAGTGGTGCCCGGTGATGTTTGTCCTTGTCTGGCTTGCCTCACGTAGCGTGGTGACCCTCGTGTCCGTCCATCACTGCAGTGCCGTGCCGTCTTTCTCATGGCTGAGTAGTATTCCGTTGTATATGTTTACCACATCTTCTCTATCCACTCATCTACCTGCTGACACTTAGGTTGCTTCCTCCACATAACTTTAAAACCAGCTTTCCAATTTCGAAGAAAAGGTCTGCTGGGATTTTGACTGAGATTGTATTGCTTATGTAGATGAATTTGGTAAAACTGACATCTTAAATTAACAGCATTGGTTTTTCCTGTACACGAACCTCTATTTTTTCCATTTATTATGTTTGCAAGTTCTTTAGTTTCTCTCAGCAACATTTTGTCATTTTTCTCTGGAGGTCTTTCATGTTTCTGTTAAATGTATCTCTAAGTATTTCACATTTTTTCCTTCTGCAAATAATATTTTAAACTGTTAAGTATTCAGCAGTTAGTTGGTAGCACATAGAAACACAAATCATTTTTCTGTATTGACCTTCTTAGGATTTGTTCTGCATAAAACAGTAGTTTTGTTTCTTCTTTCCAGTCCATGCACATTTTGTTTCTTTTTCTTGCCTTGTTACCCTGGCTGAGACATCCGCGTGGTGCTGAACAGAGACTGTGAGAGTCTCCCGTCTCAGGGTGAGTGAGGCTGCCTTTCTCCGCTGCAGATCCTTTTGTCAGGCCGGGGACTCGTGCTTCCAGTCCAAGAGCGCCGAGGCTTTTATTGAAATCCTCAAGGGTGCTTAGTTGTGTCAAATGCTGTCCCAGCTTCTATTGGGATGAGTAAGTTTTTTCCTCTTTTATTCTGTTCAAATGATGAATTCCATTGATTGGTTTTTGTTTGTTAAACCAGATTTGTATTTTGGGACAAGGCCCAAAATACTTGCTCACAATCAATTATCCTTTATTTATGTTGCAATATTTTATTTGCTGGCATCCATTAAATATTTTGCATCTGCCTTCATGGGGAGTGCTGGCTTCTGATTTTCTTTGTTTTTGAATTATCTATGTTTCGTCGCGCTGGGTCTCCGTTGCTGTGTGCAGGCGTTCTCCGGTGGCAGCGAGTGGGGGCTGCCCTGCCTTTCCGTGAGTGGGCTTCTCGTTGCAGTGGCTTTTCTCGCTGCTGCGCGTGGGCTCTGGGGCGTCCAGACTCAGTAGCTGTGGCCCAGGGGTTTAGTTGTCCCTCGGGATGTGGGCTTTTCCCAGACCAGGAATCAAGCCCGTGTCCCTGCACTGGCAGGTGGATTCTTAACCACTGAGCCACCAGGGGTGTCCTCTTGAACTTTCTTTCCTTTCACTGCCCTTGTCTGACCTTGAGTCAGATGTTTATGCCGTACAAACAGGCCTTGGGATGTTGTCCCTCTTTCTTGTCCTGGAGGCTTTGTGTATCATCGGTGTTTCTCTTAAGTGTCACATATGCTTTGCTAATGAGGTCACCTGGCTCTCGAGTTAACTCATGGAGAAGTTTATACACCGTGGATTCAGTCTCTGCGAGTATGAAGCCCTTAATCTGCTTGAGCCGCCACAGCATCTAGGGGTTGACCACATGGGGACACGGGAAGAAAGTGACCATCTGTGCACCAAGGAGAGAGGCCTCAGAGGAGACTGACCTGCAGACTCTTGTCTCAGGGGTCTGACCTCCAGAACTGAGAGGAGCCTCAGCCCGGGTGCTTTGTTGTGTTCTGAACTAGGACCCCTCTTCCCTGGTAGCTCACTGGTAAGAAGTCCGCCTGCCAATGCAGGAGACAGGGTTCAATCCCCTGGAGAAGGGTGTGGCTACCCACTCCAGTGTTCTTGCCTGGAGAATTCCATAGACAGAGGAGTCTGGCGAGCTACAAGTCCACGGGGTCGCAAAGAGTCAGACACGGCTTGTCAACTGAACAACAATAGCCTGGGTGTGCCTTCATCTACTCTCTGAAGGCCCATCTCCAAACACAGTTGCATTCCCAGGTCCTGGGGGTGAGTGCCTCGGCATGAATTAGGGGAGGGGGCATGGGGCAGCCTGGGACGTAGGGTTACTCAGTCGTGTGGGTGTGAGTTTGGTAAATTCTGTCTTCGCAGGAATCTATTTCATCTCAGTTGTCCAGTTGATTGGCACGGGCTGTTGATGACATTCTGTTGTTCTGTCAGCGTCTGAAGGATTCGTCGTGATGTTCTTGTTTTCGTTCCTGGTGTTGATGATCTGTGTTTCTGCCGTCTCTCTAAACACAGGTCTTGTTAGCAATTGGTCGTGACTCCTGTACGAAGAAGTTAGGGTTGGAGAAGATTGGTGTGAACATCAGTGAGAAGTAAGTACCGTGCTGTTAGCGCCCAGCCCTGCTCAAAGCTCGGGGTGTCCACGGATGGCCCCTGGAAAATTCTGACTTCATTACTGAGATGCTCTGATTTTATTTTGTAGTAAGTAATGTGTCAGCTCTGTAGTACCAGTTATTTCATTAATCAAGAGTTGATAACTCTTGATGTTTTCCTTATATATCTCATGCATTTAGCAGTTACTTGTAAAAAATAATTGTGGAAATGTATGCATCCACTTTCTGTGGTTTAGAATGAATTTGTGTGTCCTTGATCAGGGGAGGAAGAAAATTCCAAAGCAGTATGTTCGACTCTAGGGGAGGCCTGGTGCTGTCCTCGGTGCTCAGACAAGAGGCAGCGGTTTGTCTGAGCTGTGGGTCCCAGGGACACTTGGAGACAGCAGGACGGGAGTGCCTGGCAGGGTCTTCCTCTCTGCCCCCTTCTTTTCCTGGGGGGAAGCCTGTGCCCAGCAGTGCAGACTCAGTTGTAATATGTGTTTTCTTCCCCAAACGCAATAGGACGGGCAAGATCCCAGTAAACGATGAGGAGCAGACCAACGTGCCCTACATTTACGCTGTCGGGGACGTCCTGGAAGGCAAGCCGCAGCTCACCCCAGTTGCCGTGCAGGCAGGCAGGCTGCTGGCTCGAAGGCTTTTCGGGGGCCGATCAGAGAAGGTGAGTCTGTCACTGCTGTCTGTGGGACATCTAAATCAAAATTACGATTAGAGGAAAGTCAGTGCACGCGCCTGACCTGCCTCTTGAGAAACCTGTATGCAGATCAGGAAGCAACAGTTAGAACTGGACATGGAACAACAGAATGGTTCCAAATAGGAAAAGGAGTACGTCAAGGCTGTATATTGTCACCCTGCTTATTTAACGTATATGCAAAGTACATCATGAGAAACGCTGGGCTGGAAGAAGCACAAGCTGGAATCAAGATTGCTGGTAGAAATATCAATATCCTCAGATATGCAGATGATACCACGTATGGATGTGAGAGTTGGACCATAAATAAAGCTGAGTGCCAAATAATTGATGCTTTTGAACCATGGTGTTGGAGAAGACTCTTGAGTGTCCCTTGGAGTGCAAAGAGATCCAACCAGTCCATCCTAAAGGAGATCAGTCCTGGGTGTTCCTTGGAAGGACTGATGTTGAAGCTGAAACTCCAATACTTTGGCCACCTCATGCGGGGAGCTGACTCACTGGAAAAGACCCTGATGCTGGGAAGGATTAGGGGCAGGAGGAGAAGGGGACGACAGAGGATAAGATGGTTGGATGGCATCACCGACTTGATGGCCATGGGTTTGGGTGAACTCCAGGAGTTGGTGACGGACAGGGGTCCTGGCGTGCTGCGGTTCATGGGGTCACAGAGAGTTGGACACGACTGAGCTACTGAACTGAACTGAGGGCGCGGGCACTGTGTGCTTGTTTTGCTGGGAAGGCGCCCCCTGTGCTGTGTGCAGTTCCCTACCATTTGCTGATGGTTTTGAATAAATACTGTATGAACACCTTATGTTCAGGGTGTCGTCCTGGGTGACACGGGGGCACCCAGGCGGGGCCGTCTTGTCTTCTGACTGGAGGGGTCGGGGAACACGTCCCCGGCGGGGGGGCGTTGCTGCTCCAGCACTCGGGGCAGGGCCATGCGGCTCGGGATGAGATGGGCTCAGCATGTGGCTGTCACCCCTTGGCAGGCCGGCCCATCGCCCTGCCCGATCGCCCACTCCTTGCAGGGATGTGGTCATGTGCGCGGCTGGGCGGGTCCCGGTCTCACTGAGGCAGCTGGAGTTAGGGCTCCCCTGTCTGCTCAGTGACTCAGCTCCTGAACCGTGATCACCTGCGCTGGGCTATGCTTGTTGCTCTTCCGTTTATAAATGTACATTGTACGGACTTTCACTGCAAAAAACAGGACAAAACAAGAGACATGAGCTGTCTGTCTTGCAGTGTGACTACGTCAACGTCCCCACCGCGGTGTTCACGCCCCTGGAGTACGGCTGCTGTGGGTACTCAGAGGAGGAGGCTGGCACGGTGTACCAGGCGGAGAACCTGAATGTAAGATGTGGGGTTGGTGCCTTCTCAGACCTGGCCTCTAATCCACGGTTTCTCCTGTTGGCCACCTCTTAGTCTGTCGTTTTCCAAGTTCTTGTAATGGCTGCATTGCAGGAAATTGTATTCCTGCTTTAGGAAAGTTGGAAATTAAATAACGGAAGCCCTGTTTCTAGCAGTGTGATCGTCACACAGCTGGGAAGAAGGCTGCAGACTGAGCACAAGGGCTTTGGGTGCGCGGGCAGCCTCTGCGGGGGCGGCCTCTGGAGGAGCACGCGGTACCCTGGGAGCGGTGGGGAGCGGGGAGGACCAGGGGCCGGGGGGCCAAGGCAGCTCCTCCTTCTCCTGCTGGGGTTCACGTGTGTGTGTGCATGTGTGTGCATTTGTACACGTGCGTGTGCGTGTGCGTGTACATCTGTACGTGTGCGTGTGCATTTGTACGTGTGTGCACGCACGTCCCGGTCATGCTTCTGTTCCTGCAGAAGCAAGTGCACGTGGCAGCCAGGACGTGGCCCCTCCCCACTGCACGTTCACTGCTAGTTCTGGTCTTTGGAGGAGCTGACGGACCCAGTGTTTGTCTCAGGCACACACCGTGGGGACGTTTGCTGGCCCGAGCTGGCTCTGTCCACCTTCCCCACGTGGTGCGGCGGGGCCAGGCTCCGGAAGTGGCTCTGGGAGCCCCCCGCCCCGTCCGCAGGCTGGGGGGGGGCAGTTCCGGGCTGCGGCCCTGCGGGGCTGCGGGCTATTCGGGCCCCAGAGCTGCTCTCGGCTCCCCTCCACCCTTGCCCGTCCGGTCACACCGCCGCGTGGTGGCCTCACGCTGTGACGTGGGGTGGTCCCAGTGGCTTTCTCCTCCCCTCTCCCCACCTGGGAGGGTTGGGGGGATGAAGGGGTCAGAGGGTTAGAACTACCACGTGTTTTCAGGGGCCGTTGTCTAGGTGGTGTTTTCAGTGAGACGTTTCCATTTCAGAGGACGTAACTTGATCAGTGTTTATAGCTAACTCCTGGGAATAGCGAACCACTTGTGTGAGTGTGAACTTTTACTCGGGTCTTGGACAAGTGACGGTGGCCATCGTGGGTTAACACCGAGGTCCATAGATGGCAGGCACGTGGGAGGAAGGACGTAGGAGGCTGCACCCGGGTGAAGGGGTGTCTGTAGGAAGAGCCCCCATTTGTGGGGTCTCTCGCGGGTCTCTCCTGAGGCCCCTGCACTGCATCGCACCTAGTCTATCTAGACTTTCGCTTCTGCGTTTTGCAGGGCTGAAAATGTGATCCATTAGTATTTTTGACATTCCTGTTGTAAAGAGATTTGAGGAAACCTCACATAAATCCACATATATCTTTTCAATTGAGGAAATTATAGTGAAAAGGTGAGGGCAGACACAGTAAGATGGGATAAGGGAATGTAACTCATTCACCAAGTTCCTGCCGTGAAGTCCTCTGGACTTTGACCTCTGATAAGGAACTCATGTGGAACGTCAAGGACTCTCACTACGACAAAGACCAGATAAACCGGCCTTAAAGAGCAGAGGGCGTTTCTCCAAAGAACACGCACAAAAGCAGCAGACACGTGAAAGACGCTGGTCTCCCCGTCGCCAGGGAGACACACCACAAGCTTAGGGAGAGGCCATGGGGAGATTCATGAAGGTTTTCCCCATTTCCGTGGGGGTCTGTCTTCACGCTCCTGGTGGTGTCCTTTGAAGCACAAGGATCTTTCATTTTGGTGAAGTCCGGTGTGTCTTTTTTTTTTTCTGTTGTCACATGTACTTTTGATATCACTTCTGACAAATCTTCGTCTAACCCGCAGCCATGCAGACTGATGCCTGTGTTTTGTTCCTAGAGTGTTACGGTTCTCAGGTCTGACGTCTGGGCCTCCGATCCATTCTGAGAACTTTCCGCACACGTGTGAGGTCGGGGTCCAGCCTCACCCCCCCTTCAAGCTTCAAGGAAGCTTGAAGAGCTTCCTCCTAGTGGGGAGACACGGGCACTGCTCTAGCTTAGAGATTTCAGTGCAGTTGTGGGGGCGGGTGGGAGGGCAGGGGCAGGGAAGAGAGAAGAAAGCCTCCTGAACAGGAGGGCAGGTCAGGAAGGGGAGCCCGCCCAGGAGCAGGCAGCAGCCGCGAGAGTGTGCTGTTGAGAAGCACGCAGGCTGGCGACAGGCAGGAGGGAGGGCACTTGTGTCTGGTAGAAAGGGGCACCGGGTGGCAGAGGGGGCTGGCTGCATACCGGAACGTTTAAATTTGCAGTTTTTGTGCATACGTTGATTTAACAATTAAAACTCTTAAAAAGGCAGTAATAGGGAGTTATCTTGGGGGGCGGGCTGTGCCACTCAGCTTGTTAGATCCTAGTTCCCCAACCAGGGATTGAACTCGTGCCCCCAAGCAAAGAAAGCGCTGAGTGATAACGACTGGACCTCCAGGGAACCCCGAAGGGAGGCCTGGACGAGGAGAGCACTGCGCGGAGGAGGGGACCAGGCCTGTCGGACGGCAGTCTGCCCTGAGGGTACACGCACTGAAGCGGGAGGGTGGCACCGGTGAGAAAGACCAGCAGAACAGTCTGAAGCCCAGGTGCTCGGGAGGAGTGACACGCGATAAAGGCGGTCTTTTAAATCTGTGGCAAAAGACGTTCATTAAGGGTGCTGAAGTAAGCGGACAGCATTCAGGGAAAATGTGAAGTTGGGTCCACACTTCACGCCCACTTTGAACCAGGAGGATCAGATACTTGAATGAAACAAAATCTTCCAAATACTGGGAGGAAAAGCATAGCTAACACATTGATGTGAAGAGCCAACTCATTAGAAAAGACCCTGATGCTGGGAAAGATTGAGGGCAAGAGAAAGGGACGACAGAGGATGAGATGGTTGGATGGCATCACCGACTTGACGGACATGAGTTTGAGCAAGCTCCAGGAGTTGGTGATGGACAGGGAGGCCTGGCGTGCTGCGATTCATGGGGTCGCAAAGAGTCGGACACGACTGAGCAACTGAACAACAGCAATGCATGTTGGAAGGGAGTGGAGGGGACACAGGAAGGGGGCCCATGCGGGACTCAGGGCGTGTCGAGCCGGGAGCTTTCTGTCTTAGAAATCCTATTTATAATCTCAACACTGGTACTATCTCTTTTAGCTTTCGGGGTATATTTTAGGAGTAATACCTTGGGTGAAGAAGCATTTATCTCAAGTTCCTAGTAGCCACAGAGATTAAAAAAGTTTGTATTAAAATATGCAGAAGTGTATTTCCTTCAGACTCGGAAGCTGGGATCATGCGCATTTAAGTTTCTGAGAGCTGGTGGACAAACTGCCGTCTCTGTGATCAGGGAGCCTGGCAGGAGTGTCTCCACGGACACTGACCCCTGCCTCTCTCTTGCAGGTCTACCACACTTTGTTCTGGCCTCTCGAGTGGACAGTGGCCCGCAGAGACAACAACACTTGTTACGCGAAGATAATCTGCAATAAACTGGACAACGTAGGTCATGTGGTTGGAAGCGGGCATGCTTTGATTTTAAAAGGTCACTTTTAGTCTTGTATCTGGGTTTTTATAGTCCCCTTAAAGATAGCTCTCGGGGCCAGGCAGAAATCCTTCAGACTGCTGCCCAGGCGCTGTGTTGGTGGGGGTGGACACATGCCTGCCTTTCTCCACTGACTGGCCGTGTGGAGCGTCAGGCTGTGCCACGATCTGGGCCGTCAGCGACACAGCGTAGGTGCGTCCGGCTGCATCTGGAGACACAGGCATATGCCTTGAAGACATTGTGGGTTGGCTCCAGATCTGGCGATAAATCGAACATCCCGGTCGTGCGAGCCTCGCAATTGTTTGGCCTCCCTGTGCGTGTGAGGTCACGTTTACACCAGACGATAGCCCATCAGTGCGCAGACACATTCTGTCTAAAAAAATCAACGCACAACCTTAACTTAAAAATACTTGGTGCTTAAACATTCTAACCATGAGCTGCGCCCTCAGCAGATTGCAAGCCTCTTGCTGGTAGAGGGTCTGGCCTCAGTGCCGGGGCTGCTGACTGACCAGGGTGGAGGTGGCTGAAGGCTGGGGTGTCTGCAGCCGTTTCTCACAACAGGATGACCACGACGCTGGCCGCTCGGGACCTGAGTGGTTTCCCTGGAGCAGGCAGCGCTGTCTGAGGGTGTTTCACCCACAGCGGCAGTGCCTTCGGAGGCGTGTCCGTCCTCCCAGACCTGCCACTCCTTTACCCGCCAAACGGGAGGTGTGTCCCGAGTCCTGGTTGCCGTCGCGGCTGTGGTCACGGCCTCATGCAGGAGTCACTCCAACTCAGGACCGCCGTCTGCGCTTGTCTGTGGGAGCAGCCCCTCCTGTGTCTGGTTCCTCTCCAGACGGCGGCAGCTCGGCCACGTCTTCAGGACCCACTTCTGACCCCAGTTCTCCTGCTGCTTCCACCACGTCCCCCTCCTTCCTCCAGGAGGTCTTGGGCCCCTCGCTGTCATCCACGGGGGCTAGAGTCAGTTTCTTCCAGACACCCCTTAGGTTTCTGTTCTGACCTCGTCCCATGAACTGCGATGTTCTTACACCATCTGGGACGGGACTCCTCTCCAGAAGGCCTTCAGTCCACTCTGCCCAGATCCGCCAGAGGACTCTATCTGTGGCAGCTACAGCCTAGCAGAATGGATTTGTCCAACAATAAGGCTTGGAAGTCAAGATTGCTTCTTGACTGCTGGACAGCAGATGGCTGTTGTGTTAGCTGCTATGAAAGCAGCACCCCTCACATGGCACGACTCCATCAGCGCTCCAGGGTGGTCAGGGGCATGTCAACTGGAAAGGGCATTCCTATTTGGAAAGGAACCTTTCCTTCTGAGCAGTCGGTCTCAACAGTAGACTTAAAATAGTCTCTAAACCACGTTGTAAGCAGATGTCATCCAGGCTTTGTCGCAGACAAAGCAGTCAATTCAGCACAATTCTTAAGGCCCTGGGGCTTGGGGAATGGTAGGTCCGTGCTGGGTTCTGCTGGGTCAGTGCCCAGCATGGGAGCAGCTGCCCTCTGAGGCTGTGAGGCCAGGCTCTGGCCCTCTCTCACTGTGAAAGGACTGCGTGCGTGCCAAGTCGCTCGGTCTTGTCCGACTCCTTGTGGCCCCATAGCCTGCAGCCGGCCAGGTTCCTCTGTCCGAGGCGCTCTCCAGGCAGCGGTCCTGGAGGGGTTGCCATGCCCTCCTCCAGGGGCTCTTCCCCACCCAGGGGTGGAGCCCAGGTCTCTCCTGCCTCCTGCACTGGCTGGCGGGCTCTTCACCACTAGCGCCACCTGGGAAGCCCATGAACGCCCTAGATGCCGCTTTCCATCCACGTTGAAAACCACTGAGTGTCGGAGCTTCTGGGTAGGTTAGGTCTCCTGGGTAAGGGGCTGCAGCCTCTGCGTCGGTGCCTGCTGCTGCCCCGGCCCCGCGGTGCTGTCCCTGTGAGCCCGCTCCGCCAGTTCCCACCGCCCTGCAGCGTCCTCCCCACTCTGTGCCTTCAGAGAACCAGAGGGGATTATGGCCTTTCTCTGGACGAGGCTTTGATCAAGGGGACGTGGAGGCTGGTTCGGTCTTCTGCCCAAACACCAGAGCCGTCTCACCCATGGCCGCAGGCAGGCTGCTTCTCTCCCTCCACTCCTGCACTCACTGGAGCAGCACTGCCTGTTTCCTTGGAGCGCTGTCCCTCCGCGTTCACAGCCTGGCTGACTGTCCGGCTCAGGAGGCCCAGCTCTCAGGCTGTCCTGGCTCCCCATTTCCAGCTTCTGATGTCAAGGAGAGGCATGCGACTCTTCCTTCCATTTGAACGTTCAGAGGCCATTGATGGGAAATTACTGGCCTAATTTCAGTGTGTTCCTGTCCCAAGGAAGAGGGAGGCCAAGGAGGCGCAGACGGGCTGGGGGCTGGAGCCCGTCAGTGGTGCCCTGGGCGAAGGTCCCGGACCTGGTTCGCGATACCCAGAACAATTAGGGGAGCAGCATCGCAATCCCTGATCACGGGTACAGTAATCAGGAGGACGTTTGAAACAGTGTGAGAGTTAGCAGAGGGTGGCACAGAAGCACCAAGTGAGCGATCGCTGTTGGGAGGACGGTGCCAGGAGACGTGCAGGACACGGGGCGACACAGACCCTCAGTCTGCAAGGAACATGCGGTGTGCGACAGCGTGGTCTGCCTGTAGACAGCCCACGGCATGGGCAATTCGGAGATGCCTCCGTGCAGTGAAAGCCTGGTTAGAATTGCTCACATTCTAACGGAGGGGCTCACAGCGGCAGGTGGCAGGGGCCCCCGTGGAGCACGAGGGAAGCCTGAGAGCCACTCGGCCCTCCGTGGGGACAGCAGGGCCCCTGGCGGCCGGTGAAGAGTGTGCGAGGCTGTGTCAGGGCGGGGCGCCTCCCTCCTCAGAGTCTGAGGTTCTTTCTGGGGAGGTCGGATGAGAAGTGGCCGATGATGTGACCTCATGCACCCCTCCGAGGGTCCCTCCGTGGGGCCCGGAGGCTCGGGGCATCGCCCACGGCTCCCAGGGAGTGCCGGTCACTGTGGGGGCCAGGAGCGTGGGGGCACAGGCCTTCCCCTGGTGTTCTGTGACCCTGAAGCTCTAGATGAGGGAGAGAGGAGAGCTGTGGAAGGGGGAGGCCTGAGTGCTGGAGACCTGGGGTGCTCGGGGTGAATAGACTTCCCCCGGTGTGTGTGCGGAGGCGCCAGGGGAGAGGGCCCCCGCTGCTTGGCGTCTGTGCCCCAGGCCGGGAGCGGGGCCCTGCTAGGAGGGCACACACCCAGTGTGGCCATTGGCCCGACGCGTCGGGTTGTCATTCAGTGTGTTCTCGGGGTAACTGGAATCGTCCACCACGCTGGGAACCCCTCCGGGCAGCAGGCGCATCCTCGCCCTGGGGGATCAGGGCTCACGGTACCTCGGGGCGTGCGCCCAGGGCTCTCCCCACAGAGTCTCAAGGCTCCTGGCGGTGCTCTGGGCTCAGGGCCGCGTTAGAGGTGCTTTTCTGTGGGAGACACTGTAAGTTTCAACCGTGAACTTTGGATGATGGGGCTCCTAGTCAGGGCGTTAACCTACTGGCTTCCTTTCGGAAGGATCGGGTGATAGGATTTCACGTTCTCGGACCGAACGCCGGGGAGATCACCCAGGGGTTTGCCGCCGCCATGAAGTGCGGGCTCACAAAGCAGCTGCTGGATGACACCATCGGGATCCACCCCACGTGCGGAGAGGTGCGCCCCCCGGGGCTCTGGGGATGGGAGGGGCCGCTGTCCCTCAGCTGCGTGCTCTCGAGGGTGACAGCGTCGCGTTTTCTAAAGCTGGCATCCCACAGCTGCGTGGGAACCGCTGTCTTTCCTCCCGGGCAGGTGTTCACCACCTTGGAGATCACCAAGGCCTCGGGACTGGACGTCATGCAGAAGGGCTGCTGAGGCTAGGCGCTGCTGCCCCGTCCTGTCTGCCCCGCGTGGGCTCCGGAAGCCCGCGTGCTGCCAGGGGACGGAGGTGGGATGGCGCAGGGGCCCGCCACCCGGCTGGGCTGACGGGAGGGCAGACTGGCTGCCTCCTTGACGTCTTCGCTCAGAGCCGCCAGGTGAGCCAAGACCGACCTCTGCCCGCCAGCCCCTCCACGAGGCCTTTCACGCCTGACTCATCCAGGTCAGCGCTCCTGCTTGCTGCGGTTTGACCCCCTCCCTGTTGCTTCCACGGAAACAGTCTCTGTTATGAAACTAACTCAAGTGGGCGTGTTCAGCGTGTTGATCTTCAGAATAATATTAAAACGTTCTCAGTACTGTGTTATGAGAAATCTAATTTAAAGCTGTTCAAAAAGGTTCTGTTCCCAGTCTGTTTACTCACGGCCTGGTTCAGCAAATGACCAGGTGCTGTCAGGGGCTTCCCTTGGGGTGTGCACACCTGTCGGCATCTAGAAGGGTTGGAGGCGGGCAGCCTTCCCCGGGGAGGAGCCTGTTTCCTCCCGAGCAGACCTCCCAGCCCCAAGTCCAGGGTTCAGATGGTGGTACAGTCCCAGGCTGCCTGCCACCCACTGGCCCACTGGTCCTGTGGTCAGAACTTCTTTGTAAAAGAAACTTTAGGCCAGTAAGCAGGTCGGGGTCACCATCTGTGGACGGGGTGTTTGCTGCCCTCCCTGGAGGCGGCAGAGGGGGCTGCAGAGGGGCTGGGCATCCGTCTTACCGGTCTCGGGTCCAGTTACTGAGGACGCCCGAGCAGGCGGGGCGGGAGTGGTCGCCGGGGAGGCAGCACGGCGACCACAGGGGACGCTGTCAGTTCCTGCATGTGGGCAGTCGAGCAGGGGGTGACGCAGGTGGGTGTTCGCTCCTCCTCCTGGAGCACTTTTCATAACGGCTGTTTTAGCATCTTGGCCGGTAATGCTGCTGCCTGTGTTGTCTCAGCATTGGCGTCTAGTCACCATCTCTTCTCCTGCAAGTAGATTTCCTCCTAGGATTACACACTGTAACCAGCTGAAATTTGTGTCTGGAATGCAAGGACGGTTCAACCTGCAGAATCCAATCAGTGTAGTACACCTCATCAACAGAATGAAGGAAGAATCAGATGATAATATCAGTTGATGCTGAAAGAGCATTTGACTAATTCAACCCACTGTCCTGATTAAAAAGTGCCCAACGAACTCGGAATAGAAGAAAACTACCTCTGTGTAACAAAAGCCATATATGAAAACCCCACAGTGATCACCTAACAAGACAAGGCTGTCCCCTTTTGCCACCTCAGTTCACCAGCGTCCTTATTCAAAGTTCTATGCAGAGCAAGTAGGCAAGAAAACAAAGTGTAATCATCTCCACTCACAGATGATGGGGTTGTAGATGTAGAGAATACTGAAGATGGCTCACTCACAGACACAGAAGCTGTCGGACCAGGCGGACAAGCTCAGCAGGTCTCAGGGTGCAAAACCAACACCAGGAAGTCCGGTGGGATTCTGCACACCAACTGTGACCCGTCTTGAAGTGAGGAAAACGATTCCACGTACAATGGCCCCGAGAAGAAGACAACTCATGGGAGCTGAATTAACCAAGGAGATGGGATGGTCGCACAGTGAAACTGCAAACTGCTGAGGGAAAGAAAACGAGTGAGCGGAAAGACAGCCTGCGTCTGTGGATCAGGGACTTCACACCGTTGAAATGTCAGCTGTGCCTGAAGCAGGCTGCACAGCCAGGTTCTGTCAGAAACCCCGCAGTGACTGTTGAAGAAACGAAGAACCCACCCTGAAATTCCCGTGGAACCTGAAGGGGATTCTGCACATTCAGAAGCACCCTGAAAAAGCACAGAGTTAGAGATCACACGCTTCCTGTTTCAAGGTTCACTGCAGATCCTCAGCTGTGAGAACAGCCTGGTCCCGGCACAGAGCGGGGCATGCAGAGAACAGGGAAGTCAGGTCAGGGGGTGGCGGAAACAGCGCTAAGGCCCTTTCATAGGAAAGGGTCCTCTTTCTCCCCCTGGAGCTGGGAAACCACACCAAAGCGTAAGTCAGACCTCTGCTAACATCATATACAAACATCAGCCGAAAGTGGGTCCCAGACCTAAACATAAAAGCAAAAGCCACAGAACTTAGCAGAAAACCCAGGGCAAATGCTTCAGGATGCTGGATTTGGCGGTGACTCTCGTATGTGACAAAAGGTGTGGGAAACAAGGGGAAATGGACAGACTGGCCCTCAGGGCGTTTAAAGCCTTGTGTGGTTAGGGTGCCAGGGCACTGAGTACAGAGTAGGGACAAACCCCAGAAGAGAGGAGGGGTTGCAGGCCACATACCTGGTGATACTCCAGAATGTAATGTCTGGAGTATATTGAGAAACTTCCAAAACCCAGTAACATAGAAGCAAACCCCCCAGGTTGAAAACCGGCAAAGGACTTTAGCAGACATTTATCCACAGAAGACACACAAAAGGCCGGTACGTCCCCAGAAGACAAGAGGGCAAAGCTCCGTGAGCTACACCCCACAGCCATCAGGGCTGCTGTTCAGTTGCTAAGTCTGACTCTTTGTGACCCCGTGGACTGCAGTACGCCAGGCTTCCCTGTCCTTCACTGTCTCCCAAAGTTTCCTCACATTCGTGACCATCGAGTTGGTGATGCCATCCAACCATCTCATCCTCTGTCGTCCCCTTCTCCTCCCACCTTTAATCTTTCCCAGCATCAGGGTCTTTTCCGGTGAGTCCGCCCTTCACATCAGGTGGCCAAAGTATTGGAGCTTCAGCTTCAGCATCAGTTGTTCCAATGAATATTAGGGGTTTATTTCCTTTTAGGACTGACTGGTTTGGCACTGAACTATACACTTTAAAATGGTCAAGATGGTTTCTTTTTTGTGTATTTTATCACAATTTAAACTACATTTAATTGTGTGTCAGTTATGCCTTAATAAAGTTGATCTAAAGAAACAAACCAACAGCTTTTTTAAAAAAAAGCCCAAGACCAGATGGTGTAATTCTGTGAAACATCAAAGAAGTATTAACAGCAATTCCTCTCAAAATCTTCCAAAAAGCTGAAGAAGAGAGACCACTTCCTAAGTCATTCCGTGCATCACTATCACCAGCTACCAAAGCCAGATGGAGACGCAACAAGCAAACCCCAGGCCAGTGCCCAGTGATTGCAGGCACAAAGGCCCTCGACAAGACAGGGGTACCCATCCAGATCCAGCAAATCTCCAAAGGGTTACATGCCAAGTGAGCTTTATTCCAGGGTGCGAGGGTGTTTCACAATAAGGAACTCAACCGATGCAACACCACATTCATAGCATGATGGGTGGAAGCTATGTGACCATCTTGGTTGGTACAGAAAAAGCATCTGGCAAAATCCAACACGATAAGCCCCAGGTGAAAAACCCACAGGTCACACCGTCCTCAGTATCGAGAGAGGCACTCGCTGTGCCCTCACTGTCCGTGGGCCTGTCTGGTCGTGGGCGTTTTAGAATACGTGTTCAGTCGGTTGTGAGCCGTCAGCATCTCCTAACCTGAGGCCGAGGCCCTCTGGCCCTCTGCCGTGCACACTCTGCTTACTGTTGATGTCCCAGCGACGCCCGCACCCCCGTCGAAGGCCGGGCGCCACGCACCTGGACCTCAGACCCAGATGTTTTCCTGCCCAAGTTGGGGCGGGGGTCCCGCAGAAGGGCAGAGAGGCTGACCGAGACTGGACTCGTGGTCTCCCTGCAGGGCCGCGTCCTGTCCCCGTGGTGGCCTGCGGGCCCCTCTGGCCTCGGTGTGCGCAGCGTATGACTTTCGCTGGAACGCCCTTGGACCTGCCCCTTCCCTGCTGTCCACCCCGTTATCCACCGCCTCCCTCCAGGGACCACGTCTCTCCTGGAGTGAGCTCTGCCGGCTGCCTGGTGCACTCGGGGCTCCCGCCCGCATGCCTCCTTCTCCGCACAGACGCCAGGTATTTCCAAGCATACCTTGTCACTGCTGTCCTCACTGACCACCCAGAGCAGCCTGCGGATCCCCCAGCCCACCCTGGCCTCGCCTGGCCTGCGCTCTCACCGGCAGAGCCTCCTCTCAGCACTGGTATTAGACCATCAGGCTGCAGCGGAGGCAATGGGGCAGAAGAAACCAGGATCGTGGAGCCCCACCTGCCCACAGGTCTGCCGTCGCCTGGGCCGGAGCCCCGAGCCCCTGGGCACTGTGGCCTCACTAGTGTGATGGGCCCCTGGGAGTCCCTCCCGCGCCGGCCACGGGGTGCACATGTGGCTCTCCAGGAGGGTCGTGAGCGCTGGCCCCCGGCAGGGTGAGGGGACTCACCCAGTGTCCCTCACAGCCGTGACCCTGGGACAACCTCAGGGGACTCGTCCCCTGGCAGGCGGCCCTCAGCCCTCCCTGGTGGATGCTCTCCTGCCCGTGCTCCTCAGGACAGGATGGGCCCAGCCAGCTGGGACCTCCGGCGCGGGCCTCCTGGGGGCTCCTGGGGTTCTACTGTCTGCAGGCCTCCTTCCCCGTCTTGCTCACTCTGCCCCTTGGTTCACTTCCATCTTTGGGGAAAACGGGCTTGGCCCTGCACGTACCTCTGGACCCCATCAGGCTGCTGCCCCCAGCCCACCGCTGAGGGGGCTGACTCTTCACTGCTGACCCAGTGATGGGATGCCCCCCAGCCCCACCTAGAGGGGCTGCCCCTGCCTCAGGGCAGGGACTGCTGAGGGGGCAGGGCAGGGTGTCCCCACCTCAGGGCAGCGATGGCTGAGGGGTGGGAAGACAGGTCCCCACCTCAGGGCAGGGACAGCTGAGGGGAGGGGGTTCCCCACCTCAGGGCTGGGAAGACGGGTACCCATGGGGCTCCCCTTGGGCCTCGTCCTGCACCTTGCCACCAGCAAGCCCCTGGACCGGAGCCCCACGTCAGGGCTGCTCCCGAGACCCTCTGGGTCAAGGCCAAGGCCAAGGCCATGAGGGTGGAGGCAGGCCCTGCCGTCTATCCCATCTGCTCCCCTCCCGCCCCCAGTCCTCGCGCTGAGCTGGGGTCCAAGCCTGGTATGCTCCCTGCTGCTCGTCCCTCAGCAGCCCAGTCAATTCCCAGCCTGGTGGGGTCTCCATGGGGCAGCAGACCCTGGAGCTGCACCCTAATGCCCGCCCTCCCCTAGGTCACCTCAGCCTGGCCCCTCCTGGGCTGCAGCCAGGGCTCAGGTCAAGGTCAACCAGAGAAGGAACTTTTCTTTTCTGTTTGTCTGTCTGCATCACTTGGCACCTGGCCACTTAGCTCCCAGCCAGGGACGGACTCTGTGTCCCCTGCGCTGGGAGAGTGGGGCCTCAACCCTGGACCACCAGGGAAGTCCTGAAGAAGGAGCTTTTTTCCCACCCAGGTGAGTTATTCATGGCTTCCAGGCCTTGTGTGTGCTCTGCTCCCACGCGTGTGGCTGTGGGTGCTCCCGTTCAGGGTCCTTGGAGCCGGGGTGCCCCAGCACGGCCCCACGCAGCCACTCCCACGGCCCCTCCCCAGCCAGGAGGGCCTCAGGCCGGGTGCTGGGCCCTGGGGCTCAGGGGCCACAGAGTCACCGATTGTGACCTCGGGGGCTCTGGTGCTGGGTGAGGCTGTGGGCCTTGCCCACATGTCCTGGGCTCAGAGCCTGGTGGTGCATGGCAGCCAGGACCATGAACAGTGTTCACCTCCCCCAGGTTCATCACACAGGGCGGCCAGTGAGTACCTGGGGGTCTGCTCGCCCACCACTTTCTGGCTACAGGGGGGCCGGCCCTCACATCGGCGTCCTCCCGGGTCAGGTCACTGCTGGGCGCTTTGACCCACACCCGACAGCATCTCCACTGGGATGGGGGTGGCAGCCTGGACCCACAGGGGCTCCCCGCAGTACGCGAGCCCAGGCCCGTGACCAAGAGGGTCCGCAGGCAACCCAGGGCAGAGTGTGGGAGCCCCTCCCCGCCTCCTCCAGGCCCCGGGTTCCTGCAGTAGGGCCGTGATTGGTCACTGCTGGGTGGCCCTCTGTCGCCCAGCTGCTCCAGGACTGTGGGAGCCATGTGGCCTGGACGCCACCTCGTCCCCCATGTGCTGCAGGGCGGGGAGCAGAGCTGCAGGCAGGGCAGTTCCCCTCAGAGCCTCGGTCCCCTCACCTGAAGAGGGCGGAGGTGGCCTGTCTGCCGTCAGGTGGCGAACAGTAAGCCAGGGCCTGCACGCAGCAGCACAGACACCCCACGGGCCCACCCCGTCCTGGACCCCTCGCCCTGCTCCCCGCATCCCGGCCTGGCTCCCAGGGGAGGGGCTGAAGGCCTTACCCGCTCCACAGGGCCCTGGACGAGTCCCCGCTGCCCTTGTACCAGCCCGGGTCCCTCGCCCGAGGCCTGCCCTGGTGTAGAGGGCTGCCCTGTCCCCAGGGGACCAAGGCTCCTGGGGACCCAGCCCCTGCCCGAGAAAGAAGCCCTTGTTTATCCGAGGCCTCTCCGGATTTCAAGAGATGTGACAGCAAATTGTGGCCACAGGAACACAGCTGCTGTGACTCAGACCCAGAGAAGCAGGGGGCAGCACCCCACTGAGGGGTGGGCGGGCGGTGGTGCAGGCCAGAGGGCCCCCGGGGGCTGTGGGCCGTGTGTGTGCGCGCGTGTGTGGTCAGACCCGGTGCTGGGCGCCTGCGAGGCTTTGCGCTCGGGGTCTGTGGCTCAGTGGCTTCCACGGCGGGGGTGGGGGTGACGGGCCCCCACTGCTGCGAGACACTGTGTTTGGGAGCTGCTCCCTCGGCCCCGCGGGGCTGGGGATGAAGAGGTGGGACAGACCGACCCCAGGGGCGGTGCGGTGGGGGCAGGCCTCACAGCCGTCTGGCCGTCCATCCGAGTCTCCAGTGGGGGCTGCTCCAAGGATGCCAGCTCCCGGGGAACCTGTTGCCTGGTGCGGTCGGTCCCACTGGTGTCTGCATGGACCCCGCCTGGAGCCAGGGACCCCCACGCCAGGAGCGAGCTGGCAGGTGCCTGGCTTCAGCCCGCGAAGGTCATGTGGAGAGTGACGTGGCCACCTGAGCGCAGCCACTGGGGCGAGGGGCTCACGACCCACCGCGATTAAGCCTTAAGCCTTGTCCTGCTGGCCCCAACTTGGATCGTCCTTACTCTTGTCTTATCCTTTGAAAGAGAACTACTCATGACTGTGGGGCAGGGAAAATGGCCGAGCCACTCGAAAGCTGTGGGGCAGATCTTTTAAAACTAAAACAACAGGCTTCCGTCAGCCTGGCCACCGCCTCTCAGCGCATGCAACAGAGAAACAGGGATGCATCTTTGTACAGAAGCCTGGGCGTGAACATCCACGGCAGCTTTATTCATAGTGACCCAGCCTGGGGGCTCCCGGGGCCCAGGGGGAGACGGTCAGTCCAGCCCAGCCCCGGGCAGGAGCCCCTGCAGACCCAGCCCGGAGATGGCACGGGGCAGCCCGTCTCCTGAGGTTGCCAGCCGTGCCTCTCTGCCTGTGCAACCCTGTGCGACCGTGCCTCCGCACGGCCCAGAGACCCCAGGTGGCCCTGGCCGGGCCGCAGTGGGGGTGGGTGCTGCTGTGGGGCGGGAGCACCTGGGACCTGCAAGGCCAGTCAGCCGAGGGCCCCTTTGACTGTGGGGGCGACTCAGAGCCACACTTGGTGTAGAGCTTTACACACACGTGGACACACACACACACACGGATTGTGGGGGCGACTCAGAGCGGCGCTGGGTGTAGAGCTTTACACACACATGTGGACACACACACGTACACGCAGATTGTGGGGGCAACGCACAGCTCTGAATGGTGCAGAGCTGCATGCGTGCACACACGTGTATACACACGTGTATGCATACACATATACACTGACACACCAGAGCAGGCCTTGTGGAGCAGCGTGCTGAGGCAGCATGCTGAGCACTGAGGGGCTCACAGCCCCGTCTCCGTGCGCTGCCGGGCAAGCCTTGCCATTGAGTCCTGGCTGGCTCCTCCGGCCTCTCTTCCAGCTCTGGCTGAAGGGCACACCCCAGCGTAGCCCCCTTCTGTGATGGATCCGAAGGCCCCCAAGAAGTCCCACCAGGGAAAGAAGAGTAAGGCCAGGATGCAGGAGAAGTTTGCCAGAAAGTTTCCATACAGGTACCAGACCCCGAGCCCAAGCTGAGCGGTCCCCCTTTCTGCAGGCCCCCACCCCAGGAGCACCCTCCAGGAAACACGGCAGAAGTGGGTGGGGGTCTCTGTCCACAGGGGACCCTGAGCAGCTCCGTGCTCCCTGACGGCAGGCTCCACACCACCCCTTCCCCTCTGAGCTGTAGGGCCCAGGACTCCTGGGTCGCCCAGAGCCTCAGCTGGCTGCTTCCTGTTCAGCACACCTGCTCCAGCAGGGGGTGTGATGGGGTCCAGGGGTGGGGGGTGGGGCAGGAGTCCACAGAGCCCCGGGCACCAAGGAGCCAGCAGAGACCTCAGGCTGGGCAGCGTGGGGCCTCCACAGGGCGGCCTGTTTCTGTGCTGAGGGACCTGGGAGGGAGAGGGAGAGGGTCAGGGTGGGCTGAGGGCGGCCCCGAGCCCAGCCTTGGGGGCCATGGCCTCCTCACGGCTGCCTGAGGCAGGGGCTCCTGCCCTCAGCTCACAGCCCCGGTCTGTCACACACGTGGCCGCATGGCCCTTAGTGAAGCACGAGGGGGCTTGCTCCTGGGCACTGGGGGCGGGAGGGTGGCCCACAGGGCTGCAAGTCAGCCGCCCGCCCAGATCTCAGCTCTGCTGCTTCCGGGCTGTGTGACCTCAAGGCAAGTCACTTGGCCTCTCTGCGCCTCAGTCTGCCCATCTGTAAAGTGTCCCAGCAACACCTGCCTCCCAGCACAGTTCTTGAGTGTCGAGAGCCCCTTCGTCCAGCTGGGCCAGAGCACCCAAGGCCGCCAACCGCCTGCAGGTTCTCCTGGCTGACAGAGACCAGCTCGGAGCCCCTGCAGCCCTGGGAGCTCACGAAGATGAGCAGCTTGCTGCGGGAGCAGCTGCCCCTGCAGAAGACGCTGGTGCCCACGAGGTCCATCCCCGTGCGAGGGTGAGTCTCAGCCCCAGGGCCACCGCGCTGCCCGGAGACCAGGCTACCCGGCCCCCACCCCGGTCCCCACGCAGACACAGCACGTCCGGGCCAAGGACATCGAACCCCAGGGAGAAACACACTCACTCCCACACACCCTGCACACACAACGACACACCCGGTGCCCACACACAAACGCAGACGCAGACACTCTCCCTGACCCAGAGTGTCACTGTGTGGTTAGACAGGAAGGGCCCCGGGAGCTGCCCACCACCCACACCGACGGGGCCTCCGGGCCGAGGCTGTGTCTTCTCCACTGTGCTCCCAGGCCTCTAAACCTCTGCTCCTCTGGGCTGACAGGCTGGGCCGTAGCTTCTCCCATGGAAGGGTCTGTCGTGTGGGTCCTCTGAGAGCCTTCAGGCCATGTGGCCAGGTCCTTGTATCCTGGGCAGGGAGTGGGGGCTGAGGCCTGCCCCCAGGACCGCCGTGCCTCGCACCCTGAGCCCTGACAGTGGGCAGATCACTCTGGTGCTAAAGGCTGAGTTTATCTGAGGATAACGGAGCCCCTGAGACTGGGGAGCTGGAGGGGGAGGGTGGTCTCGCGGGGAGGTGGGCACCATGTTGGCGGTACCTGCTGTGGCTTGCCCCCAGGCTGGCAGGCCTGTGTCTGTGCAGGGCAGAGGACAGGAGGTGTCCGCTGCTGGATGTCTGGGCAGGAGGTGGACGGGGGAGGATGTGTCCCGGGAGCAGAGCCAAGGCTGCGGTCCCAGCCGGCTCCCCAGGGTCAGCGTGGGGCTCTGTGTGGCTTCTCCAGGCTGGGGGCCCCGGATTTCCCGCCTCCATCCTGCCTCCAGCCACCGCCGTTGCCACCAAGCAACCTCTGGGAGCTGGCGCTGCTGACCCACCGCTTCCCCAGGGCCACAGCCCCCCAACCCGGCCCCCAGAGCCCCGCTCTGCACCGCCTGTCTCTGGGCCACTCGGCCCCCAGGCGCCCGGGACAGTGGCCACCGGGAGCCTCCTCTGGGCTGAGGTGACCTGTGGGGAGGCAAGGCGCCCGGGAGGGGTCGCCCGCGAGGACACGCTGCAGGTTCACAGCCCCTGGACGGTCGTCTCCATGCCGGTCCCACGTTCTCATCCATAAAGCACAGCGATGGGCAGCCCTGCAGTGTGAGTGTCATTTCCTCGCATTCACCCCCAAAAACGTTCAGGCATCTGAGATACCTGGGTGACGATACTCTGGAATGGTGCTTCAGGGGAGAGCTCGTGAAGGGAACCCGCCTACGTATTGTTAGCAGGTGCCTGAAGTCCTGCCACGGTGCACCCTGGAGAAGGAGCAGGAAGAGGCAGTCTCTCCGCCCCGATCGGGACGTCCAGGAAGGGTGCCCAGGCGGTTACTAAAGCACATCAGAGTCTAAACTGCGGGTGCCACGTGTGTGTATTAGGCAGTGACGTGTGTGTGCGTGTACACGCAGGGGTGCGCCGTGTGCTGCACAAGTACACGCCTGTCACAAGCTGGGGAGAGAAGCATGCACACACCAGAGCGGCGGCCGCCCCAGGCACAGGGCTTGGCTCAGCTGGTGTGGCTTTAGCGCTTGGCCCAGGCAAAGGGAAAGGATAGGTTTTCCCCAAGTATCACTGCCCTCCACCTTGAGCCTGAACGTGGCACCCCCCAGGGTGTCTGCGCTCCTACTCCCGGTCCCCACACAGCCTCTGACACCTGTGCCCTGCTGGGAAGGTGACCCAGGCTCAAGACCAGACCACCTCAGACCCCAGAACAAACGGCAAAAGGAGACACAAACCCGTTTTTCACAAAGTAACAAACGCATTTATTTCAAATACATGAGCTCGGGGCTCACCACGGTCCTGCCTAGTCTGCTCCTATATTGCCTAAGGGCTCTGTAGGCGGTGGACCACCGAGCATCCGGCTGAAATGAGGCCAAGAAGGGGCCAGAATAGGGCGCCCCTGGGGCTCACCGGGTGGCGGGGTCCTCAGGGCGCCCAGGCGGCAGGTCACTGCCCGCTGAGGCAGAGACAAGGCCGGCCCGGCCCAGGGTCTGGTGGGGGGAGCTTCTCTCCTTGGCCGGGGCGCAGTGACCAGGGCAGGTGAGGTGAGGAGGCCCCCTGGGTTGGGGGCCAGTGCAGAGCCAGCATTCTAACCTTGCGCCACGGGTAGGTTCAGGACAGACGACAAAACACAGGCGCTGGCAGCCTGAAAGTCCGTTCCATCCTTTGGGGTCCCCGGGACGCACCTGCCGGCTGGGGCGCTTTAAGAGGCCGGCGTCAGGCACCCAGGGTCCAGCGCCAGGAGGCAAGGCGGGCTGCGCCAGGACGCGGTCCGGCCCGGAGGGCGAGCGCAGGGCCATCTCGGGGCGCGCCCCGGGCCGCGGGCTAGCGCAGCCGCAGGTAGGAGGGGACGGAGTAGTTGAAGAGCAGGAAGTCCATCTTGTAGAGGCCGAAGAGGCGCTGCTGGTAGAAGGGGCTGATGTCGCGGAAGAGGCGCTCGGCGCGGCCGCGCGCGGCGGCCCGGGCCCCTGGCGGCGGCTCCGGGAAGCGCAGGCCGGGCGCGCCCGCCAGGCCCAGCACGAAGGCCGCGTCCTCGGCCAGCGTCTCGAACTTGCCCACCACGTCGTAGCGCAGGCGGCACGGGTGGCAGAGCGCGTGGGCGCGCTCCCAGTGCTCGTTCAGGGGCCCGTCGCGGCGCGTGCGCGGGTCCAGCAGGTAGGCCAGGAACTCGGCGAAGCGCACGTCGTGGCCGCGGGCCAGCGCGTCGGGGCTCGCGCGCGGCCGCAGGCGCCGCACGATGTCCCTGCCGAAGCGGCGCTGGAAGGCGGCGCCCCACGGCCGCTGCAGCTTGTTGCGGTAGGCCGAGGCCAGGCGCTCGAAGGGCTCGCGCACGAAGAGGAAGGCCAGGTAGGCGCGCAGGCGCCGGTTGACCTCGGCCGGGCTGAAGTCGGCCAGCGAGGGCAGGCGGCCGGGCGCGTGCGCCGCGGGCGCGGGGATGGCGCGCGGGTCGGCGGGGCCGCGGCCGCTGAGCGCCAGCAGCACGCGCTTCCAGTTGGTGCAGGCCGCCTTGGGCACGTAGCAGTAGAGCAGGCCGCGCGCGTCGTCGACCAGCAGGTGCCGCAGGTCCTCGGGCCGCAGCAGGCGCTGCCGCCGGGTGTGGCGGCTGCAGGCGCTGCGCAGGAGGGCTCGCCGCTGCCGGTGCACCTCGGCCTGGGCGGAGAGCGGGCCCTGCGGGACGGGAGCGCAGAGGGCGGCGCGGGGTGAGCCCGCCCCTGCCCGCGGGGCGGGAGGCTGCGGCTGACGGGCAGGGCCCTCGCTGCCGCCCCCGGGGGGGTCTCCACCTGCCCCGGGCCCCTCCCGTCAGCACCACGAGGGCGGGGATCCAGGTGACCCTCTGCCCCTGGCGGAGCAGAGCCTGAGCCTGCCTGGAGCTCAGTAGAGCTGCAGGCACCTTCAGGGCCGGTGTGAGCTGGCCTGTGCGCTCAGTGGGCACACTCTGGGAACAGCGTGTAGCCCCCCAGGCTCGGGGCTGGAGGGGGGCACGCCTGGCGGTCTCCCTGTCCCGGCGGCACTGAGCCTGGGGCTTCCCTTTGTGTCCCTCCTGCTGTGGGTGGCATGCATCCCGCTGCTCGTTATGTCCCCCACGCGGAACGGTGCGGCACAGAGCCTGGCATAGTCCACAGCTGGAGGGCTGGGCGGGCAGATGGGCGGCTGGACGCCCCCAGGTCTCTCCGCCTGCCCCCAGCGTTTGCTCCCTGGCTAGAGCCCGAGGCGGCCACGGCCCCAGGGCAGCAGATCCACCTGCGGCTGGAGGCAGCAAGGGGCAGTGTGTGTGGGAGGGGGGGGTCCACCTACCTGGTCCAAGTTGTAGAGCGTCTGTAAGGGGCTCCTCCTCTTCCCGCCAAACCAGCTGGTGCTCACGGCGCTGCTCTCAAATCCTGGGGGCAAGGGAGAGGCGTTCACTGTGGCACAAGACAGCCTGGCCGCAGCCCTAAGGGCTTGGCCGACTCGCCTGGGCACACCACATCCACCCCGGGACTCGGTCCCCCCGCGTCCCGCCTGCCTCGGCGTCACTGACGAGGTCCCCGTCCACCAGGGCAGGGAGCTTGGTGTCGCTCGTGCCCGGTGTCCTGTCCTCCAGAGCTGCAGGGGCCGGGTGGGAGCAGACAAGGGGGAAATGGAAACCACCGCCCTCTGGGAAGGCCCTGACCACCCAGCCCACCCACCTCCACCAGCCTCCATCTCACACCCCACCTCTGCCAGCCACGTCCGTGCAGCCTGAGGGTGAGGGCCCAGTGGGGAGGCTGGGCCAGCCTCTGCTGCCGGCTCTCTGGTGGCAGCGCAGGTGACCAGGTCAGGTGGCTGCTGGGGACGCCCGCAGGGGCCTGTCCCTCTCCTGCTGGGGTTTGTCCCGCCTCCCAATACGTTCAGGTTTCACTGGCGGCGTCCAAGTGTAGGGACGCTCTCTGTCTCATTGCTACATTCCTCCGTCTTCCCCAAACCACCACAGTCTCGTATGATTATACTTACCAGTAAAATCTAATAAGTTTTAATGCCTTTAAAAATATCACCCAAATTGGCAAATTCTTGGTTAGACTGAGCAAGAAAAAAAGAATGAAGACCCAAATTACAAACAAATGGAAATGAAAGATGTGATGTTAGTACTGGACCTTATAGAAACAGGGCTTCCCCGGTGACTCAGATGGTAAAGCACCTACAATTGAGGAGATCCGGGGTTGATCGTTGGATTGGGAAGATCCCCTGGACAAGGAATGGCAACCCACTCCAGTATTCTTGCCTGGAGAATCCCATGGACAGAGGAGCTTGGAGGGTTATATCTATGGGCTCACAAAGAGTCAGACACGACTGAGTGACTAACAGTTTGACTTTCACAAAAATAATATAGCTAAGAACATTTTACATGACTGAGGTTTGCAAATTTAATTGTATTCAATGGCTGTCAAGAATATATTGAATTCATAAGAATATGGAATATTCACAAGAATATCTTTAATAACTCAGAATCATGTTAGAAAATAATAAATTCATAAGAGAAATGAAGTCTTTGATGACCCTTGGCTTTCAACAAAATGAGGAGTCTTAAAATGCTGCCAGGATTCAAGAGTTTTCCTTAAGACAAATCTTTGGCAAACAAGCAAACCTGAAGTTTGGTGAGCTGATAGACTGGCAAACTGACCACAAGCAGCGGTTCCCAAACTTGCACGTGCACGGGGCCTGCTGAGATGCTGGTGACCTGGCCCCCCGGCCAGAGGTTCTGGCCCCCTGGGTGGGGCTGGTGGTCTGCACGCTGACAGTCCAGGCGGCTGCCGGCCTGGGAGCCCCCGTGAGCACCGCGGAGCTGCAGTTCTGCCTGGTGGCCTTGGCTGAAGGAGCAAGTCAGCGGCAGGCAGACGGGCCTTGCCAGGCCTGCGGAGCCCTCCACGCTACTCCTCAGCAGCCCAAGGGCCCCTGCCCACGCCAGTGTCCCCAGAACAAGGGCCGGGCCCAGCTGTGACTGACGCTTTTGGAGAGGTGAGGCCCACAGGGCTGGCCTGTGTCTTTGGGGTCATCAGTGACCCCCAAGGCAAGCCGGCTGGCAGGGAGGCCCCAGGACCTGCTGCCTCACCTCTTTCCGAAGGGGGTGAAGACCCTGGGGTTGGGGTGGGGAAAGATTGGTGCCCCCGGGGGGAGGCAGGCAGAGCAACACACCAGGCCGCCTCTACCCTAGGCCCACGACTCAGAAGCACCCAGCCTATTGGAAACACCAGCCTTTGGGTGGAGCCTCTTCTTTCCCAGCCAGACCGCAGCCCGAGGGAAATCCGGTCCCACACCAGCCCCCAGGAGCCAGTGGGTGGAAGGGGAGATGCCCCGGAATAGCCAGGGGCAGTGATTACGGGGCTGGGCCGCCCCCCCCCCCCCCCCCCCCCGTCCGGCTCCACCCTGTCAGCGCAGGCAGGCAGGCATGCGTGGAGCCAGCCCCCCACCTCTGAGGGTAGGGCCTTCCCCAAAGGGCCCCACTGGGCTTCCTGCAGCCTCTGCCCCAATCACCCCAGTCCCCTGCCTGTGTCCTCAGCCCCTCAGCCCCTCCCCAAGCCTCCACATCCCAGGCCTCCCAGCAGAGGGCCAGGCAAGGGCCCCGGGCCAGCCCAGGGCAGCTACTTGGGCAAAACCACAAGTGGGTTCTGCTTTGACAAAGGAAACAAAAATAGCAGGAGGTTAGAGAGGGAGGGAGAGAGAGAAGGTGGGGAGGAGGGAGGGACTGAGTGGTGGCAGAAACAGAGAGCGCTACCCCAGACAGCAGGGACAGGGGCTGTGAGAAGGCGAGACAGACTCGCAGGGAAAGCAGTCTGGAGTGGCTCAAAGCAAGCCAGCTGGGTGTGAAGGGGAGGCAGGCCGAGGGAGGGAGCTGCCTGTAGTCTCGGGGCCCCCAGTGGGCCAGCCCCGGCCTCCCAGGGCCCGCCACACGTGGTCTGGCATGTCCCGGGCAGCACAGAGTGGCCGGGAGACAGGGGAGCCAGGCAGGAGCGCACAGTGCCCCTGCTCTGCTCACTGACACCATGCCCCCAGGGGTCAGAACTACTGTTATCCCATTTGACAGATGGGAAAACTGAGGCTCAAAGAGGCAAAGAAACATGCTGAGGCCTCACAGCAAGTAAGGGGCCACGAGCAGGCTTGATGCCAGGCCCCGGTGTGAGTGCGCTTTAACTGTCAAGGCCTCCTGGAGCCCACTGCGCCCGCACACCACCCCGCCTGCCTTCACAGCACCACGGGCCGCGGAGGCACCATGCCGCAGGGAGAACCAAAACCAAGCCCACCCTAAGGACAGGCCCGGCACAGCCGCACTGGGCTCCTTGGGGCTGCCCCTGGGGGGACGCTGTGCTGGGTGACCCCCAGCCCAGGGAGCAGAGGTTTCCACACAGTTTTCTGGTTAATAAGTTCTAGCCTGGCCAGTGTCGCAAGAGCAGACCAGCCGGAGTGGCACAGCACGGCCGGTCAGTCCCCCCACTGACCTGCAGGCCCTCCAGGGATCACGCCCTTCAGAAGGAAAAATCGATCTTGCTTTTTTTTTTGGAAGAGTCGTGACCTAGTTCCGTGGCCCCCGGCACAGAGCCCTGATTGGGTGGATCGTTCTGCCCGGGACAGTCACAGGCTTCACTCCCCCCTTGGGCACCATCTGCTGGCAGAACCCACACCGAGGCCTCCCGCTGGCAGATGGTGAGTTCCAGTTCCCTTCAGAGCCCGGCCCAGGCCTCCCGCTCCCTCGCTCAACCCCAGCCTCGCTGCCATCCTGCCGTGCCGTAAACACTGGAGATGCCCTCTGCCTGGGCTACTTCTCCGGAAACCTCTCCTCTTTCAGGTCAAGACTTCTTGTTCGTATCTCAGCTCAGACATCCCTCCAGAAAGGGGGCCTCTCTAGCAACTGACTGCTGTTAATTTCTTCATGGCACTCGTTACTGCTGAGACCATTTGATTTGTGTGGCGGGTGTCCGGCTGCCCCAGGGGAGGTCGGCTCATTGAGGAGGGGCCTGTCTTGTTTTCCTATAACCCCTGGACCTCGCCTGGCATCTGGGTTGCTGTTCAGTCGCTCAGTCATGTCCAACCCTTTGTGACCCCATGGACTGCAGCACGCCAGGTTTCCCTGACCTTCACCATCTCCCAGAGTTTGCTCAAACTTCCATCCACTGAGTTGATGCCGTCCAACCATCTCGTCCTCTGTCGTCCCCTTCTCCTCCTGCCTGCAATCTTTCCCAGCACCAGGGTCTTTTCCAGTGAGTCGGGAGTATTGAAGACTGATGGCCCTTCCTGGCCTTGTGGAGAGCACCCCGATTCCTAGCCTGCCACTCAAGGCCACTCATGAGTGGACCTCAACCTACCTTCCTTCCTGGCCTCCGCCACTCCTCATATGCACACACACTGTCACACACACACACACCTGGAAAAGGCAAGGTCAGGACAGGCCTCTGCCTGGGCGCCTCCAGCCCTCCGCGGCCTGTGCAGCCGGCAGGTCAGCGGCCCACGGCCCCCGCTCAGCCTCTGGAGTGACTCGAGACCTAGCACATGCCAGAGCAGGCACTCAGCAGGGCAGGCTCAACGGGCTGCCTGTTTTCCACCCGACCCTGAGGAGGGTGCTCTGGACCGAGTCCTTCCTGGTGCAAAGTGCAGTGAGCGGAGGGACCCACCTGGACCAGAGCATCAGGCCGCCACTCACCCGCGGCTGCGGACACTGGGGGGAGGGGGGGGTGGCTTCCTGGCGCGAAGAGGGGTGAGGCAAAGGAGGCAAAAGACCCGGGCGGCCTAATGCCCTCCTCGCCCCACCACTCACGTGGTCCCTGGGCAGAGGCTGGGAGGCCTGGACCAAACCCCTCCTGGCCTTGGGAGACCGCACCGCGACCCCTTGCGAGGACCCAGGAAGAGGGCGCAGCGTTGAGTCTTTCTGAGCGCCACCCCCCACCCCTGCCTCCCCCGTGCCCTAGCCCGGGAGGAGACCGCAAGTGCCCCCACCCCATCGGGGACCCCCGGCAGGCACTCACCCAGGCGCAGGGCGCGGGGCGCGGCGCCCAGGAGCAGGAGCAGCGCGCCCAGACAGGCGGCCGCCAGCGCGCGCCGCCGCCAGCAGCACCTCGCCATGCCTGCCCGAGCGCGCCGCGCTTGGCCGGGCCTACGGGGCCCGCGCTGGATTGGGACCCGGGGTGCGACCTCCGTCCCGCCCCTGGGCCCGCCCACGGGCTCGAGCTCAGACCGAACGCGAAACCCGAAACCCAGGGCCGCCAGGATCCGCGCCCGAGGGCTGCGCTTGGATCCCGACCCTGGACCCTGCCGGCGGCGCGTACACCCCTCCACCCCTGAGACGCGGGGCTGCGAGGGCTCTGCTGTCTGGAGGCGGGCCGGGGCGGGGGTGGGGGGGCTCCTCCAGTCGGCCCGGCCCCCACCCCGTCCAGCGGGGCAGCGAGCAGCGGAGCAGGAGCAGCGGGGCGCGAAGGGTGGAGACCGGGCCGAGGAGCCTGCCGCCGCCGAGGTTTTGCCCGCTTCCGCCCGCTGGCCCGGGGCGCCGTCCTCGGCCGTCGCTGAGCAGCCTCATCACAGTGGGTGGGGGCACCCAGTGCCCGCTTTGCTCTTTTGCTGCTTGAAGCCGCCTGTACGAGACCCTGGCAGACTCCCCCAGCCCCAGAATCAGGCCAAGGGCGCCTCTCCCTCTCCAGAGCCCACCCTTTAGCCTTGCTCTCCATGGGGGTCCCCAGGTCCTGCCTGGACCCCAACGCTTGCAGGTGGCAGCCAGACCGGGGGGCTGGGCTGAAACGGGGGTCTCCGTTCCCGCCTCTGGACATCAGGACTCCTGTTCCTTGCCTTCTCCCCACAACTGCTGCAGACCCCAAGGGAGCACTCAGAGCTCACTGAGGACTCCTGAGTGCAGGCTGGTGAGAGTGAATCCCGCCTTGAAAATGCACTCGCGCAGCTCGCCAGGGCGTTAGGAGACACGCCCCCAGTAATGGGGCTGGGAGGGCACCCAGGGGCAGTGTCTGGGGGTGTGTGTGAGCCAGCCCTGAGCGGCGTGAGTGTGTGGGAAAGGGGTGCATCTAAACTGCCTCCAGCCCTGCCGGCTTCTACTTACCTGCTGTGTGAGGTCAGGAAAGCTGCCTGACCTCTCCTTCCTTGCCCAGGTCCCCTGTGCAGTGGGATTGCACCAGGACACACTTCACCGTGTAGTGGGAACCGAATGAGACCCAGGAGACGTTTGACATGGCGTCTGGCACTCAGCCAGTGCCAGCTAAGTACTTGACACTGGTGGTTAATGTATCATTACTGTTAGTTTCTGGCGGGTGGCTCTGGCTTCTGTTAAGGTGGTAACACAAAAATTCCTTCCCATTATGAGCAAGTCTATTTAAAGGACAATAATAAGTAAACAACCGTTTTGCTGTCTTAAAGATACGGCTCCAAATTCTATACTAGGTCTCAAAGAGCAGAGGGCAGGAAACAGCCCACGGATAAACCAGGAGCTCTGTGTTGTGACTTTCCAGATGCCCGGGACAGAGGGCCTTGGGGAGCGTCCAGCTCACCCCAGGATAACCTGAAGGCAGGGCTGCTGCTGCTCTGGGCCTGGGACCCAGATTCTGGGTCATCCTCTTGCCCAGCTGGTTCAGAACCTTCTCTACCACATGCTTGAGAACCTGGGTTCTCTGCAGTCCCAGCCTCAGACACCCTCGGGCAGGAGTCCTGGTCCCTGTGCTGCCACCTTGTGGCCACAATTGAGAACAACATCTCAGCCAGTCCCAGTCCAGGGACGTCCAGGAGGCCCCCAGGGCTGCCTTGGGTCTTAGGGTGGGAGGGCCCACGTACCCAGGGCTGGGGTGGGCATGGGAGGAGGAGCCAACAGGCACGATCATTGCAGCTGGTCAGTAGGCTGTGAAGACAACAGGGGTGCGTAGGGAGGTGCCAGGAGCCAAGATGAGTCCCTTAGTGGACAGCCGTCAAGGAGACCCTGAAGGGAGAAGCCGGAAAGGCAGACAGGGCATCCCTGCTCGCAGCCCGTAGTGGCCACGTTGGGGCTCCCCGTGGACCACGGCGGCAGGGACAGGGTGGGGCCGGGGGGAGGCTGTGCATGGACAGGAGCGGGGTGGTCTCGGGCAGCAGGCCCTATTTTGAAAGTGGATGGATCAGCGTCAGGGTGCGCAGAGAAGGCCCCCGGGCAGCAGAGTGGAGGCGGCTGATGGCCCCGGGCGCAAGGTCTTGCCTGGCGGAGACTGGGCCAGGCGGGCAGGACTGGGCTCTCGGTGATGGTCACCAGGGGCGAGGAAGAGAGGCTGGCCCAGACAGGCGTGGGCCTGAGGGAGAAACCAGCGTGGGCACTCGACGCCGAAGAGGACAGGCTCCAGAGTTCTTCTGGGTTGACGCAGAGCCTTGGCGGCTCCACCAGCACTAGCGGTGCGGCCGTGGGCAGGCCCCGCACCCCGCAGAGCTTGGTCTGCACACCCATGGGTGGCACTGAGCCCCGCAGGCTGCCCGAGAGGGCAGGGCGTCTGGCTGACGCCGGTGTCCCCGGGCGCAAACACCGCAGGCGTCAGCCGTCCTGTGAACGCGCCAGCTGCGGGCACTCATACGCTCGTGTGCGCATTGGGACGGCGCCCAAGGCCGCGGGGCTGGCTGGCAGCTGAGCGGGGCCCACCCCCAGGGCTGTTGCCTGCCCCCTACCCAGAGCCGCTGGCGCTCTTGGGTGCCTCTTCCCGGCTCTGTGAGTGGCCCTGGGCCCCCTCTGGAGCTGGAGGGGGCTAATGGGCACCCCCTTCCCCAGAGGTGATGATGGGGTCTCCTGAGAGCCGGGGAAGCCTGCACCTCCATAGGGGCGTTACTGCCGCTGGGTGGGCTCCAGCCAACATGTCACCCACCGGGTTGGAAGAAGGGTTACAGGGGCGGCCACACTCGGTGCCCCAGTCAGTGTCCCGGGTCCCTGTCATTGGCACACATCACCTCCTGATGAGGAGACCACCCCCGAGGCCATGGAGCGGACCCCAACACGGAGCCCCCTCTCCCCAGGCTGTGTGCCAGAAAACACTCCCCGCAGGCAGGCCAGCACCCCGCAGTGGGGACACGCAGACCCTCCCCCAGCGTCCCGCCTGATGCCTGCCTCGCCCAGGGCCCCACCCCCCGGTCAGCGCTGCTATGACCTCGACTCTTGCCCTGGGCTGGGGCCCAGAGAGGGGCTGGAGGGGGTGGGCCCAAGACCCGAGGGCCCCGCCCAGCCAGACAGGACGCCCTGTCTCTCCACAGCCTCCACACACCGCGGGCCTCCACCCCAGCCTCTGCCAGCCATGTGCAGCCTCCAGGCACTGTGCTCTGGCCTGCCCCTGCGGCCCCTCCCGGAGAACCGGGGCCGACGAGCCGGGGTGCCCCATGCCCCTGTCAGGACCCCCGGCCTCAGCCCCGCTGAGGAGCAGGTGAGAGACCGGGGCCTCCATCCCCCACAGGGCTGCTTGCCCTCTGGGAGGTCTGGGAGGGCTTTGCCCACCAGCTGCCACCTGCCACCCCTGGCCTCGGGGGCTCCCAGTGAGGATGGCTGCGGGCTGGGCACCCGCCTCCCTCCTCCTGGCTGCCCTGGGGCGTCGACCTCTGGCCCCCACTGACCGAGGGTCCCTGAGGCTCGAGGTCACAGGTGGGCGCCATCATCTCGACCTTGGGCCACCAGGTCCCAGGGGCCTGCTGCCGCTCCTCCTGGGAGCACCCGATGGCCTGGGACCTGGGACACGAGGGTAGGGGCGGGGGCCTAGGGACTGGGGAGGAATGCTCAGGTGGACCCCTGCACCTCTTCCTTCCCACTGGCATTTGCTCTTTGACCCGGCCTTTGACACCCAGCTCCTAAATCGGCTTCAGTTCCCTGGGCGGTGGGGGCTCCTGGCGGGGGCTGGTCACTGGGTCCAGGCCCTGATTACACGTTGGGCCTTTTGGCCCCACCCCCAGCCTCCCAAGATGGGTGGAGGCCAGGGAACGAGGTAATAAGTCCTTGCAAAGGACTGGTCCTAGCACAGGACTGCAAGGCCGCTCCCCAGGGTCGGACCGTCTGGGACTGTGAAGGGGAGGAGGTGCTGGGGTGGTGGGGGCACCTGGGAGTCCCCCCACCCTGGGTCCCTGCTCATCAGCTCACCCTTCATCACGTCCTTTTAATACAAAAACCAAGGAGAGAGTGTCCTAAGTTTTAGGGGCTGTGCTAACAGATTACCAAACCCGAGGGGCTGGGACCCCCAGTTCTCACTGGTTGTTCACGAGCATAGGTGACGACCGGGGTGTACGATTGGGGGCTGAAGTGGGGTTGTCTCATGGGCCCGAGCCCTCAGCCTGTGGCCAGGGTCTGCGGGGACTCTGGCTGACAGTGCCCTAGGCGGGACTGAACTGAGGGCCACCAGCAGGGTTGGGGGAGAGGTGGGCCCTGGGGGAGCCACACGTCCAATCCCGCGGGGAGCGCCTGCAGGAGGACCCCCAGGCGTCTCCTGGACTGTCCCAAACCTGGCTCGGCGTCCTCGGCTTCCACCTTCACACTTTCCTGGGGCTGCTTTTCTGTTTTATTTAAATGTCCCTTTGAACACCAACATCAGCTTTTAAAGGTAGTTATGAGAGACGCAAGTCGCATGTCACAACGTTCTTTAGTTTCTGGGGTCCCCTCCCACACACGTTCTGGTGCACGCAAGAATGTGCGTGTGTGTCCTTAAATCTCTGAATGGGAGCTGTCCACACAGGCTGCTTTCTTTTGAGGCTGTTCCTCATCGGTGTGTTGTTGCTGTTGAAGTTCATGATTTGGACGAATGAAACCATGCTCCCCTCTTAGGTTTTTTGTGAGTAGTTGTTCAGTCGCTCAGTTGTGTCCGACTCTTTGCGACCCCGTGGACTGCAGCACGCCAGGCCTCCCTGTCCATCACCAACTTCCAGAGCTCAAACTCATATCCATCAAGTCAGCGATGCCATCCAACCATCTCGTCCTCTGCCATCCCATTCTCCTGCCTTCAGTCTTTCCCAGCGTCAGGGTCTTTTCCAGGGACTCAGCTCTTCACATCAGGGGCCAAAGGACTGGAGCATCTGTATGTAGGTTTCTGTTTACCTGCAAAATGTGGTCGGCTGGGGAGCGGAGGGAGATTCCTCTCATCCATTAGAATCGTCCCCGGCACCCGGCTCCCCCTCACATGCAGCTACTCTTGGTGACCTCTCTCCAAACCACACCCCACCCTCAAGGGGCTGTGCTGGACCTTACACCCTAGGTCCGAAGACCTCCCACCACTGCGGACACACTGCCCGCAGCTTCTGGAGAGTGGGGCCCAGTGGGGCTCACTTCTGGGTCTTTGGTGGCACCAGAGTCATCTGTTGAATGAGCAAACAGGAGTATGTGCTAAACCAATGACCTGAAAGAGCTCAGAGGGCAGGAGAAACCTAGGAAGGCTTCTTAAAGGAGGTGGTCCTGGCGCCAGGGGCAAGGTTCCCAGAGGCTGTGAGTGACCACGCAGAGACGGGCCTGTGCAGAGTAAACGGGTGGACAAGTCCTGTGTAGGCCCGAGCTGGGTGTGCACCTGGGAAGCTGGGCCCGGCCTGGTTATACAGACGCTGAGTGCCACCCCTGGGCACTGCGTCAGGCAGGGGCTGGCCTGCTGCCCACAGAGAGCGAGGCCCACATGGAGCTGGGGGTGGACAGATGCCCTGCGTGGAAGCCGTAAGCGTGGAGACGGCCGTTCCGGCCACTGGCCATGTGCATCCCAGGCATGCCAGGTGCTGACCACCTCCTCTAGGCCGGGCCCCGAGGCAGCCCTGTGAGGCAATGCTTTCTGCTTGTCTTCCGAAAGAGGAGACCGCAGTTCAGAGAGGTGCGTGTGCAGGTCGGGGACCCACGGGGACAGACTGGGGTGCAGGGGTCAGAGAGGTGCGTGTGCGGATACAGACTGGGGTGCAGGGGTCTGGACCCCAAGGCACAGTCTCTGGAGACCCCCTCCCCCCACCCCGGAAAGAGCCTGACCCACAGTCTGGACCTGGCGGGTCTGGCCTCAGTTTGGCCCGGTTCTGGGGAGGACCCCATGGGGCTGGACAGGCCCAATCTATCAGGTCGTTAGAAAATGAAGCAGGAAAAGCGGGAGTCCGGGAGGATGTGTCTGGGCCCATTTAGTAAGATCAGCCCATCGGGAGGGTGACTGTGTGCCTGTGACGTGTTGCTTCAGAGACTCTTCTGTAAATGTTTGTTTTGCTTGCAAGCTCTGATTATAAGCTGCTCACTGATTCAAAAAAACACACACGCAGCCTCTGTGTCGTGGGCCAGACATGACCTTGAAGGGCTTGACCTCCAGCTCACGCTGGGCCCTGCGTGCCCTTGAACCCAAGTCCGCAGCTTCCTGCCGCATGCCACCCTGTGCCATGCTGTGCCACCCTGTGCCCCTCCTGCCTGTCGCTGTGTGTAACTTGCATGTTCCTCCTCGGGGCCCTCCTCTCGTGGCTCCCTCCCTGGAGCGCTGGGCCAGCAGTGGCACCCAGGAACGTGCCAGAAACTAGACTCAGAGACACCCCCAAAGCGCCTGACCCTCTGGGTGAGCCTGGGAGACCCTGTGGGCAGATCCCCGGCCACCTTTTGTGAGGGAGATGCACACATCTTTTATCGTTTCTCCCCAGAGAGCAGGAACCATGCGCTTTTATTCCACGTTGAAATCACCCAGGGACTCGCCACGCAAGCCTTGCAAGTTCCCCTCAGTCCTGAGCTGGGCTTTCCTTACTGCTCTTCCCACCCTCCACTCCTTCCCGAATCATCCTTCTTCTCCCGCCCACCCCATGCATCCCTCAGCCCCCAGGGGCACCCTTGATGTGTGGTGCTGGACTTGGGGCGCACAGGCAGGCTGTACCTCCCCGCCCTGGCCTCTGTGCTCAGCCCCCGGGGCACCTGCTCTGGCCGCAGGACCTCTGCCCTGCACACGAGCTGGTGCTGCAGGGCCCAGGCCGGACTGCAGGCTCCTCTCCGGCCGCCTCCACCACCCCTGCTCAGTGTCCTGTCCGAGGCTCGCGCTCCCTGCCCCCTCGGTGGATGTGTGTTGACTTGATGCGTTCACACCAGCTCCTTGTCGCGCCCCCAAAGGAGTTTGTTCTGCAGGATGGGCTGGTTGAATGCATAGCCTCAGTGTCCACCCCTGACACCCGGGCGTCACCCGACTCCCCCACCTGCAGGCCCCTGCCGGGTGCGGGAGGGAGAGCGTCAGGGAGGGCGGTCTGGTGGGACCCCCGCCCTCCTTGAGCCCAGGGGAGAAAGGGAACAAACCCACCCTGGAGCATACGGAGATGCTCAGCCCAGGGAGGGGAGAACTTGGGGGCCCCGAGGGGGCGGCCCACAGGGAGGCAGGCAGCACCTCCCACTGTAGCCCAGGCCGCAGGCCATGTCCCTCTCTGGCTTTGCTGGGGCTCAAGCAGCCTAGTGTCCGGTGAGCACGCAGAGGGAGGGACTAGAAGGCTGCCAACAGAAAGCCGGAGAGCAATCAGGGAAGGCTTCCTGTAGGAGGTGACAGGGTAGCCTGTCCTGGGGTGTGAACTGGGCAGTCTCGGAGCTGGGCCTGGGTCTCTCGAGTGGAGCAGAGGCAGGTCCAGGAGGGCAGAGCTCGGCCTGGAGCTTGCAGGCCCTGCCGCTCTCATCACTCCCCCCACTGACACCCCGCCAGCTGGCGCTGAAGAACGCCCTCCGGTACTTCCCCCCGGACGTCCAGGAGGTGCTGGCCCCTGAGTTTGCCCAGGAGCTGCGGCTCTACGGCCACATCTACATGTACCGCTTCTGCCCTGACCTGGAGATGAGGTGAGTGCCGCGGGCTCCGCTTGTCCCTGGGGAGCAGAGACCTTGCTGTGAAATCTGCCTCCTCCAGGCTGGTGGGGAGGGGCCGGCCCAGAGCACTTCCTGCTGGTGGGAGCCCCAAAGGGGGCGCCTTCCGCTGATGCTGGGGCTGGCCGCCCACACCGGTGGGGCCAGGGGCTGGGCTGGGACGAGGCGGGACCTGAGCTTCCAGGCGCCCACCCCTCGACTGGCCTGGCAGCTGGACCCCTTGCAGGGCCTACCCGCTGGAGCAGTACCCCTGCCGGACGAGGGCGGCTGCAGCCGTCATGCTCATGATCATGAACAACCTGGATCCGGCCGTGGCACAGGTAACACCCTGGGAGCAAGGGCAGGGTCGGCAGCGGGAAACCAACGTGCAAAACACGGCCAGCACTCGCAGGCTTTCTACTGGGAGCAGTGACCGATTCGATATATATGCAAGTCACTCATTGGAGTCTGACGTTTTGCAACCCCGTGGACCACACAGTCCACGGGATTCTCCAGGCCAGAACACTGGTGTGGGGCGCCTGTCCCTTCTCCAGCGGATCTTCCCAACCCAGGGATCAAACCCAGGTCTCCTGTATTGCCGGCGGATGCTTTACCAGCTGAGCCACAAGGGAAGCCCAAGAATCCTGGAGTGGGTAGCCTGTCCCTTCTCCAGCGGATCTTCCGGACCCAGGAATTGAACCAGGGTCTCCTGCAATGCAGGCGGATTCTTCACCAGCTGAGCTGTGAGGGCAGCCTGAGGGAGGCTGCAAAGCCAGTGTGGGGAGGGCCTAGCGCGCCTCCTGGGCACCCCCCTTTCAGCACTACCACACAGCATGGGCGCCACAACACGGGCCTTGGCGTCAGGTGTCACTCTACATCTGATGCGTGCGTGCCCAGTCGTGCCTGACTCTCTGCGGCCCCTTGGACTGCAGCCCGCCAGGCTCCTCTGTCCGTGAAATTCTCCAGGCCAGACACTGGAGTGGGCAGCCACGTGAAAGCTGAAAAGGCACGGACTGAATACTGCGGTCGGTTGCAGTAGATCCAAACACCCCAACATGTAATCAGTGTGAAATCGAGACTCCTTACAGCGTTTTTACCCCTGCAAGTCTGAAGCCAGCGGGGGGTGTCCTGCCTAGAGCTCGTCACGCGGGCCGCGCTCAAGGCGTGAAGGCTGCCGTCAGAGCTGGCCTGTGGCCGTGGCGACCCACGTGGGTCTGGCCACACGCGCCCGTCCTGGAGTCCTTGCGCGCCAGCCCGTCCTGCAGCATGCTATTCGAGAGAGGACAGCCTTCGGGGGGACCTGAGCGTGGACTTGAGGGCAGGAGGGTCCCAGGATGCGAGCGCTCTGCTGAGCCCTGACCAGCACCCGGGGGCCGCTGTCCCCGGGTCTTCTCCCCGGCCCCCTACTCCTCCTCCAAGGGCCATTGGCCTCTTGGGGGGGCCACGACCCTGGATCCCCGCCAAGCTGGGGGCCTTCTTCCCCACGCCCCCATCTCAGGCGGTCTCACGTCCTCCACAGTTTCCCCAGGAGCTCGTGACCTACGGAGGAAACGGGCAGGTGTTCAGCAACTGGGCGCAGGTATGGACCCCAGACTGTGCGGGCAGGCGGGGCGGGCCCACCACAGGCCTGTCCACCACCTAGCTCCACCCGGCCTCTGGCCTGCAAGCGCCTTGCAGACTGGCCTTGGGGCTCGGGCTCTGCCTCCCTGATTCCCTAGATCCCAGAGGTCAGAGGTCCTGCAGTGGGGCCACTGGAGGGGAGTGGGGGCCCCGTGGGGGGACTTGGGGCCAGTGTGGGGACCCCCCTCACCACCCTGTGCCTTATTCTCCTGCAGTTCTGGCTGACAATGTCCTACTTGGCCCAGATGACCGAGGAGCAGACGCTGGTCATGTACAGCGGACACCCGCTTGGCCTTTTTCCCAGCAGCCCCGAGGCCCCCAGGCTGGTCATCACCAACGGGATGGTGGGTCCCAGGGCTTTGGGGAGGACCAGCCGTCCCTGCCTGCTGAGCTGTCACCCCCGAAAGCCGGGGCACGGCCCCCAGCCCTCTGCCCTCCCCTCTCTTGCAGGTCATTCCCAACTACTCCTCCAAGGCGGAGTACGAGAAGCTCTTTGCCATGGGGGTTACCATGTAAGTGCTGTCGGTTCAAGCCGCAGCCTCTGCCAGGCCCTGTGGTTAAACCAGTGCAGCTACAGTGATTTCAGCTCTGAAAAGCCCTCACCATCAAAGCTCTATAGCACGACCCCGTATTTACACGTTTCCTGCTTGTTTTCATGGATGTCCCTGCAATTTTTATATATGTGTGAGCGAGTGAACATGCAATTCGATTCCTACTTTTTGCAAGGACTTATGTCCTGGCTGCAAAAGGGGCGCAGTGATGGCTCCGGTCCCTGAGCTGTGTGAGAATGAATGGGACACTGCCTGAGTGGATGGGGTCCTGGGGGAGCGCCCCATGGCGGGCTTTACCTGCCTCCCTGGTGGGTGTGTGTCGTGTTGGCACAGTTGTCTTATTCACGCACGCTTGCACGGCAAGGATAACCATGCCCCATTTATCGGAAGGGGAAGCACAGGTTCCCAGACACCCTCTGTTTGGTCCAAGTTCTGGGATTGGCTTGGAGTTTGGATGTGTGGGATCCAGGATCCGCCCTCGATCCAGAGGAGGGAAGGGACGGGGAGGCTGCTGGGGGCTGGGGGCTGGTGGGCAGGGAGCGGCCGAAGTCGCCAGCCGTGTTGAAGGGCCACCACGTGGTGCACAGAGGCACCTCCTTCCCACGATCTAGCCTACAGGGCTCAGCAGGCCAGGGGCTTGCTCCCGGGAGCCTTGTTCTGTGGCCCGCCAAGCCGC
Organism: Antilocapra americana; assembly: GCA_007570785.1. Classification (NCBI taxonomy): domain Eukaryota; kingdom Metazoa; phylum Chordata; class Mammalia; order Artiodactyla; family Antilocapridae; genus Antilocapra; species Antilocapra americana. Next base: position 55,880,153 of record ML660201.1, read on the forward strand.
CCGCTGACCAGCAGGGAGAGGGGCTCCCTGTAGCCTGCCACGGGGCTGACCACGGATGCCGACGTGTGGAGACGCCCCCACCTGCCAGGTCGACGGATGAGGGCCCTTTGCGTAAATGACAGCGACCCCTCGAGTGCTGGGCACCGGCTGTGCCATAAACGGGGGGCTGGCCTTCCTGCAGCTCTGTTTCCATTATCATTGAACTCTTGGGCTGCACGCTTCCCCTAGGTGCCGCGAGCAGGGATCGCTTCTTGCGGCAGCCCCGGGCGCACGCCTGGCTGCTTACAGAGCTGGGCTCTCAGGACTGGGGCTCCAGCTTCCCGAGTGGCTCGTGCTGCGCGGGCTACGTGCCCTGAGGCGAGGGATCCTCCAGACCTGGGGTCAGACCACGCCCCTGCCTTGGCAGGTGGACTCCCAACTCTGGAACAGTGGGGAAGTGCCTCCTTCCGCTGTTTAAGGAGATCGCGCCGATGCTCGATGCTCGCAGGGCGACAGTGCGCCTTAGACCCGGGGGAGTGGGGCAGGGAGATGCCACTCCCAGCACCCGCTCACGCCCCTGCGTCGCGGGCAGGTACGGCCAGATGACGGCGGGCAGTTACTGCTACATCGGCCCCCAGGGCATCGTCCATGGCACGGTGGTGAGCGGCGGGCCGCGGGGCCGCGGGGCTGGGGGCCGTGGGGCTGGGGGGGTGAGCGAGGGTGGGTGGTGACCCCTCCTTCTCCTCCCCCTACAGCTCACCGTGCTGAACGCAGGGCGGCGCTACCTGGGGCTTCAGGACCTGGCTGGCAAGGTCTTCGTCACCTCCGGGCTGGGTGGCATGAGTGGGGCTCAGGCCAAAGCCGCCGTCATCGTGGGGTGCATCGGTGTGATCGCAGAGGTGAGCCCGTGGGAGCAGGCCCCCGCCCCCTTGAGAGCCCCTGCCCTCGCCCTCCCTGCTCTTGCCTCTGCCCTCTCAAATCCTCCCATCCCAGCGGGGGTCAGAGGCAGACACCCTGCCTGCCAAGTGCCCATCACTGCCGGGCCCAGAGCCTGCTGACCTGGGGCCCTGGGGTCCAGCCGGGAAACGATAAACCTGTGAACAAGTGAGCAGAGACCCCCCACCTGGGCAGAGCTGTCGGGTGACGGAAAACCCAGCGAGGGTTGCTTACACAAGCAGTGCTTCATTTTTCTCCTGTAACCAGCAGGGCTGGCCTTGGCTCAGCTGCTCGGTGTCAGGGCCAACATCTCTAGAGTCTCTCGAGCTTCCCTCCTGGATACAAAGTGGCTTCCCCAGCTCCAGCCACCTCATCTATATTCAAGGCAGACAGAAGGAGGAATGCCAGCTATGGCTGCCTCTAGCAGAAAAATAATGCCTTAGAAACTCGTTTCACCACGTCAGTCAGTACAGGCTCACGTGGACGTGGTCCTCTACAAGGGTGGAGGGAAGGCGTGAGGGCATTTGTGATTAGTGGGGAGCAGAGCTTCTTCCTGAGTGAAATCCGGGTTTGTTGATGTGGAAGGCAGGAGGCAGCTCACAGCAGCTCGCAGGGTCCACCCCGCCCTGTTGGGAAGGGGATGACCTTCACCCCTGCCCCGTGGTTCCAGGTGGATGGTGCGGCCCTCATGAAACGCCACAGGCAAGGCTGGCTGATGGAAGTGACCGACAGCTTGGACCGCTGCATCGAGAGACTCAGGTGTGACGCCCGTTGTGGAGGGAGAGTGGGCTGGGAACCTTTGATTTCTGCTTCTCACTGGTGGCTCCTGGGAGTATGGAGTGGCCCGATGCGTCCGTGCTGCCCACACACGTGGTCTCACAGACATCCGTCGTCCTGCCAGTGACCCCTCTGCTCAGCCACAGTTTGGCAAAGACCGTGTCTTGCTTTCCTCCCTTCTGTGCCTCGGTGCCCAGCCCAGAGCCTGGCACACAGGAGGCACTGCTCAGAGCTGCTGAACCTCCAGGGACCCGTCTGGACCCGTGGCTCCTCCCCAATGGGGCCAAGGCGGGTCCTGGGACCCTTCCCAGCTGCATGCTGTCTGCTGAGATTTCTCTCTGGGGACAGGCAGGGCCCCAAGGAGGCTGCTCCTCAGATGCTGTCTTTGAAGCACTCTCTCAGCTGACTGCTCTGCAGAGCTGAGCACCTCCTGTGGGGGAAGTTCGCCTCAGCGCAGAGGGCGTCACCTGCTGTGATGAGACCTGCCCACGGCGCAAGGGGACTTAGGTGACACTGTCCAGAGACACAGAGTTTAAGAAATACTCCCGTTACTGAGGCTGGAGACTCTTTCAGCACAGATCCTTGAAAACTTGTTGAAAACCCTGCATTAATTACTGGAGAAATTCTGAGCTCCTCGTGTGGCAGGGAGGGTCTTAACCTGATCTGGCTCTGACCCTGTGGGGGCACCTGGAAGACAGGTGCCCACGCACGCACCTGCTCACGCTCACACACGTCCAGCCACTGTGACGTTTCTGTCATCTCTGAATTTTTGTCACTCGCACAAAGGTTGGGCACTTAACTCCCAGTCACACAGAAACACAAGTCCAAATCAGAGTAACAAATGCTTCTGCAGCCGCTTTCGTGTATTCAGGTCTCCTGTTCCCCCAGACATGCTGTAGTTTTTCTGAATCAGGGTTAGAATCATCTTTCGAACCGTTTGCAACTGGAGGATCACCTTGAGTGAGTTCTACAAAGATCCCTGTGAGAGCCCTAGAAGCAAGGGCCCTAATGCTCTGGAATCCTAGGCCTCGTGGCGGGCCGGGGCTGCACCTTTGTCAGCCAGTCTTCAGTGAGGGCCCCCCAGGCCACGGTGCCCCTCAGCCGGGGGCCTCATAGGTCCCCAGCCCTACCCTCACATGGTGCTGTGGGTGCCTCCTGGGCCTCTGCGTCTCACCAGCGGGGCGCCGGGGTAAAGGGTGTTGGGGGTGTTGCCCTGGGCAGGTGTGACGGGGCCACCTGTCCTGCCCCTGCCCCTGCTCCTGCCCCTTTCAGGGAAGCGAGGAAGAGGAAGGAGGTGCTCAGCCTTGGTTACCATGGCAACGTGGTGGACCTCTGGTGAGTAGAGGAGCTGGCCGGCTTGAGGAACCCCGGTGAGCCCTTGGCCACGGTCCCAGTGCTGGCCTGGCGCTCCCGGCCGTCGCGGCCCTGATCCTGGCGCTGATCGCTGCCCTGCCAGGGGTGCAGGATGAGCCCCATGCCCGGCTACGGGGCCTGTGGGCTGGGAACACCGTGTACCCTCCTGGATGGACCCTGAGCTTGGGTGCTGTCAGTACCGGCCCTGACCAGCCGTCTCCCCACAGGGAGCGCCTGGGCCACGAACTGGACACGACGGGGGAACTCCTGGCGGACCTGGGGTCAGACCAGACGTCCTGCCACAACCCGTTCAACGGTGGTTACTACCCCGTACAGCTGGGCTTTGCAGAGGCCCAGAGCCTCATGGCCTCTGACCCCACTGCCTTCAAAGGCCTGGTCCAGGAGAGGTGATGCGGGCCCGGGCCACCTGGGCGAGGGGTGGGGGCGCACACCACCCGCTGGGGCTTTGGACGGAGTGGCTCTGGCCTCTGCCTGGTGCTCCCACCGCCAGCTGTGTGGCCTTGTGCCAGACCCTTAACCTGTCTGGGCCTCTGTCCCCCCTGTCAGACAGGGTCATGAGTGTGCTGTTCTGTGGGGGTGGTGGGGGCAGACGGGGGTGACATTTGCAAAACACTGGGGTCGGCTTCCAGCTCCTGTGGGTGCGGAGTAGATGCTGGTAGAGGGGAGGGGAGCCCGAGGAGCCTCCGCTAGAGGTCACTGCTCGTTCAGCCTGGGCCCCGCGCCTGGCTGGCTGGGATCCTAGGCACGAGCGGAGCCTGCAGTGTCTCCCTGAAGGCGGAAAGGCTCTGAGGAACCCCAGTTGGGGGGATTCCCAGTGGGAGGCGCGGAGGTGGAGTAGGCAGGGGCGGGGTCAAGAGGGGAGGATTCGGGTGGGGTCAGGAGAGGTGGAGTCAGGAGGGGAGGAGTCAAGAAGAGTCAGATGGGTGGAGTCAAGTGGGGTGGAGCCAGAGGGGGAGGAGTCCGGAGGGGGGGGGTCAGGGGGGGAGGAGTCAGGGGGGGGGGCCAGAGGGGGAGGAGTCAAGAGGGTGGAGTCAGAAGGGAAGGATTCTGATGGGTGGAGTCAGGAGGAGAGGAGTCTGCAGCGGGCAGAGTCCAGAGGGGAGGCGTCGGCGGGCAGTGGTGCCCGCGCCTCGTGCTGGCTCTGACTGACGACTGCTCCTTGCAGCCTGAGGAGGCACGTCTCAGCCATCAACAGGCTGGCCCAAGAGCACTTCTTCTTTTGGGACTATGGCAACGCCTTCCTGCTGGAGGCCCAGAGAGCCGGTGAGAGAGGCAGGAGGGGGCCCGGGCACACGCCTCGCTGCAGGCCTGGCTGGCCATTGGTGCTGCCCACAGGCTGGGCCCTGGCATGCTTTTTCGGGTAGCCCTGCCATGCCTCCACCTCGCCGGGCCTCGGTCTCTCCTGGTGATTCGGGGCCCGTCTGTGCACACAGGGGCCGACGTGGGGAAGCCGGGCGCCAACAGGACAGAGTTCCGCTACCCCTCCTACGTGCAGCACATCATGGGGTGAGTGGGGGGCGCTCCCGGCGTCTGTCCTTAGATGCGCAGGTCCGCAGGTCTGCTCACACTGCTCAGGCTGCCTGCTGAGACCTATGCTTGGTCCCAGGTGGCCACAGCCCAGGTCATGGGGTTTCCACCCCAACAGGCAGGGGAAGAGGAGCTGAAAACGTGAGTCTGTGCAGGGCCTCAGGGAGAGGACAGTGGGGGGAGCTGTGCCTGAGGTCACCTCCGGAGAACACTCCAGGTGCTCAAGGCTGACCCCCCCCACCAGGTTCTGGACGCTGTGGCAGAGGAGCCCAACATCCCCCAGGGGTGCCCCAGCCCCGAGCTGGTGGCTGGGGGCCCGATCCCTGCAGCCCTTGTGCCTTCCTGGCCACCGGGAGACAGGGCAGCTGCTGCAGGGAGAGGACAGGGTGGAGTCCCGGCCGGAGCATTTGGGCGGGGTGGGGTTGGGGGGGGACGGGTCCCCGGGGGCAACAGGAAGGCCGCCCAGCAGAGGCTGGGAGAGCACGAAGCCTAGGGAGGGCTTGCGCCCCTATGCCTGGAGCCCCCGGGAAGGCCAGCTCACAGCAAAGGAGCCGAGTTTGTTTGTTGTGCTTTCCCCACGTGCGCTGCCTGGTTTTCGGGTTGTCTAACCGCGGTTCAGGGAAGTTCTGCTTGTCTGTGTCACAGCACCCTGCTCCTGCAGCCAGAGAAGCTGCCGCTCTGGGAAGGGAGGGGGCGTCCGGGGGCGGGGACCGCGGCACCTGCTGGGTGAGAGGCTTCCCAGTCTTACTGGTCGCTGAGGCTCCAACTCACCTCACAGGCCCCCGCGCATGCACACACTTCCTGCACAGCCTTCACCCCGTCAGTTCTGGAGCATCTGCGGCCTCCCTGACCTAGGACCTTGGCGACCCCAGCCCCGGGGGTGCCGCCAGCCCAGAAGCCCCCAGGGTGACGAGCCATATGCCTTTGCAGGGACATATTCTCCCAGGGCTTTGGGCCTTTCCGCTGGGTGTGCACCTCGGGGGACCCCCAGGACCTGGCAGTCACAGATCGGCTAGCCACATCTGCACTGGAGGAAATTGTTGCTGCCGGAGGTGAGGCTGGAGATGCTGGTGTGCAGGTGGGCCCCCTGCCTGGTAGTGACGGAAGCCTGACGCAGGGCCCCCGCCTGGCACCGTGGGCACAGGGCACATTCTCAGGGGTTGCCTGTCGCGGTGCTCAGGCTCCTGTAGCTGGGCCCTTGCTGCCCCTTCCACGTGTCCAGACCTCTCGGCTTTCTCCACATCAGAGCTGGCCCAGGCCATCCTTGGACACAGCGTGGCTCTGCCCCTCCGTGGGTGGCCCTGGCCCAGCCGCAGACCCTTCTTGTGTAGTGGACGGGTCAAAAGGACATAGTTACTTTATGGCACCTCCCCGGACTCCTGCCTTAGCCCAGGCAGCTTTCTCCCGGGTGGTGGGTCAGCCTTTGCAGCTTGTTGTAAATCCTCCAGACCCAGTATCACCCTGCCACCCATATTTGGGTTGAGAGAGCTGAGTGACAGAGACTTAGGGTCAGGGGACCCAGGAGGAAAGCCTGATGGGTGGAGCCAAGTTGTGGGCGGGGCCACATTGTGGGCGGAGTCACCCGTACTGGCTCCGGAGGAAGCCGAGGCAGTTCAGTTCCGTTCAGTTGTTCAGTCCTGTCCAACTGTTTGTGACCCCATGGACTCCAGCACGCCAGGCCTCCCTGTCCATCACCAACTCCAGGAGCTTGCTCAAACTCACGTCCATCGAGTAGGTGATGCCATCCAACCATCTCATCCTCTGTCTTTCCCTTCTCCCACTTTCAATCTTTCTCAGCATCAGGGTCTTTTCAGATGAGTCAGTTCTTCCCATCAGGTGGCCAAAGTATTGCAGTTTCAGCTTCAACATCAGTCCTTTCAAGGAATATTCAGGACTGATTTTCTTTAGGATGGACTTGTTGGATCTCCTTGCAGTCCAAAGGACTCTCAAGAGTCTTCTCCAACACCACAGTTCAAAAGCATCAGTTCTTCAGCGCTCAGCTTTCTTTATGGTCCAACTCTCACATCCGTACATGACTATCGGAAAAACCATAGCTTTGACTAGATGGACCTTTGTTGGCAAAGTAATGTCTCTGCTTTTTAATATGCTGTCTAGATTGGTCATAGCTTTTCTTCCAAGGAGCAAGCATCTTTTAATATCTTGGCTGCAATCACCATCTGCAGTGATTTTGGAGTCCCCAAAAATAGTCTCTCACTGTTTCCATGATTTCCCCATCTATTTGCCATGAAGTGATAGAACTGGATCTTAGTTTTCTGACTGTTGAGTTTTAAGCCACCCTTTTCATTCTTCTCTTTCACTTTCATCAAGAGGCTCTTTAGTTCTTTGCTTTCTGCCATAAGGGTCGTGTCGTCTGCATTATCTGAGGTTACTGATTTTTCTCCTGACAATCTTGATTCCAGCTTTTGCTTCATGCAGCCCTGCATTTTTCATGATGTATTCTGCATATAAGTTAAATAAGCAGGGTGACAATGTACAGCCTTGATGCACTCCTTGAACCAGTCTGTTGTTCAACATCCGATTCTTACTGTTGCTTCTTGACCTGCATACAGGTTTCTCAGGAGGCAGGTAAGGTGGTCTGGTATTCCCATCTCTTGAAGAATGTTCCACAGTTTATTGTGATCCACACAGTCAAAGGCTCTGACATAGTCAATAAAGCAGATGTTTTTATTTCTGGAACCCTTTTGCTTTTTAGATGATCCAGTGGATGTTGGCAATTTGATCTCTGGTTCCTCTGGCTTTTCTAAATCCAGTTTGAACAGCTGGAAGTTCATGGTTCACATACTGTTGAAGCCTGGCTTGGAGAATTTTGATCATTACTTTGCTAGCATGTGAGATGATTGCAATTGTGTGATTAAGTTCAAACATTCTTTGGTATTGCCTTTCTTTGAGATTGGAATGAAAACTGATCTTTTCCAGTCCTGTGGCCACCGCTGAGTTTTTCAAATTTGCTGGCATATTGAATGCAGCAATTTCACAGCATCATCTTGTAGGATTTGAGATAGCTCAACTGGAATTTCATCACCTCCACTAGCTTTGTTCGTAGTGATGCTTCCTAAGGCCCACTTGACTTCAAATTCTAGGGTGTCTGGCTCTAAGCGAGTGATCACATCATTGGGATCTGGGTGGAGCCTCCTCCCCTTCCAGATGTTGTTACAGCTGCAGACCCTCAACCTGCGGGGCAACTGCTGGTATTCCCACCCTAACCACCCTCCAGGGGTGATTTCAAGCAAGTGAGGCCCCACGTGGAGCAGGAGCAGGGTGTCCACCAGCCAGAAAACCTCAGGGCGCAGCTCCTAGTAGGGGGGAGGGACGTCACTAAGTGGCGTGGGAACATAACCTTCATTTTTAACACAATGTTTTCAGTTTATCTGACAGAAGCTTTATAGACATCTGTAAACCACAGGCTCACAGAATCCCTGCAAATTTAGCAGTCTGTTCCCAAGAGCACCTTGGCGGACCCCTCTCCAGCCCTCCACTCTTAACCGCCTGCCTGTCCTACCTCGAGAGGCCCAGCCTCTGTCAGCCCCAGAGCCTCTGTGCTCGCTGCCCCTTCTGCAAAATGCTGTTCCCTTAGTTCCGTGTAGCTGGCTCCTCTTTAGCATTTAGGGCTTGCCTTGAGTGTCATCTCCCCAGAGAGGCCTCTGGTCCCCCTCACCCCCAACCTCAGTCTCAACTGCACTTGTTTCCTTCTCGGCCGGCAGCAGTCTCAGCGCCGGAGCCTGGCACGCAGCCAGATGCTCCTTAGATATTTGCTGTGGGCCAAGCGCTAACTCGCCCGACTGCTGGCCTTGCCATTGCCAGAAGTTGGATGGGCTGGTGGGGAGTGGGGGTGGGGGCACCCTGACCCTGCCTGGGGTCCAGTGGTGGGCATAGACGGGTGCCTCAGCCCAGAGGCCTTCCAGTGGGAGTGTGCGCCTCCACCATGGGGCAGGGGCTCTGGTACCTGTGACACCCCCTCCCCTGCCTGCAGTGACCCCGGCTGTGAAGCTCCAGTACGTGGACAACATCCGCTGGATCCGGGAGGCTGCCAGGCACCAGCTGGTGAGGGCTCCCGCTGTGGGGGGGTGGGGGGCGGTGTGGACCTTGCCCCAGGTGAGATGCTGCTCACCACTGGACAGCTTGGGGGAGTCCCCACTGGCCACCTCACCCAGGGGCCACTGTACAGAGAAGCCCGGGGCCTTTCAGAAGGTGGCCTGGACTCTGGGGCAGCGACCTGGGTCAGGTAGGTCCTTCCTTGCCTGGCAGCGCCCTGGAGCCAGGCTTCCTGATTTCTCAGCTGTGTGACATGGAGTGAGTGGCTTGGCCTCTCTGGGCCTCCCCTCCTGTCTGCACAGTGGAGATACTGGAGGTGGTACAGTCCCTGGCTGTGGTGCGGGGCTTGGAGCAGGATCTCTGCGGGGCCAGGGCAGGGCAGATGGATGTTTCTCTGCCTGTGAGCGTGACCACAGATCAGATGACTAGGGATTGGGGGTGGGAGTGGGGGCAGTGTAGCAGAAGGATGTCTCTGAGGAGCTGACTTGCAAATTCAGGCCTAAGCGGGGCTGGGTCGGGGGGTGACAGTTGGGAAGCAGAGGGACCAGCCAGTGCAGGAGCCTGGGGAGGCAGCCGGCCAGATGCGCCCAGACCAAACAAGGGACGGGCATCTGGTTCTGATGGCCAGACGCGGCCATGTCTCCGCCAGTGGGTCCTTGGCCTGCGGTTCAGCCGTGTCTGCCCCAGCAGTGGCCCCCGCTCCTGGGCTTCCCAGTCCAACCCCGTCCACCCAGGCTGCCGCCGCCGCCTGTACCAGTGGTTGCACGCGTGTTTGTTTCTCCACGGAACCCCTCATGCCAACCACCGGGTGCCTGAGATGTCCATGGCAAGCGCTGTTGGACAGCTGTTGGGCCAGGGGAGGGTGGGGCAGGAGGTGGAGATGGGGGCGCGGCCTGACAGAGACGTACAGTACGCCATCTTCCAGGAGACGGCCGGTCCGCCCGGAGCCCCGCGTCAGCCCTGCGGCGACCGGTCAGGAGGGACATCTGCACTAGACCCACGGGCCGCGAATGGGGGCTGGACTCCAGCGACGGCCGTCCAGCGGCTGGGGTCGTGTCTCCTGAGCTTCACCCTTCTCGCCACAGGTGGTGGGCTCCCAGGCCAGGATCCTGTACTCAGACCAGAAAGGCCGTGTGGCCATCGCCGTGGCCTTCAACCAAGCCATCGCCCGTGGGGAGCTCAAGGTGGGCGCCCCGCCAGGCCAGCCCTCCAGCCCGGGCTCCGCTGTGGGCCCTGCCCACTCTGGGCAGTCAGGGGCCATCTCTGAGCCTCGTAATCTCAAAGCGTGGCTCCCCGCGAGCGTTTCAGGCGGTCTTTGTTGAACCGTCCCTTTCACATCACGGCAACCGGATCCGCGTTGCTCCGTCCCCTTAGCTGTCGGCCCCGCCCACCTCGCTCTGCGCCTGCGCACACGGCGCTCCAGCTGTGGGCGGTGCAGAGCGTCTCTCCATCCCCCCTCCCTCTCCACCCCCTCCTTCCCGTCAGCCCCGCCCACCTCGCTTGGGCGCATGCGCTTGTGGCGCCTCTTCCTTTCCCACCGCCACCGCCTCCCAGTCAGCTCCGCCCACCTCGCTCGGCGCGTGCGCGCAGGGCGCCTCTTCGCCTCTTTCCGCTGCCTTCCTCGCGCCTCCTTCCGGTCGGCCCCGCCCACCTCGCCCGGCGCACGCGCACACGGCGCCTCTTCGTCCCCACCCCCCTCCCCGCCCCCTCCTGCCTGAGCGCTCCCCCCGCCCCGCCCCGGTGCAAGCCTTGCTCCCCCTCGGGGCTCCGGGCGGAGCACAGGGCAGAGGTCCCGCCTGCTGCAGGTGGAGGGACAGTGTGGATGCGCGGGCAAGGCCTCCGGTCCAGGGGCTCTGAGCGTGCGGCGCTTCGCGGATCGAGTCAGCAAGGAGCGCGCGTAGGGCCAGCACCGGGCTCAGTGCTGCAGGCGGACCGTGAGCGTCCCCGGCGCCAGCGCGCTGGGCTCGGGTCCCGTGCGGAGCGGGGTCGGGGCCGGCCCGTTGACGCGCAGGGCAGCTCCTGCGACCTCCCGTGAGAGCCGAAGCCCCCGTCTGTCCTGCAGCCCTGGGTGGGCGGCTCCGTAAAGGGGGCGTGGTGACTGCGGACAGGGTAGCGGCGACTCAGAGCCGGCACGCGGGGCACACGGGCTCCGGACGGGCAGAAGGCGCGTCTCTGGGCGGTCGTGGGGGGCGTTGGAACCCCCATGCGCCCTCCTGCAGAGGGTCTGCTTCCCAGGGGAGTCCAAAGGGCCTCTGGCGTGGCCTGACCCTTGAACTCTGCCCCGGGCCAGACAGTGGACACCGCCACTGACCTTTCATGCCCTTCCACACCGCAGGCGCCGGTGGTCCTGAGCCGAGACCACCATGACGTAAGTGGCACCGACAGCCCCTTTCGGGAGACCTCCAACATTTCCGACGGCTCTGCCTTCTGTGCAGGTGAGGAGGCCGGCGCGGCTAAGCTGTGTTTTTGTTGGATTCGGATTCCCTGTAAAAATCAAGTGGTTCGTTCAGTCTGTCACGGTGCTGCGGAAAAGCTTGCTGACTTCTGATGGGGCAAGGCCCAAGGTGATCAGCCCAGGACGGAGGCGGCTCCAGGACGCGGGACACAGCTGTCAACGTGAGGGGGAGCCAGTGGACCGGGCTGGTGGACCCGGAGACCTGGGAGCACCCCATCACGCGTCAGATGGTCTTCAGGGGGTCCTCAGGGTCCTCATCTGTGATGTGGGGCCAACAGCGGGTCCTTCTCTGTTGTGAAGGATGCAGTGAGTTCCTTTGTGGGAGTCACGTCAGCTCCCCCAGCCCAGGTTCCCTGAGGAGCTGTTACCATCACACAGAGCTTCTGCCTTCTGCCCCTGAGGGCTTTCTTGTCCCCAGCATCCGAGGCTCTTTCCATCTCAGATGGAATCCCCAGGGAAGGAGTGGACACTCAGGAGCACCAGTCCACATCACTTTGAGGAATAGGTCCATTTCATACAAGTTGGGAAATTGATGGGTATAGAATCATATTCCTTTATTATCTTTCTAATATCTGTGGGGTTCACACTGTCTTTCCTGATGTTAGTCTTTTCTGTCTTCTTTCTCTTTCCTTGATCAGCCTGGCTAGACATTTTTCAATTTTATTAATCTCAAAGAAGTTTTTCGGTAGATTTTTTTCTATTACTTTTTTGCTTTCAATTTGACTAATGTCTGTGATCTTTCTATTTACTATTTGGGTTTAATTTGCTCTTCTTTATCCAGTTTCATGAGGTTTTCTTTTTTAATAAAAATGTTTTAACGTTATGAACTTCCCTCTACACACTGTCTTAGCTGCATCTTACCCATTTTTTGCAGAGCATATTTTTATTTTCATTCAGTTCAAAATACTTTTAAATTTCCTTTGATACATCCTCTTGGATCCGTGGGTTATTGTAAAGTATCTTTTAAAATCTTCAAGTTTGGGGAGATTTTTCAATTATCTTTCTGTTACTGACTTCTGATTTCATTCCATCATAGTCTGAAAACTTTGTATTCATCCTGTTAAACTTGTTAAGGGCTGTGTGGTGGCCTCAAAGGTGGTCCATTTTAATACAACTGGGAAGAATGTATATTCTGTTGTTACTCAGGGGCTTGAGGTTTTCTGATGTGGACCGTCTTTATTGAATGGGCGGCAGCACTGCTTCTGTTTTATGCTCTGGTTTTTCGCTATGAGGTATATGGGAGTCTTAGCTCCCCAACCGGGGCTGGAACCTGCACCCCTGTGTTGGGAGGGGACGTTGTGGCCACTGGACCACCAGAGAGACCTGGGGGCTTGTTCCCGACATTTCACCTGGGTGCAGTCGGTCAGCAACTCTCTTCCTGTGGTCAGGATCCTTGCTGACCTTCTGCTGACCTGGTCCCAGATGACCGAGAGTGAGGTGGCGCAGCTCCCGCCTCGGCGTCTGTCTGTTCGCTCCGCGGCCCCCACCCGCTGTGCCGTGTGTGTTCTGGAGCTGTCTCGTCAGGTGTGCCCTTGTGTGTGTGTATGTACTGTCTCTTCTTGGAAAGTTGGCCGCTTTATCATCATGTAACAGCCCTGTTTATTTGTTTTTTCATTTTTTAAAACATTTTTTGTCCATCTCGCGTGACACATGGGATCCTAGTCCCCCAACCAGGGATCAAACCCGGGCCCCCTGCATTGGGAGTGCAGAGTCTTAACCGCTGGACCATCAGAGACACCCCTTTTTATCCTTGATGATACTGCTGGCTCTCATGTTCTCTGACATTAATGTAGTTTACATTTGTATTCTTCGACCAGGGTAACAGTTGACCACAAACTTAGAGGTTAGATGCAGCAGGAACGTGTTTGCTGAAGTTCTGAAGGCCTGACATCTGAAATCAGTTTCTCGAGGCCTGGGTCGAAGTGTGGGCAGGGCCTTGATGTCTCAGAAGACAGCCGGGGTGGGGGGTAGTGGTTAGCTCCAGGTCCTGGAGATGTTCTGGTGCATCTCACAGTCCCACGCTAGACAAAAGTCATTCCCAGGACCCCCTCCTCTTCTCTGTGGGGGCTCTGAGGAAGAGCCCGGGGGCCAAGCCCTTTGTCCCTGGCCCAGGGGCGTCGGTCTCAGGCCTCTCAGGCACTTGGCAGCAGGTCCCTTGACAGGAGCGAGGCTCGGTTCCCTGCTCTGTGCGGCTGCCCGCCTCCCTGCAGAGTCCTGTCTGGTTACCTGCCCTGGGGCCTCGCCTGGTGATGCCCAGGAACAGTCCGCTGCGTGCAGCTTGTCCCCCGCCCATTAGCATGTTTCTCTGAAGGGTGGGACTATCGCTGTCTGTCAGCTGAGCGACAGTTCCTCCACCCTCGGTGCCTCTGGGGCGCTGCGCCTGTGCCCCCCTGGGCGGGTGCCCATGGGCATCGGGCACTCGCTCGTTGCTCCTGCTTCACTGGGCTCTGAGGACACACGTGTCTGTGGTTCCTGCAGTCGCCCTCCCTGGTTCCCGTCTGACCCCCCGACCCCGGCCCAGGCTGGCCGCCTTGCCCGGGGCTGACCGCGCTTCTTTCTACAGACATGGCTGTGCAGAACTTCGTGGGTGACGCGTCCCGTGGAGCCACCTGGGTCGCTCTGCACAACGGTGGGGGTGTTGGCTGGTAAGAAGGTTCCCCAGGGCCAGTGGCACGGGTGGGGGCTCCCACAGAAGTCTCGGGGGGCCCTCCAAGGTCCCGCGCCTGTCTCTCCGAGCTCCCTCTACTGAGGGCTCCTCTTGTGAACTGGACGTGGAGGCCTTGCCCAGCCCGCACGCATCTCGTGGGACGCCGGGAGTCATCCGTTTCCATGGGGTTCTCATGCTGCTTTGACAGATGTTCTCCAGGGAACCCTTAGAGTCATCCTGGCCCCGTCCTTTGACTTCTCCAGGGAGGCTGGGCTGGGCGGCGGGAACCTCGATCTGGGCTCCCTGGCTCCTGGCCCCGCGCTGCCCAGCCAGGCCTGTCTGCAGCCCAAGCCACGGGCCAGCTTGGGTTCTGGGAGGCTCCCTCCTGGGCCATAGACGAGTGCCCTCACAAGGCTGTCCCTAATTCTGCGCCCGATTTCAGCCCGTGGGCGTTTCCAGAACCGGTGCCCTGCAGCTCAGCTCAGGCCCCATGCTTTCAGCCTGGAGATGATACCACATCCCTGGGGGCTCAGTCCCTCAGGGCCTGCTCCCTCTGCCCCACCGCCCCACTTCCCGACTCCAGTCGCAGGTCTGCAGCGTCACCTGTGCTCCCCCTGCTCCTCAGCTGGAGATCATGGGTTCCCCTGCTTTGCTGGAGCAGCTCATGGAAGGCAGGGATTTCTGAAAAAAATTACAAAAGACATCAAAGGGTGTGAATCGGTAGCCAGAGAAGACACACGGGGTGAGCACGCCAAGGACCAGCTGACCGCCAGGGCTGGGACGGGCGCAGCCGCATGTGCCGTGTTCTGGTTCCCCAGCCGGCCACTCTCTGGCCCCTGCTTGGGGCTTCCCTGGAGGGTTCCTTCCACAGGTGTGACTGATTCCATCACTGGTTCCGCCTCCAGCCCTTCCCCCTCTGTGGTGGGCAGGGGCTGGGCCCCAGGTTCCAAGAGCTGGTCACAGGGTGGCTCCTCCGGCAGCTCCTCCTGGCCCCTTGGGTGAATTCACAAAGTCACCTCATCAGCAGGGTGAAAGGCACCTTCATCCCGCTCATCACAGGAAATTGCAAGGGTTTAAGGAGCTCTGTGCTGGGAACCATGGACGAAGACCAGATGTTTATTTCTCATTATAAGTAACGATGTCCCATTCGCTGCTGAGAAAAACGAACAACTGTTGTCCATCCTAAAGGAGATCAGTCCTGAATATTTATTGGAAGGACAGATGCTGAAGCTAAATCTCCAGTACTCTGGCCACATGATGCAAAGAACTGACTCATCTGAAAAGACCCTGATGCTGGGATAGATTGAAGGCAGGAGGAAAAGGGGATGACAGAGGATGAGACAGTTGGATGGCATCACCGACTCAATGGACTTGAGTTTGGGTAAGCTCCAGGAGTTGGTGATGGACAAGGAAGCCTGGCATGCTGCAATCCATGGGGTCACAAAGGGTCAGACACGACTGAGCGACTGAAGTGAACTGAAATGGTGTTTATTGCAAGTGGACACGTAGCAAACGTTTGGATCTCCTCTCACCTAATCTCGGAGAAGAAATACACAGATGAGAAAACTGAGGCAGAGGGTGGTTCAGGCTGTACCCGCCAGGGTGCCCTGGGTGGGGGGCGGGTGTCACCTGGACTGCTTTCGACCCTGGGCCCTGCACAGCAGGACAGCTCTCCAGACCACCGCCTCTGAAGTGACCTCCCAGCCTGTTTTGGCTGGAGCAAGCCTGGCCGTGCCTTCCAGAGCCCAGTCCCGTGCGCTGCAGCCTCCGGAGCGTCCCCGTGGGTCAGCTTGGCCTTGGGCCCACTGAGGCCGGAATTCCCAGCTGCAGCCCAGTCAGGTGGCCCAAATGAAGGAAAATGTGACCGGCGCGTGTGGCCAGAGCAGACCAGGAAGGGAGGGTTGGGCCCCGTCACCGGGCGCCTGGCCTCTCGGGGCTCGACTTGCTGAATGGGTTCTGGAGATGAAGGGGTGGCTCTGGCAGGGCCGGAGCTCGCGGTGGAGCTGGATCTGGATTCAGGTCTGTCGTCCCCAGGTTCCTGAAATCGGAGCCAGGACGGCAGAAGGCAGGACAGGGCAGGACACGAGGGCCTCGGGGACTGCTCGCCATGGGGGCCCCCCACCAGGCGGCCCCCCAGGCTCTGACAGGGCATGGCCCACGAGGCGCTGGTGCCGAGGCCGTTAGTCATGGTGCCCTAGGGAGCTCCTTTGGGAAAGTGCCTCAGGTTCACTGCAGAATCCGTGAGACACACGTGTGCACAATTTAATCCACCAGATACTCTTGCAGACTTTCCTGGAAACGCAGTGGGGAAAACTACCACCCCCGCAGTCTTCCTTCCAGCTTCAGCCACGTCTCTTGCTTCCAAGTCTTGGTTTGCCCCGACGATTCTGGGTTTGCTCCAGGTTTCTCCACTGCGTGTCAGCTCCCTGTTTCTGAGCTGATCCATGTCAGCACGGGGTCCCCTGCAGGCGCTGCGCCCTGTCCCGTCTGTTCTGACCGCATGCTGGGGTCTGGCCCCTGCTGTCTGCCCCGTGGTCTCTGAGGAACAGATGCACTGTCTGGGTTTGATCCCTGGGTCAGGAAGATGCCCTGGAGGAGGGCATGGCTACCCACTCCAGCATTCCTGCCTGGAGAGTCCATGGACAGAGGAGCCTGGTGGGCTGCAGTCCATGGAGTTGCAAGAGTTGGATATGACTGAGCAAAGGTCGGTATATGGTGACGATCCCCATCTCAAGTCTCGCTGAGCTGTTTCTCGGGGACAAACAGCTGTGACAGCTGTGTGCTTCTCTTCTGCTAACGGTGATGGCTGGTCACGGGAGCCGCAGCTCCTGCAGGGCCCACGCCGTGCACGGGGTCTCCCAGGACACTTGGCTCCTCTCATCGGCTCCATGGTCCCGCCGCAGAGGCAGCTGCACCCAGAGCCCGACCCTGCAGACGCTGACAGCTCCGCCACAGTTCCAGAGCGAGGGCTCCCGCTTGTATGACCTCCCCAGCCCTTGCCACTGTCACACGTCAGACCCGGGGCCGTGGGCTTAGTGGCCAAGTTCCGACCCTGATCTGCCCTGAGTTGGTCGCAGTCCCCAGGGCCTTGTGGCTGAGTCCTATGCGCTTTCCTGCTCATCTCACGGTGCCGGTGTCTCCTTAGTACAGCCAGCACTGACCTCACATGTGACCTTCTCCCCAGGACCATTCTCTGGCCAGCGGCTGCTCCATGACATGAGAGGGCTCCCCTTCTCTGGTCGACCTCCTGGGCCCAGGGCTCCTCCAGCTGGGTTTGCAGAGGCCGCCTGGGGCTGAGCACCTCTGCTCCCTGACTGTCGGCACCGGGAGTGACCCTGAGACCCTTTGGCTTCTTGCAGGGGCGAGGTGATCAACGGGGGCTTTGGCCTTGTGCTGGACGGGACTGAGGAGGCTGAGCGGAAGGCCAGGAGGGTGCTCAGCTGGGACGTCGCCAACGGAGTGAGTGAGCGCCAGCACCCCCAAGGCTCTGCCTCCCAGACTGCAGACCCTCCTCCAGAAAGGCCTGCGGCCCTCCTGCCACTGCAGTGTCTCCCCCTAGCCACTGCCAGGGTGCTCCTCCACAGCAGACAGCCCGCGTTTCACCCCGGCTGTTTCCTGTCCAGCCTGTGTCCATGGGGCCTGGGTAGTGCACGCCTTCCCCACACTGCCTCTTCGTGCATCTGAGAGCACATCTGCGTACACTCGTGTGTGTGTGTCTGACACTCGTGTGTGTGTGTCCTGACACTTGTGTAGGTGTGTGTCCTGACACTCGTGTGTGTGTCCTGACACTTGTGTAGGTGTGTGTCCTGACACTCGTGTGTGTGTCCTGACACTTGTGTAGGTGTGTGTCCTGACACTCGTGTGTGTGTGTCCTGACACTCGTGTGTGTGTCCTGACACTCGTGTGTGTGTGTCCTGACACTCGTGTCTGTGTCCTGACACTTGTGTATGTGTGTGTCCTGACACTCGTGTGTGTGTGTCCTGACACTCGTGTGTACGTCCTGACACTCGTGTGTGTGTCCTGACACTCGTGTATGTGTGTGTCCTGACACTTGTGTGTGTGTTCTGACACTCGTGTGTGTGTGTGTGTCCTGACACTCGTGTGTATGCCCTGACACTTGTGTATGTGTGTGTCCTGACACTCGTGTGTGTGTCCTGACACTCGTGTGTATGCCCTGACAGTTGTGTATGTGTGTCCTGACATTCGTGTGTGTGTCCTGACACTCGTGT